>CM053581.1:136846695-136914353 GCA_028627135.1 Pseudochirops cupreus
TATACATACACATATATCTATGTAGGACGGTTTATATATACATATGAACACATATCTGAGTATGTGTATATATGTGTACATAGAGGGCACAGGATCAATTGAATAGGAAGGGACGATACTTTAAAAGGTGAAATTCTGAGGTGGGAGAGGATTAGAATGAGAGGAGACAGGGAGAGACAGAATGGGGTTAATCATCTCATATAGGAGAGGCTAGGGATAATTGTTACAATGGAGGGGAAGAACAGGAAGGCAAAAGGGAAAGGGTTAACCTTACTGTCATTGAATTTGGCAAAGGGAAGGAATGACATAAACTCTAAACTGGTTATCTTGCCATACAGGAGAGTAGGGGGGATGGGGATGAGAGGTGGGACAATGGAGAGTAGGGCAATGTGGGGGGGGAGGGTTGCTGGAAGTACACACTTCTGTAAAGGTACAGGAATAGGGTAGAGAATAGAACAAGGTGGGGTGGGATAGGAAGGAGGGACATATAATCAGTCTCTCACAATACATCCACTGTGGAGATGTTCTGCGTAATTACGCATGTACAGCCTGTATTGAATTGCTTGTCCTTCCAATAGGTGTAGGTGATGAGGGAGGAAGGGAAAGAATCTAGATTTTAAAGTTCTATAATCAAATATTAAAAATATATATGTATATATTATTATTATCATCATCATCATTAAGTACATGCAACTGGGAATTAAGATATATAGGCATTGGGATAGGGAGATCCATCTTGCCCTACTGGAAAGTCAGAGGGGTGAGGGGGAAGATATAGGAGAGAGCAGACTAGGGGAAGGGCTATACAGTGGGATTACTGTTTTGGGATGGTAGGTAGGGGAAAGATGGGGAGAAAATTTGTAACTCAAAATCTTGTGGAAATGAGTGATATAAACAAGAAAATAAATAAATAAATTTTAAAAAAATACTGACTTTATTATTAATAATAACTTAGAAACATTGGTGGAATAATGGAGAGACAGTTGACCTCAGAGTCAGAAAGATTTGTGTTCAATTCTTGTCTCTGACCCATACAGATTATGTGATCCTGGCCGGATCATTAAACCTTTCATTGCCCTATAGTCTCTAAGAGTATAAACTGCAGACTATTTGGTGATTTACATTGGTAGGGAGATTTTCCTCACCCAGGAGGTACATACTCCAAGGAAATCATGTGTTCAGGTTGCCAAAACAAAAATTAAACAAAACAGAACAAAATTCCAAAGGCAATTGAATTATTTGGTATCAGAGTTCAAAACACTGTCCTTTTTCCTCTTTATAGTATCATCTATGAAGCAGTTGGGAGCAGGTGTCACTTTCTCTACTTTCCAGATGAAGAAACAATGGTCCACATCTGCCCAAGTACACACACATTTAATTAGCTAGCAGAATGATACCCAGTATTTAGGTCTTTTGATTGTCAGTCTCACACATGGTGATCTAAAATTTCCTGTTGTAAATAGTAGCATCAGCAGGTATAATGTAGAGTTATAATGAAGAATAAAGTACAACAGGGAGAAAAGGGATAGGAATGGCAGAAAAATTGAAGAAAAGGAAACAAAATCCTTGAAAATGCTTCTGTTGATTAAAAATAGTGTTAGAGATTACCATAGACTGTCCGCAATGGAAGAGATTTCAGAAGCCAGATTGTTCAACCAATACCCAAATCAAGAAAGTCATTGCTATTCCACTTTTGGATAGCTCCAATAACTAGGAAGAGTTTTGTAATAATAGCCTAAATTGGCTGATTTTTTCCCACCTATTCCTTCTATTTCTTGACTATAAGGTTAAAGAAAAAAGAAAGACGTTGCACCCCTCTTCCACATACAAGCCTTCAAATGTTTGAAGGGAGAGATCATGTTTTCCTTCCTTCCCTCTCCCCCAACATCGAAGTCTTGTCTTCTTTATGATAAACATATAAAACCCTATAGTCCCTTCACTATTTGAGTTGCCTTCCTCTAGATATGCAGTAGCTTTCAATGTCCTTCCTGCTAAGTTATAATCAGAAGAGAGCACTAAACTCCATATGTGAAGTTACTAGTACAGTGTAGAGCAAGCCTATGACTGTCCTTGTTTTAAATACTATGCTTCTGGTAGCAAAGCCTGGAGTTCCATTAGCTTTTGAGAATGCCATATCACACTCACTCACTCATTATAAGTGTCTCCCCAGGGTCTTAGTATATGAATGATCTAGTCACTCTTCTTCCCCTGACATTATTGATCTTTTTTAAAAAATCCCAAGTGTAGGAACTTAGGTGCAAAATTATTTCTTTTCAAAACCAAAGTTGTCTTGGTCATGCCATGTTGCTACTAGTCATCGAATATCACAACCAAAGAAGAGATAAAATTATATGCAGTTCAAAAGGGAATATTTATGGCAGTTATAAGCTGGATGAAACATAAGCAGTAGAGCATAGAGAGACAGGCTGCAGTACACAGGTATCCTTGAGCTATAGAAAGAATAACACAAAGGACTTTGATTTGTTGGGTATATACTTTTATGGAGGATTGACAATAATATGTGGACAGGAATAACACAACATAAGAAGGGATTGCAATCTGCACTGATAGAAGTTGGAAATTATAGATCCCTCAAACTATGCATCTAAATAAAATGTGGTGAAATCAGGGACTGAAAGTAATCATCATCATCTTAACAGCAATTTAGCTACAGAAAGTCTAGCTCAGTTCAGAGAAATAGTAACTCTAATATTGAGTGCCTGACTCAATATCATAGCCAAATGTTACTAATTTTTTTATCAATATATGGCATAGGATTTTAGAAGTCTATTCCTAAACAGATTTGAAATATATGCATTGTGAATTCCTTTCTGCTGAAGGTTCAAGCTGAAATACCTCCATTTCAGCAAGTCATATACACAGCAAAATTAGAATGATACAGATGCTAACCAAATGGATGCCTTCTCTGAAAATGGCACCTCTTCCTGCCTAAGCAAGCACTGCTGGGACAAATAACATAGGCCTGGTTACTTAATAGTCAATTTCTAAGCAAAAAAGAAAATAACTAGAACAAAGGATCCCCCGAGGAAACAAAAATACACATGTGTGTGTATGTACAGACACACATATTCAGAGCAAATTATCAGCTATTCTAAATTTTGCTCTCTGTGATTGATGTAGGTACAGATGTGTCAGAAGTTAGAATGATTCGATCCCCATTTTCACCACAGTGAGATGATGACTAAGCATTCACTTTCACACTATTCCAAATTATCTGAGCTTCCTAGCTGATCAACTCCATGTTTTCACACCTTCTAGTGCTGGCTACAAAACAATGTCATACCACCTCTCTCCTCCTTAAAATAAATTCTTGAAATGCCATCTGTTCAAGGAGGTATTACATTTATAATGATAACTTGCAGCTTTTTTCCCTGTTTCTATCACATTTGTGGAGATTGGTTTGGGCCTCATATGTGGTTCTCAGCTGTCATCCTCAAGGGACATCAATTTTTGATCTGTTTCTTGAATAGCATATGTCCAGTATAAAGTCCTGAGTTCTCCCATATAATATACTATAAATATGCGACTCTGCAATGATATACAAAAATGGATTTACATTTAAACAATTTTGTTTCCTTGCCATGAGCTTAATTTTTCACTTTAGGCTTCAGATAGGTTCCCCAAAGAACTTTCTTCTGGATAGCACCCAGAACTCTATATTAAAACTGAACAATGGTGGTTGAAGGTTGATTCTTGCTTTCTTTTCTATGTGTCAGGAAGGGTTGGGTGGGAATACAACTGCAAAATGTAGAAAGCACTTCATGGAAATTTAGGTAAAATTAGGGCCACACTTGCATATAGAGTACAATAGAAACAGAACTGCTATGTAAATTACACATGTAATATTGAGAGTCCCTTACCCAAGTTTTGTCCAACTGAAACTTATTGACAGATGAAAGATGTTTTGAAATTTGTAGAAAATATGATTTGAAATATCAAAACAGGTACATTTGTGTGAGGTATTTATAATAATAATTCACAGTTTTATAAAACTTTAAATAGGGGGTGGCTAGGTAGTGCAGTGAATAGAGTACCAACTCTGGAGTCAGGAGGACCTGAGTTCAAATCTGGCCTCAGACACTTAACACAAAAACTGGCTGTGTGACCTTAGGCAAGTCACTTAACCCCAGTTATCCTGCCTTCCCCTCTCCAAAAAAAAAGCAAAAAAAAACTTTAAATAAAAAAAAAAATCCACTTTTATCACAATAGCTCTGATGTTAAGTATTCTTATCTCCATTTTGAGGACCTTCTGGAAAGCAGACACATTAACATACTGTTGGTGGAGCTGTTAATTGGCCTAGATATTCTGGAAAGTAATTTGGAACTATGCACTAAAAATTACTTAACTATGTATAATATACTCTTTGACCCAGGGATACCACTATAAAACCTTTATATCAAGTAAAACAAAGCAAGAAGAAAAGGCTCCTTATATACAAAATATGTATAGCAATTCTTTTTATAAAAGGAAAAGGGATGATGATAAATTGGGGAATAATTGAACAAATTATGGTATATTAATTTAATAAAACATTATAGTCTTATCAGAAATTATGAAGGGGCAGTTTCAGAGAATCCTGGGAAGCCTTGTATGAACCAACGCAGTGAAATGCATAGAACCAAGAGAACAATTTATACAATAACAACACCACCACATAAACAAGTCACAATCCTATTGATGTGATGTCAACAGAATGTAAGGAAAGTCATCTAAATGCTTGTGGGAGGACATGGATAAGAGTCGTGTAGGCCACAGGCACTGATGGGTTGTAATTTGTATTCCTGCAGGGAATAACCACAATTTACAAATCCACTGGAATATTTCAGAGTTTTTTCTCTTATAGTATATTTCCATTCTAAGATAATAGGAAACTACATGAGCATTGTATACTATGCTGCTTAGAATTCCTCTTAAGTTTAAAAGTGGGGGGGTGCCGAGGTAGAGGAAACCTTCGACCTTGAGGTCACAATATGATCTTCTAGGTCCTTGGGGGTAGCCTTTTGACTGAGTCCAAGTTTTACAGAACAAATTCTTTTATTATGGGGATTTGTTCTGTGACATTCAGATTCAGTCTAGGGGCCACACTTAAGGACCTAGAGGGCCACATGTGGCCTTGCGGCCACAAGTTCTTCACCCCTGGTTTAAAGTATCAATTCTATGGGTCTTTAACCTTATGATGTGGAAGAACTTGCCACTTCCTTAGGTCTCAGTGTGTGTGCCTGAGAGAGAGACAGAGACAGAGACAGAGACAGAGACAGAGATAGACAGACAGTGAGTGAGACAGAGAGAGAGAAAGAGAGAGAGAGATGGGGTGCAGTGGGTCTTAGTAAAGAGAAACAAAATCTCCAAATGAGACAAAAGGTGCAAAATAAGATTCTTGAATGGTGCCACCAGAAATACCATCAAATCTCAGAAATGCCATTAGTAGTGGTTTAGATGGGAGCACTTGAAGGAAAGAAAGGCTTTGTAGTTGTAGAAGGCCAGAAAATGGTATAAGATCTACTGGTTGATCCCATTACATTTTGGATCCCTAGTCTATTTTAAATGTCTATTTACATTAGAGATTCTTAAACATTTTGCATCATGTGTACCTTCAAACATTCTGGTGAAACTTGTCAACACCTTCTCAGCATAAAGGTTTTTTTCCCCAAAATTAATTTTTAACATTCAGGTTTTTTAAAGTTTTGAGTTCCAAATTCCACCCTTGCTTCCCTCCCCTCCCATTACCCCGAAACAGTAAGCAACTTGACAAAGGTTATATGTATGCAATCATGCAAAGCATATTTTTTAATTTTTTTTTTGCTTTTTTGGAAGGCAGTTGGGGTTAAGTCAAAGCATATTTTCATATTAGTCATTTTGTGGAAGAGAACAAACCCAAAATAAATAAATAAAAGAAGTAAAGAAAGTGAAAAACAGTATGCTAAAGTCTGTATTCAGACATCACCAGTTCTTCTGGAGGAAGATAAAAGCATGTTTTTAAATGAAAAAAAATACATGGGTAGTCAAAGAATTACATTGAAATAGAGTTATTAAAATATTTCTTTGAAAAACAAATACATAGGTTCCCTAAAATAAATCCATAGACTGGTTAAGGTCTGTGGTTCTAATGTAAAGAACTTTTGATCTTCATCAAAGTTCAGCAACCTTTCAAAAGTTAGGTAGGACAGCCTTGTGTCCTGTTCTTATGTGGTCTACCTTTTCCCCAAAATGCCCTGGTTGCCCCCAGGTTTTGTTTTTTTTTGTTTTTGTTTTTTGCATTCAATAACCATTTATTAAGCACCTATTGTATGCCAGGCATTGTGAAAGGCACTAGGGATACAAAAAAGAGGCAAAAAACAAACAAACAAAAAAAAACAACCAGCCTCTGCCCTGAAGGAGTTCACAGTCTAATTGGAGAGAAAACAAGCAAATAAATACATACAGTTGCCTTAAAACAACTTAGTGTCAGAGAAGACTTGAGAGGACATTAAAACTGTATTCAAACTTTTGAAGCATGTTTTCTTACAAGAGGGATGAGATTCATTCCACTTTACCCCAGAAGAAAGTACAATAATGAATGGATGAAGGTGACAAAAGAGCAGAATCAGTGCTGATGCAAAGAAAAACTTCCAAATAAATGTTCTTTTGGTTACATCTGTCTTTTCATGACTCTACTTGGCATTTTCTTGGCAAAGATACTGGAGTGGTTTGCCATTTCCTTTTTTGGTCCATTTTACAGATGAGAAAACCGAAGCAAATGATTTACCCAAGGTCACATAGCTAAATAAGTGTCTAAGGTTGGATTTTAACTCAAGTCTTCCTGACTTTAGGTCTGTCGCTTTATCTACTGCACTACCTAGCTGGCCCACACAGAGTGGTCCAAAAGTTGAGTGATCTACATAAAAAGGTAACTATCTTGCCTCTCACTGTGGGTCATGAAGCAAAGGCTAGAGGGTCACATTCCTAGTATGTTACAGAGGACAACCTTGCTCAACCATGTTTTTACTAAACAGCCTTTGAGATCTCTACTAAATCTGGAAGTTCAAAACGTTTTATACAACTACAGCAAACTATGAAAATAAATGTTAGTGACTGAATAGAAACATGCTGTATGTGTGTGACTTGTACGATCAATAAGGATGAATAAATGGATATCTGTGCTTGGAAATATGTGGATGCACCATCTCTTCTTAGGTGTATTCCACATTGACCAACACCCAGTAGAAGATGGCTACTCACAGAATAGCTGGTAAATGGCAGGTTGACTGTGTTCAGGCAAGGGCAATTGAAAACTCAAATGTGTTGACTCCAAATCAAGTTTTCTTTCTACTATAGCATACTGTCTCTTAAAAATAGTGGGTAACAGGCTTGGACCAGAATCTAAGGCTTGTTGCTTATTGCACCACAAACCTCAAATACATATTTGCCTAATGGGGATTAATCTATTATAGCTCTGTAAAGCACTTTGACCTCTTACAGTGAAACACACTGTCTATAAAGAGCAGGGAGGCAATGATGGTTGGCAAAGAGTTCTGGGTCTGGAATCAGGAGACTTGGATTCAAATCCCAGGTTTGTCACTTACTACCTAAGTTCTCTTGACCTCAGTCTCTTCATCTGCAAAAGGAAGGGGTCAGACAGCAATGGACCTGGACACAGGAACACTTGAGTTCAAATATGGCCTCAGAAACTGGGCAAGTCACCTAACCCCTGTGTGCCTCAGAATTCTCATCTGTAAAATGGGAATGATGATACCAACATCTACCTCCCAGGATTGTTGTGAGGACAACAAAACCTTAAGGTATTATATGTATTTTATGTATATGAATATTGTATGTATGTATTGCATGTATAAACCTTAAGTAGTATATGATCTAGTTGCTATTGTTATAATTATAAATATCCTATAAACCTGTGATACTTGAGTATTTCAGAGTACCAATTTGGGACCAGAGATAGGTCAAGTGCTTAAATAAAAATGTAATATTTAAAGGATGCATAATACAAAACCTTGAGTGTCAATTTCTTTGACTTCACATCTCCAACTTGTGCAGCAAACATTAATAAAAAGCATTGATAAAATAAGTAAATGACTGAACATAGCATTGTATTGAGCCTGCGAACCAAAGTCAGGAAATCAGTTATAAACATATAGTAAGCTTCTATTATGTGCCAAATACTGAGGAGAAAGAGAAAGGGACAATCCTTCCCCTCAAAGACCTTAATAGGTATCCAATGAAGGGAAATGATGAAGAATTCCATAGAAGAGCAGTGGCATGGCAAATGACGAGATGGCTGACATGGGCTCCCTCCTTAAATGCAGGTTCTAGAAGGAAAGACTTCCACCCTTTAATCAGAGGGAGGGAGGGAGGACCTATATTGGCAGAGGGCATCGTCGAGGTGTGAGTTTCAGGGCCACAGTGATCTCAAAGGATGAAGATGTTGCTGGGGCTATAGCAAAGTCCAGAGGAATGGGAAAGAGATGGTGGGCGAAAAAAGATATAGAAGATCTGGGTTCCTTCCTTAAAGAGAAGTTCAAATAGACTCTGCCCTCAAAAAAAGGAGACTCTTGTCATGTTGGTGTGCCCAAATATCAAAGTTCTCAGAGGCACATTCACTAAAGATCTATGCTACTTATTTTCTCCTTAGAGTACATGCAATATTCTTTGCAATTTTCCACAAAGGGACCATGATCAATTTAGTGTGATCTCCCTGGTGACTCATATTGTTCACTTGTGACATTTTATTTAGACATTCCTCCCATAACACCTTGCATTAATCCACCCAAATAACTACTGGAGACATTTGTGAAATGATTGATTTTTCACATCTGAAAGACATTTGTTATGGTATGTTAACTGCAATAAAATATAAGAAACCTTCAAGAGTTCATAATGGAACCAAATGCCAAGATAAATGTTGTATTTCAGCAATATTCACCCATAATAACTGACAGATATTAATACAAGCATTGAATTTAGTATAAAAGGATCCTTTTATTCTTTTTTGAATATTTAATATATATATATATATATATATATATAATGGCATATAGAAAGACTATGAAGTCTATGAATGCTGCATTTTGGACACTGTCAAAAACAAGGGTGATATAGTTATGCTTTGTCTTGTTTTGTTTTTACATTGCTATCAATGATCTTTAGGTCAAACATCAAAGTGGTCTTTGGCAAGCAATTGAGAACTTATTAAAGCAAATTAATATTTCAGGGAATCAGCAGGGAATACATGACAAATTAATTCTTCAAAATAATTATAGGCTCCCAGAGGAAACATAAACTTCAACTGTACACTCTTGTTAGTCATTTATGGACTGTATCTACTAAAACAAATTTGAAAAGGGTAATAGTATCATGTTTCCTACTGCATAATGGAGCCAGCATCTAACCTTACACTATATGAAGACTGCTGATTGGATTACCTGCAGAGGTGGAAATCTGGCAATCAAATCAAGGTCTCTAGCACAGATGGGTAGAAGTATCTGATGTTACCAGTGAATTTAATTATGAGAGGACTACTGTCTCCAAATCTTCAGATTTTTAATTGTATTTGGATTCATAATAATATAGTCACATTAAAATAGTTCTTCAGTAAGAAATTACTGAAAATGCCTAATAGAAGAAAATATGCAATCCTCTATACAATTCTAGACCATTTGATAAATTGATAAATTAGTGAGAGGTTTCCACAGCTTGAGGACAGATTCATTAATCAGTGGTATTAGCAAATGCTTCATTCAATCTTTTTTGCAGCTTTAAAGATCTATTTTTTTCTTAAGTCTCACAGAGTGAAAATTCCTGTTAATAGACAAGCCTTTTACTAAGACAAAAATGGAAACCAAAAATAAGAAACAAAACTTAACTTGTCTAAGATTTGTGAAGGTCAAAGGCAAAGGCATTAGTACTAACAAATAAATGGAGATTTTGATCTTAACCACTCGTAAAAAGTATGAATTAGACACCCAGTTACCTCCCACTGTTTTCACAATATAGAATCCTGCTGTTAGTATGTAAATAACACTATAGTAGTGGTTGTTTGGAAATGGAGAAAGAAATGTATTTGTGAGTATGTGAGTGTGAGAGCGTATGAGTGTGTGTGTGTGTGTGTGCGCGCGCACTTGCATGTATAACATATAATTCAATCAAAATACTAAGCCCCTACTATGTGGTAGGTATTGTGAAATGGGAATATACATACCAAGAAAAAAAATAATCCCTATCCTCAATGAACTTATAAATGTACTAGGAGAAAAAACATCCATATATAAATATTAATAGAATAAATAGATAAACACAATTTAATTAAATGAAAGGCAATTAGGAAGAGAGGACATCAGTAATTGAAGTAATCGGAAAAGGTTTCATGTTGAAGGAGGTGCTTATGCTGCCTACTGAAGGGAAAAAGGAATCCTATGAGGCAGAGGAAAGGAGGAAGTATATTCCAGGCATAAAGGACTGCCAGGACAAAGACACAAAAACGTGAAAGACACAAAAAATGTGGAAAAAAATGTGAAAAGCATAAGTAATAAAGCAGAGAGAAGGCAAGTTTGTTTTGATCACAGAGCGTGTGAAAGGGAGTAAGGTAAAAGGAGAATGAAAAGACAAGTTGGGTCCAAGTTATGAAGGGCTTTAAAAGACACATGAGTTTACTTCTCCATCATGAAACCACATTCTTACCACACTGGATTTTAAGGGTGTCTTTGATGAGCTTTCCCTTCTTTCAGGTGTAGTGAATATTTTCAAAAAGTTTTAATGTAGGAAAAATTAACAGGCCTCTGAGACATGTTGATTGCCATTTCTTAGATAATTTCATTAATCTATGACATTTTGAAGAGTAGCCCTGCAGTATTCCATCTCCATCAGGTGAGTTCTAGAATCATGATTGCCAGTGTATGGATAAACTTATTAGAGTTAATGATTACCTCAACGGGAACAAGATTCCAGACCCATTCACTGGAGGGATAGAAATTTTAAAAAAACAAACATATTTTGGGGGGTGGATATTCGATAATCTGTTGCAGATGTCCAGATCCTACAGGCTCACCTTGACTATTTCTGAAAAATGTGTTTGGAAAAATCTTCAATGAAAAAGTGAGTCTCACAAGTCAAAATTACCTTTTCAAACCTTCAGTATTCTAGTCTTTATACTGTCTTACCCATAACAATCACCTCTTTTTCAGTGCAACTAACAACTTAAAAAAAAAACTGCTCATCTCACTGTTCTTCCAAATTCAAGAAGCCTACACTACACTATGTTGAAATAAATCACAAACCTTCCAGCTATCAGGTCCTTCTGAAGGTCTTTTCCTGTTTTCTGAAGGTTAATTACAATATTTTGCAATGTGTTGGTCCGTTCTTGTCATCTTTTTTCATTTTGGACTCACTTCCCTTTTGACTTTCAGTGCAGCTGATTGTGTTTTTAACATGAACTTCAATCATCTGTAAAATGTTTGACTTCCCCATACTGATTGTTGTTGCAATATCTCATCGCTATTATTGAAATTTGTTACTTAAGCATTCTAAAATTTGCATGTGATCTTGGATTATTATACATTCTTAAAACACCAAAATTAAAGACACAACAAAAGAGAGCAATGAAAAACAAGTGGGTGGCAATAAATCTAGGAATGAACTCATAGAGAACTAACTAAAGATAAGAAAACCAATTAAATTTGATTTTACCTGATAGAGCTCTAACATTGAGTCAGTCTAATGTCAGTAGATGCACAAATACATGACTGTCACAGATTTAAACAATAACAAAAGTCCCGCTTGCTCCAAGTAGTTCACAAACCACTGTATAGAAGTTCCACATATTGCATTTGTGAAACCAAGGGAACAAAAATACTACACAAATAATAACCCCTGGTTATGTGAATAAAGTGAAACAAAGATTCTTGTCAATAAAATGGGCATATTTTAAAGGGGAATGGGAGGGTTCAAGGAAGAATAATTTTATTTAGGTTGTTGTGTTTACTCTCATGGTTTCACATATACAAAATCCAAATGTATTCCAAATACTGTTAATTCTTCACGCTGTGAATATAGGTTCAAAAACTATTAAACTTTTCAGTCCCTGAAAATAATGTTAAGGAGTCCTTACAAGATTAATAAGGGAATAAATTATACTAATTATCTAATTCTTCCTTTTATTAAAAGACTCTGGCCAGTCATAGTGAGTGTTCAATAAAGCACTGTTGTCTGATTGCTTAAGAGATAAAAAAAAAAGTAGGGCATTAAAGAATACTTTATTATGGACTCCAAATGACAAACAGGCTTTCATATTACACATTGTTGAAGAAAGAAATCAAAGTACGACCAATGTTATAAATTTGAGTATATGTTTAAAAAAATTAGGTATAAGATTGATTTAGCACATATGTTGAAATTAATTTGAATTCAATAAAAAAAAGCCCACTACTTACTCTATATCACATCAAATAAATCATTTGACAATATTTTCTGTTTTCCAGTAGATTATATTGTTCTCAACCTGTGGGTTATGTTCAATTTGTAACAATGAAAATAAATCCTGCCTATCAGATATTTATATTACGATTCATAACAGTAGCAACATTACAGTTATGAAGTAACAACAAAAATAATTTTATGGTTGGGGGTCACCACAACATGAGGAACTGTATTAAAGGGTCGCAGCATTAGGAAGGTTGAGAACCACTGTTCTAGTAGATTATTTTCCAGTAGAACATTTTGGCAAATAGACTCAGTTATTTAGCATTTGACTTCTAGAATTTTGTTCTGATATGTAAAATTGGGTCTCCAATTTGGTTCAGAGGACAATATGCGAATCATGATATTTGCTTTCCCACAGTTGAATAAGGATTTGAAGTAACCTTTAATCTTCCACTATATTTAATTATTGTCTGCTTTACCATTTTACTGTGTTTCTAAAGCGCCTTTAGAAATTCACTTAAAGTTAAGCTTTAGTATGTACAATCACAATTATGTAACAGCTGTAAGAAATTTCCAGAGCATGTTGCAAATTTAAGGGGATTGGTGGGCAGCTGTGGGATGTAGAACCCAAACATCCTTTGCCCAATTTCCTACAGCACAAACTACAGCAGTAACTTCCATAACCTACCATAATTAGAAGAGGCATCAAATCTTACCACTTCTAAATAGAATTGAGAAGCATAGTAAATTTAGCAAATAAAGGCTTATCCATTAAGGTATAATCATGTCAATCCCCCTTTATTCATTTAAATTTTAAATTATATAACCACACTTTGAGGTAGATGAGTAAAAACCAAGAATTCAGGTCAGGTTCCAAACAAAAGATGCAGCAAAAACATCAAAAAACCTGCAACACAATAGAAAAAGTATCCATAACAAGTTCTAGAATTTTTTTGGTAATCTTCTTATAATTAAGAAAACATTCTACACAGCAGATGGTCTGGAGAAAAGCTAGTTCAGTTGAGTGGCCTGTATGTTGACCACACAAATATCATGGCTTCCAAAGATCCCCTAAGCCCCAAAACTTCTAAGGAAATGTAGGAACAAATGGCTTCTATGAGTGAAAACTAAAACTTTCGTAGCATTTAAACATGCAAAGCACTTTACATATGGCATTCCATTTGATTGCCACAACAACCATATGAAGTAGATGGTTTTGTATTTCCCATTTTACAGATGAGGAAGCTGAGTTAGAGAGATATAAAGTGGCTTACACAAAGTCACACAACTAGTAAGTGTTTTAGGAAGGATTTGGATTTAGATCTTCCTAATTCCAATTCTAAAACTCTATCTAGTATACCAACTAATTACTTATATAAGTAAGATTTTGAAATTTGAATGCAAAGACGCTGAACTTATTTTCCAAACAAACCTCAATGGCTCTGAGGAGGTCAGACTATGATATAATGAATACCTATCCTTAAAGATGGTATTATATTCTGAAATATATCACATTCTTTCTCCTCCTGAATTGTACCTTGTTCAAGGAATTCCTTGGAATTTCCAGAAAGAATTCTAGCAATCATTTTCAAATAGCTCAATTTTCCCTAAAAGCATCCCGTTGTATTTGCTTTCAGAGTTTGCTAGAGTTTTGTTTTGTTTTTATCAGAAACCAATTACTGGAGTGTTATTGGTATGGCTTATTATGTAAAAGAAGCTCCATATTTATGCACGGCGTGGTAATTCACATGTAAGCACTAATTACATATTTAGTTGCCTAAGTATTCTAGCAGTAGATAAATCTCTATCTATGAGAACTAGCTGATATTTACTTAGAGCCTAATGCAAAACTAGAGTGCAGAGTGTAATTTCATTACCCATAGTGTTTCCACTTAGCACTTGGAACCGAGGAAAGTAACACAATTTTAAATTGCTATATTCATTAAAAATATGCACTTATTTTATGTGTGGTATTTTAAACATTCAGAATAATAACCTCATCTATAAAGATAATTATGCTTACAACTTCAGACTCACATGATAGATTTCAGAAAGGATTGTTCTCTTCCTCTAAATGCAAAGTCTATGTACCCAGTCAATCCATTTAGGCCAGAAAATTAAGCTAACATGAAGTTCACCAAAATGGTTAGAACAGGAATCACAAGATTGTGACAATAAGTTTTAATAGTGGTTTGTTTGGGGTTTTTTTTTGTTTTGTTTTGCTTTCTTTCTAAAGAACTCAAGAGGCATCCAAGAAGACAGTTGAATTTCAGCAGTATTCTAATATTGACACACATCAGAAATTAACTGTGGTTGAAAAATGCACACAGAATAGCTTCAGTTCCTTGTCAGCTTGCCCATAAATCCACATATTTAACTGACCTCATTTTGGCTCATGCACACATTTGAAAATCCCATCCAAAATCTATTAAATAAAAACCCATATCAAAAGTTTAATCTACATCTTATCTACTGTGTACTATAAAGTACTGAGCTTATTAAAATGTCCTCAGTGAGGGATTTTCAGCATACCTGTTTGCTTTTCATATTGGCCAAGTGAAATTAAATGAAAAATTTCACATTTCAGTTTATTGGGGGGAAAAGAAATCTCACTGAAATCCGTTCATGAATGTTTTTAGTGTTAATGTAAAATTGTCCTTTGCCCACAAATTGACCTCATTCTCTTGCCCCCAGAAATATGAGACCGTCTCACAGACCACTGGGTTGTGCATTTATCATTCTGTTACAAAGAGCTCAGTATTTTAAAAACATAAATACAATGGCAAAGCATTGAACTGACACTTATGATCAAATGCATTCGATTAAGACTTAATAAAGCACTGTGTATATTACTAGTGAATAATGCACAGTCAGACAAAGTTGGACATAAAGCAAATAGAGTGTCAAAGCTAATTGTACTATGCATTCTTCAGCCACATTACTTACTTTATTACTAGATTAAAATGCATATTGTGTTTCAGTAGCTTTTTCATTCTTTTGGCATATAACAATAAACTCTTTGGCGAAGGCCACCAAATTCAGAACATAACGGCCATATGAGATATTGGAAACAAGGCTGCTCGGGGAGCTGGATTTTTCAGATTTCAGATTATATTATGGTTTGTATTAAATCAACACAACTTCAGAGGTTTCCACAATGAGAAAGGCTTTCTCTTTGACTTGCAAGAAATCAAAAAGAGGGGAAATTCTAAACCATCACTAACAACTACCCATTTCCTCTAACTTTTCATTATCACCAGAGAAATATAATGAGAATGAATGTGGGAAGGAAACATTCTATGTAACTTAAATCAGTTCAATCCAACCCCGGGCGCTTACTAGTGGTGCAATTCACATACTCTCTCTCAGATTCAGTTTTCTTCATCTGCAAAATGGGGATTAATAATAAGTATGGATTAAAACAACCCTATTTACATCAAACTATAAAATGTGGATGATGTGCCAATTTCAAAGATTTGTTTTGACGTTCAAATGAAATAATGGAGAACCTACCAAACATCAAAATATTAAATAAATGGTTTTGTTATTACTTTTCCCGCCTGCATCCCAAATCTCAGTGCAATGGGCATTTTATCTTTTATTTTTGGAAAAATGACTGACTAATCATTAGCAGAATACTATATCTTTTCCTGGTTTACGAGAACTTGACACAGATTCATAGAGCAAAGGACTGAAGATCTGGAAAAGACCTTCCATGCCATCAAATCCAATTCCCTCATTTCACAGACAGGGAAACCTAGGTTCCAATGCTTAAGTAATTGTCCATGGTCAAATAGGTATTAAATGTCTAAGGTGGAATTTGAATCTGTGTCTGTCCTGACTCCAACTCTACTGCCCTATCTACCATATTTTCTTATGTTATTATGGTTGAGGGCTTCAGAACCAGAAACAACTTTAAAAATCATTCAATTCAATTCAACAAAACAAACATTAAGCTTCTACTTTGTAGAAACCATGTTAGCTGGATACAAAAAGCAAAAGTGAAAACAGAATCATAGTGTTTGGAAGATAGAAGTTTCCCCAGTAATAACTGAAACAACAAAGGTATCCACACTGTTAACTTACTCGATGAGCAGTCATCTAGCCTCTCCTTAGAGACATTCAAGGAATGAAAACCTATCACCTTTCAAGATGTTTATGTTCCAATTTTGGACAGCTCTAATTTTTAGGAAGTTTTTCCTGATATGAGACCTAAAACGGCCTAATTGCAACTTCTACCCATTTTTGCTATTTTAGCCTTCTGGGGCCGAACAGAGCCAAATACCTGAAGACAGCTGTCATGTCTCCCCAGAGTATTCTCCAGGATACACATTATTAGGTCCTTGGATTGATCATCATGTTAAATATCCACAAAGCTCTTTGCTACCCTGGTTTCCTCTGGAGATTCTTTAGTTTATCTATGCTTTATGCGGACCCCAAAACCAAACAGATTAGGTTTGATGAGGACAGAGTACAAAGAGACTACCATCATATTCCTGGAAGCTATGCCTTCTTAATGTAGCCTTGGATTAGATTAGGTTCTTTCTTTCTTTTTCTTTTTTTTTTTTTGTGGATTCTATATCACAATGCTGACTCATATGAAATTTTCTAGTTCACTAAAACCCAAGATCTTTTCCAGACACACCAAGTCTTGCCCATCATTTAGCTGTGAAGCTGATATTTTTATACCCCAATTTAAGGCATTACATTTACCTCTACTGAAGTTTATCTTATTAAATTCAGTCGAACACTTTAGCTTTTCAAGATCATTTTGGAACCTGACTCAGTCACCCAAGGTGCTAACTATTTCTCCCAAGTCTTTGTCATGTGCAAAGTTTATAAGAATTCAGCTATGCCATTTATTTCTTTATCTAAGTCATTGATAAAAATGTTTTAAGTAGCCTAGGAAAAAAACCCACAGATCCTTGGGCTACTATATTGGAGACCTCCTGGCATATTGCCAATGAATCACTAAATAACCACTCTAAGAGTCTGATGGTCACATCTCTCCATCCACAAGAGTTTAAAAAAAAAAAAACACCTTTATCAAAGCTTAGCTAAAACTCCAGGTCACCTTTACCTACAGCTTTCTCCTGTTCTAACAGCTTAGGAACACTGTCCAAAATAAAGGGTAGATTCATCAAAATCTATTTTCTTGATGAAGTCATGCTGGTTAATTATAAACAAAGGGCAGATTCAACAAAATCTGGTTTGTTAGTTTGTTTTTTATGAAGTCATTCTGGTTATTTGTAATCACAACTTCCTTTTCTAGATGTTTACCAACCATAGTTTTCATGAACTGTTCTTTAATTTTCCCAGGACTTAAAGTTTTCAGACTTTGTTCCCTTTCTTTTTTATGAAAATTGAAACTCCATATTCATGGTACTTCTTCTTTTTCATATGATTTTTCAAATATCATTGACATTAGAACATTTACCAGTTCTTTCAGTACCAGATGATATAACTCATTTGAGCCAGGTGACTCAGATTCAGTAAGGGCAACTATACGCTCTCTTACTATCTCCTTACTTATCTTGGGTATTAATTCTCTGTAAACCCTTTTTGTGTGTAATAATAATAACAACTATAGAAATATTTGCATAGTTCTTCCTTGAAAGTGAAATTGGACAAAATGGTAAGTCATGGCACTTTTCTCTGAGCAAGATATTATTTTATTTACAGGGACATTTATTTTATTTACAAGGACAACCTGCCAATACATGTGTCAATGTCTCTGCCTTTGGCCAAAGATCCAGAGCAAAAGGAGAGCTTCTCTTTCATAGGTTTTGGGGAGCAGAGAACAAAGAAGAGAAAAGGGTAGGTGACATCATGGGGTGAAGGCCAACATGATTGGTTATGGAGCTGAGTTGTAAGGACTGATATGATTGGTTGAAATTTTGGTAAATAGAGGTTAGCACCCACAACAATAACAACAGCAACCTCTTTTTCCCCCTATGCCTAAGAAGTATTCGTTATTTCAGTCTAGTCATAAGGTCAAAAGATAACAGACCAGATCTTTTGGAGAGCAAACCAGACATCCTGGAAAAATGGCTTGGTAGTGTAAAGAAACTAGACCTGAACCCCTTGTCTTCACATGCATCCCCCAAAGTTTAAGCTGAATTCCTTGAGGCAACAAAAGAACAGTGATTAGCAGGAGAGTTGGATTTTTAGATTCAACCCACTACAGACCTGCTTAATTCTAAACCAAGTTCAGAGACACAAAACCAAAACTTAAGTAGTTATAGGGCAAAAACAATTGATGTTTAACTAGGATTAATAAGAAAATGGTACAGGACTGATTTTAATTTTCTCCTTATTATGTTCCAGGCAGTATGCTGGAATTTTACAATTATTATCTCATTTGATCCTCACAACAACACTAAGAGGTAAGTGTTATTATTAATCCCATTTTACAGATGAGGAAACTGAGGCACAGAAAAGTTCAGTGACTTGCATAAGATCATACAGCTAGTAAGTGTTGTTGAAGTAAGCCAAATCTGAACTTAAGACTTCCTGACTTTAGGCCTAGTTCTCTATCTTCTGTGCGACTTAGCTGCCATCTGGCTGTAAATTATAGTATAAACGTAACTCCCAATGGCTGAGGTAAAAATACAAATGTGAAGGAAAAAATGGAAAGTTTTGTGTTCTCTCTGTTTTAAGTCAGCATCGTCTCTAAGCAAAACTCTCTTCCCTTCTTTGAACCTCCCTCTACCCTGAACACAGTTAAATCTCCCTCCCACCAAAACAAGCAAAATCTTTTCCCCCTTGTTGGTCTTACTTTCTTTCTCCAATCTCAACTTATTCTGAGCTTTAAAGCAACTGACCTTATTCTTAGAGGACTGAGACATGTCCTGAGTCCCCAGCCTTAAAGAGTTAATACTTTACTGAGGGGAGAATGGGAAAATACATGTTACACATATTGTGAAATATAAAATTGGATTCTGGATTTTCCCAATAATTCTTTAGAAACACCACCAAGACCAGGGAGCAGCACATGGATGGAGGGGGTAGCTAGGTGGCACAGGGAATAGAAGGCTGGCCCTGGAGTCAGGAAAATTGATCTTCCTGAGTTCAAATCTTGGCTCAGATACTTATTATCTGTGTTACCCAGGGCAAGTCATTTAACCCTATTTACCTAAGTTTCATTATTTGTAAAATGAGCTGGAGAAGGAAATGGCAAATCACTCCAGCATCTCTGCCAAGAAAACACCAAATTAGGTCCTAAAGAGTCAAACAGGACCACAAAGTGACTCAACAACAACAAAACATATATAAATGTGTGTTGTGGTGGGGAGGGGGGAATGTGGGGTGTGTGTGTGTGTGTGTGTACAACAAAAACAGCTTCTCATTGGTGGTGATTGATTACTCACTATTATGTGAGGAGTAGAGTTTTGAGAGCTTGGGACAAGAAAGATCTTAGTTTTCTTCAAGTTTCAAGAGAGAAGACATGCGGTTCCATATTCTCTTCAGGGAAAGGTCCCCAAAGGGAAAGAAAGTCTCCGGGAAGACGCAGACATGTAGAGGAGCAAGAATCCTGGTCATGCTCCTATCCCTACCTTACCATATTAGAGACTTTGGGGAATTTTAAAAAAGGGATTGGATCTGGGACTTTCTCCTCTCTTCCTTCCCTCGCTCCCTCCCTCCCTCTCTCTCTCTCTCTCTCTCTGTTTCTCTATTTGTCTCTGTCCACCTTTCTTTTTCTCTTTCAGTTTCTCTGCCTCTAAGCTGAGATGTTTCCTATTGGAGAGCTCTTTCATTCTGTTTATTGTCTGGTATATCCTCATCTGATTTCTACTTGTTAATGGCTTGGATAAATGATTTTATTAGCTATTGACCATTTCTAGTCTTTTTTTCCTAATGGCAATTGGTGGGAAGGGCATCAATCACAGTATACAAATGACTTGAAGAACATCTTCTTCATTAAGGGATAGCTATCAGAAGTGCAACTTGAACCTAAAAATTATTTGCCCTAAACTAATATTATTTAGTGGAGAAGGTAGATATAATTCTAGCCTGATACTCTTTCTCTGAGAAGAGCAGAGAGATCAGTCATGGCCTCAATCTCATGCTCCCTGTATAACAAAAATCAAAGTATCCTTTGCAGAAGATGTGTGTGTGTGTGTGTGTGTGTGTGTGTGTGTGTGTGTGTGTGTGTGTTAGCAAGGGGTCAGGGTGGGGACAGCTGGGTGTGGAGTTAGAAAGACTCCCGAGTTCAAATCTGATCTCAGACACTTACTAGCTGTGTGATCCTGGACAAGTCAGTGAACTGTGTTTGCCTCAGTTTCCTCATCTGTAAAATGAGGCAGAGAAAGAAATGTCAAATCATTCTGGTATCTCTGCCAAGAAAACTCCAAATGGGGTCATGAAGAGTTGCACACAGCTGAAACGACTGAACAACACCAGAGGAATTTGGGAGGGGCAGAGGGGAGAGACTCTAGAAAAATCTATTCATACTTCCTTGTGAGCAATATCTAGACAGACACATAAACACATATAAACTAATAGGCAATACATATGTGTGTGCTTATATACAAATGGCTGTGTATGTATATAAACCAGAATGTAAATGAGTGGCTCTGAATACATGTAAGTGAGTTTTATGATTGGAGTATGAATATGAGTAAATGTGTTTGTTTAAGATGTCATGTGTGGAAAGATGTATGTGAGCTGAGGTACATTTATCACCTTAACCTGCCCTCGATCAACATCAAATAGAGGGCATTAAGCATCATTCTCCATACTATGATGACCTCCCCCCCTGCCAAGTAGCAAATTGAAATGATCATAATAAAATCTTCAAACATTGTTAACTAAAAGCCTTATTCATCTTGCTTCAAAGCCTTTTACTGAGTCAAAGGGAAAGTGGAATTCTATTTTACCGAAAATATTAGTTTATTTTCCTCTGAGGAAGGCCTATTAATTTACTATTTTTAGTACCACACACAAATATGAGTATTTATATCTCTCATAAATTATATGTATAGATAATACATTTTCTTTCTTGCCAATACCTATCCTATAGAGTCAGAATACTTAAGGTTACTGAGACATTAACCGAGTTGTTAATAATAGCTCCCAATTTACCTACATTGTCTAAGTTTGATCTTTAACCCATAGACCTAGTTCATATTAAACTCTCACTCCTTTGAACTCCTAACATCTACTACCTCTATAGTTTATTTGGAAATTACCTATTTTCTTGCGAAATTATTTACACTCTTGTCTTATATTGTTATACATGGTTTGCCTTCCCAACTAGAATAGAAGGTTTTAGAGGTCAATGCCACTTCTTGGTATGACCTTAGTCAAGTTACTTAACTTTTCCAGACCTCAGTCTCCTCATATATAAAATGTGGTAGTCTGATTAGATGACCGTGAGGTTCATTTCCAATTGCAAATTTCTTACCCTATGACCTTTTAATCATAAAATACTAGAGCTGAAAGGGACTTTAGAGACCATCTATTCCAAATCATTCAGATAAGAAAACTCAAGTAAATAAAGGGAGGAGTGAATTGTTCTTATACTCTTTGGTCCACCAGTATTATGGCCCAATAAATGCATATTACCTATAAGCAAATCATTTGAGATCTATGCATGTATATAGGTGACACTATTTAATATGTTTTATGGGGCACTGATCAGAAGACTCCAACCAAAATTTTCTGTATTATTGGTCTGTCAGGATATGCAAAATTTTACCATTCCTTTGGGTTTTGAAGGCTTTCAGGTGTTCAATAGTTTCCTATTAAAATGTAAAAACTGCTGGGAGCCATCATAATGTGGTAGGAAAATGACAATATTTCTGAGTCAGGAAATTAAGTTCCTATCCTGACTCTTGAATTACTGAGCCATGTCACATTGGGCAAGTCATTTATTTTATTTTTGTCTGAGCTTCAGTCCCTCATCTATAAAATGGGGTAATGGAATTTGTACCTGTTATCTCACAGGGTGATTGTGAGAATAAACTAGAATAATATGCTGAAATTTAACATTAAAGCCCCTAAAAATGTGAACTATTATTAATCACAGGCATGATTAATCCAGTAATTAGATAATATCTGGTAATATACTGAATTATTTGACAACTCCTGGGAATAAGGAAGATTCTTTAGAATTGAGCATAAAGTATATACTGCTTTTAGGATTTGTGTGAGAGAAAAGACAAGGGAATTGAGGTAAACAAGAGGGTGTCAGGAGGGCATCAAAAATATTTCACCTACTTCACTATTTTATCTAGGAAAATGAGTACAATGTATGAAGAACACTTTAATAGCTATATACTGTATTATACCTGATTCAAATATTTCAAAGGAATTGTGATTCCATTTGCTGTGGGTAACTTATAGTACAAATTACAAATCAAGAATCTCCATCAAAAAATAAGATAGTCTAACATGAGAAGTGTGGGGTTTTAGCCACATAGGGGCTAACAGAAAAACAGTATTTCCAAAATTCATCACAATTTAATGTTTTTCATTTTTCTTTTTTCATTTGACAGTTGTGAATTATGTATTTTCTATTCTAAATACTTCTAACTTGGGATGAAAAGTCTTTCACCAAAAACCTTTCAAATAATAAGTAAGGCATGAGCTACAGCCATTGCTGCCTGTCTGTAAGAGATAATATGCTTGCCTTTAAGAAATATTTGTGGCTTATTCCTTATATTTCCTAGAAAGGAGTCATTCAGTAAAAATAAATGAAACAGTTTTATAGAAGGTTTGGGATCTTAAACCAATACATACAGAGTTAACATTTAGGTAGCACTTTAAGATTTACAAAGTGCTTCACCTATATTTTCTTATTTGAGTTTTATAGCAACCCTGGGAAGTATATTATTGTATGCATTTTACATGCGAGGAAGTTGAAGATCACAGTGTTTAAGTGATTAATCCACCGGCACCTAGAATTGTCAAGAGGTGGAATTCAAACTCTGTCTTCCTGATTCAAAATTAAGTATTCTATTGATTATACCAAGGAACATTTCCTTCAAAGTATTATTTGTTTTCCATGTTAGGAGCGCTATGCAGAGTATACAAACACGTATATGCAACTACCTAAAACTATAAATTATACAGCAATTGTCCATTTGTATTGGAATAATGCATTTCCTCATCAGCAGTTCTTTGCACCAACAAAAGTACGTCACAATGAAACATACCAAACTACATACATACACAATATATGTGTATGTGTGTATATATGTGTGTACATATACATATATGTGTGTGTATGTATATGAATGATTTACATGTGATTGTAATTACTTGTTTATTTATTATAAGGCATGACTCCAGCTCCCTTCTCTCTAAAAATATAGTTCTAGGTAGACAGTTCTAATAGCAAAAACTAGCATGGTATCATTAAAATATTATGCCCTACTCTGTATTTCCTCCTCTACATGGTTTAATAAAATATAACTCAAAGGATAACCTTACCACTTCTAATCTCAATTCCAAGCTGCTAACTCAAGTTGTGATTATCACCACCTCCCTCAGCCTCCTCTCCAGTCTGATTGGTGAGTTGGAGGGTGAAGGGGCAAACTCCTTTCAATGCTTTCCTTTATTGAGAACAAAACTGGGCTTTCTGCTCACCCTACTTTTTATGTGCTGCTCTGTTTGGTTTCACCTCCACAGAACAAGATGGCTACTGGTGCCCCCCAACCCCTGCTTTTCTAACTTCTTTTCTGTATTGTTCCTCCAACTCCCATTAGATTGTAACTCCTTTGAGGGCAAGGACTGTATTTCTTATTAATTGTATCCACAGTGCCTGAAATGTATTAGGCACTTCATAAATGTTTATTGGATTAGATTGGAAAAGTGCATTGAACCTAAAGTAGGAGGAATTGCTGAGTAGAATAACACTTCTGACTTTGACTAGGTGTTTGATGATGGGCGTGCCATGCAATTTCTTTAAATTTCAATTTCTACATTTATAAAATTAGTATAGTAAGGTTTATAGAATTTTACCTTACAGAAATGTTCTGAGGATCAAATAAGATATTATGTCAAATGCTTTAGAAAACTCAAAGCATTATATAAATGTTTATAACATTGTTATTAGAAAGGTGAGCAAGGCCTAATGGAGAGAGTGGCCTTGGAGTCAGGATGACAATAGATTAAAATCCTACCTGCATGCATACTTGTGTGACCCTGGGCAAGTCATTTAACCTATTAATGTTTTGGGAAAACCTTTTTAAGATTTGAAGCTATGGATAAATTAATGCTCTACATTGGTAAATGGAATTTTCATACTGTATGTGTTTCCTATATCGATGAAATCACAGGTCCAGATACCACATCCTGCCAACACACATGTATGCAGGCATACACACACACACACACACACACACACACACACACAAATTTTAGTTAGGATATTTATCATCAAGTATTTAAAGGTCTGGCAGGTAGATGAGGAATTAGGTTTATTCAATATTTCCCAGAATAGAAAACTAGGAGAAATGGGTAGAAATTGCACTGGGACAGAGCCCGATATACAGGGAAAACATCATAACAGAGTTGTCTAGAATAGCCTGCTTTTGGAGCTACTGGGTTCCCATTCATTGAAAGATGAACATAAAAAAAGAAAGATGAACATGTGTCCAGTGAGTTTTTAGGTTTAGGTTGCAATAGACATATACTGATATCCTTTCTGTCTCTGAGATTTTGTAATCTGGTGATCAAAATTATAACACCTACTCTTTCTATCTCTCTGTTTTATTCAATGAAAAAGATGCCAGTAAAATGGTGGTCATAGCACATTGTTACTTTAAATGCTGCTAATACATGTATGCAAATATCAAATAAACAATTTTATATACTACTAAAGCACCTCATGTAACTAACGAAGGCATAATCTGGTGGTCAAATTCCAGGGAGTTATTGTTTTTAACCTTTCAATTAAAAACAGAAAGAAATTTTTCTTTGTTTAAAAAAAGCATCATTATTTAGAAATAGTTTAAGAAATAGAGAAAAAAAGCATAGTTATTAATAATTCCAAGGTCACCCTGAGTTCTTGGTTTGCTGAGCTCTTCCTTCAATGATTTCTATTCAGAACATGAAGGGTGAGATTCTACTGAGTTTTCATCCCAATGCACTACATTAAATATGCTCTTTTCTCTCTCTCATATTACTGATTTCAATTATGCAAAAGAAATCATTTTGAAACAAAATAATATTTATGATCCATGCTCATCACTCCTACAAGACTATTTTGAGTACCTAAGAAAATCTGTTATAACACTATCAATATTAATTGAAATGAGTGTTAACTGAAAATGTGGGCCAACCCTTCTTCTTAAACACAGAAATCCCTGCTTGGGCTGATGGTACAGATTTTAATTCCCATCAGCATTTATATTAACAAAGGGCTATTTTTCAAAGGTTAAAAAATAAGTTCAAGAATTAATTCCAAATTAAAGTTTGCCATTAGTTTTTCTTAAATGACAGCAGATGGGAGGCACAACGGATAGAGTATCAGGCCTGAAGGAAGGACGACTCATTTTCCTGAGTTTAAATTTGGCCTCAGACATTAGCTATGTGACCCTGGGTAAGTCACGTAACCCTGTTTACCTCAGTTTCCTCATCTGTAAAATGAGCTGGAGAATGAAATAGAAAAACACGCCACTGTTTTTGCCAAGAAAAGCCCAAATGGGTTCACTACAAGTCAGACATGATTGAAAAATGACTAAACAACATTTGCTAAATGGTTGAAGAGTCAAGAGGACTGACTCCAGTTGCTTCTTCTTTTCTCCTATAAGTAGCTCCCTGGCTTGCTTGATAACTTCATGGTGACAGAGGAGTAGGACATGTAATCTAAAAGAGGAGATGACTTTGACCATAATCATTACCATAAGATCAGCCCTTTTAATACTAAATGAATGAGACTAAACTCAGGAGTAAATACCAAACATAAGTCTTTACTTCCCTTTCCCATAAGGAGTAAGGCATAGTAAAATGGTTTGATTCTAAACTAGGAATGGAAATATGCAAACACACGTATCTATCTATCTATCTATCTATCTGTCTGTCTGTCTATCTAGTTATCTATATACATGTGTACATGTACATACTTTATAATATGATATAATATTTATGCATATACACATATGGAAACATAATGGAACTTTATGTATGTGTATACATACAAACAGATACAGACACACACATAAATACATACATAATATATATATAGTATAAAAGAATGGAACTCTGTGTATATGAAAATATATGCATACAATACAATAAATTATAATTTGTTCACACACATATACATAAACATATCTAAATAACTTGAAACCTACTATTAAAGATTTAAAATTGATTCTGTAATATAGGGAGGAAAAAAATTGTCTTGAGTCACTGATGGATTTGGTATTGAGTATATCTAATGATCTTGTAATTTTTAAAAAACTAGTAACCCATGCCATGCTAGCTATGTCAATGAGGATATTGAATTAATGAGAATGTTTCATACTCAAAACATTCTGTTTAAATAGAAAATTATTTGAATTGATACAACCCATATGAAATGCAAGGTTTTGCCTTGTATCATTTACAAAGATCTATAAATATAAAGTAGGATGGGTTGTGAATTCTGCTTTTCTATATCTTTCCTTCCTCAACAGAATGATCATTGTTTCTCATTATAAGAAAGAAGTAGGTGCCTGTAGGATTTCTTGGGATGATTCAATCAAGAGTAGTATTGAAAACTGTTAATTTGGACTCTAACAAATCACCAGGTATAGCAAACACTATATGTGGAGCAAGTTGTTCAAAATCTATGAACCAGGTTGAAAGAAAACACTGAATGCTAAAACCCATGATATTCTTAAACCAAAGAATCCTGTTATATTTTTATTCAAAGTTAAAAAGAAATGAAATGAGGCTATTTCATTATGAAAGCAAAATAATTCCATCATAATGCACTCCATTTAACCTGAAAAATCCTGAATAATATGTGAATCAACTAAACAGAATCAGATTTTTCTTCCTTTGTAGGAGTAATATATGGTAAAATTATGGAGGCATAATAAAATTATCTATTAAAATAACTACATTTTGAACAACATTTTAAACCCAGAGCCAACTCAAATCACTTTTATAGGTTTCTCTATCAAAAGACAGAATTACAATTTAAAATTCCTTTCCTTTATCTTCAATTTCAGTCCTTTTTCAGGTATAAAGTCTAACGAGCAATGAGAATAGAAAAACTCAGTTAAGCATGTTAGCTCTGAAAAAATTAAAGGTTGAACATATTATCCAAAAAGAAATAAAATATTTACATTGCCATGCCACTATAAATCCATATTCAGACACATTTTCTTGTTCCATGAGGTATATGCTTTTCTAAAACAGAAGAGCGTTACAACAAAGCTCACCTGCCTTTTTAGAGATGATAAAATGTTCTGCTGTGTATTTGCTGCTGTATCAAAGAAAGCATGAACAAGAGTTCATGACTGTGTCTATACTTTGTATTCTACATAGAATTTTCAAAGGAAATTATAAAGAAGAGGGCTTCCAAGTTGACCTAAGAGAAAGAAGGGAATTGACTAATATTGATTAAAGATAAACAAAAAGAAGAAACTACCATTTTTGATCAAATGGACCATCTGGCATAAGATAAGATACGGTTATTTGATCTAGGGACAAGACTTGGTCACTATCTATGTAGCATTCCAAAGAAGTGTACTCTAGGAGGAAATATTAAGGTTTCTACAAAATTAAACATTTTTGAATGTTTAAAGAATTATAAAATATAAAAATAGAATATTACAAATTTTAAGTGTCTTCAGAAGTTATCTAACCCAATGTTCTCTCCATTATAAGAACCCCCTCTAAAGTATTTCTCTGCTGAATACTTCTATTAAGAAGTTCATTATCTTCTCAATCTGCTCATTCCATTATTTAAATACCTAAAACTGTTAGAAATTTCTTTCTGATGTCAAGCTAAAATCTTTCTCTCATAATTTTTACTCATCAACTCTAATTTTGGCTTCTGGAGTTCGAAGAACAAACCTCTTATCTTTTCTTCATGATAGTTTGAAATGTTTGAGAACAGATACCACCTTTCCCCTTAGGCTTCTCTTATAAGGCTAAACTAGCCCAGTGAGTTTCATGTCAACCATTTCTTGTATGACATGCTTTGCAGAGTCTCTATCACAATCCTACTTAGCCTTTTCCTGTCACTTTGATACTCAGGTGGCTCTATAATTTCATTTATCCAGGCATTTTTTTCTACTACTACAGATAAAAACAAAAACAAAAAAGCAACAACTTCTATAGCTTTTTATCCTGTACAATATGGTGTTGTTCTTGTTGTTTTTCCCATGCCTTCCATAACCATAAATCTTCAAATTCTAAAACCCAGAGGATTTCCTCTGGATATAAATACAATACTGACACACATTTGTGTGTGTGTGTGTGTGTGTGTGTGTGTGTGTGTGTGTGTGTGTGTGTGTGTGTATTTCTCAGAGATCCCAGTGCAGCATTAGGGTTGCCCATCTTTCCCCTCCCTACCTCCTTACGTACAAAGGCTGCTCCTAAGAACATCTACTATAGACTTCAGGGCAACTTAGGGTTTGTGAAATGCTCATCACTTTGTAAAAGATAAGGTATACATGCGCTAAGGGAGCTTGCCCTCAGTACAATTAGCATATACCTACTGTCTCTAAAGAATACAGATGACTGAGGACAGCTGGGTGGCACAGTGGGTAGAACACTGGCCCTTGAATCAGGAGGACCTGCATTCAAATTTGACTTCAGATAGTTATTAGTTCTATGACCCTGGGCAAGTCACTTAACCCTCGTGGTCTCCAAAAAAAAAAAAGAATAATGAATATTTAATTGATGACATCATTTGAGAATGATGGCATATACTGCTGACTAGTCCTATGACCCAAAACACTAACAGCAACAGAAATACTAAGGACAATGTGCACTTTTGTACTAGGCGTAGAATAAACACTTTCTAAATGCTTGTTGACTTAACTAGATTTACGAGATGCAAAGAGAAGTAGAGTTGTTGTACTGGACTCCAGAAGACCCTAATGTTCAAGTTCAATTTCTGTCACACATGGCTTAGTCTGTCGAGGAAAGTCTTTTAACCAGAGTGACATTGGTTAGTGGTGTCACATTGAAACAGAAATGGATTCCTGGTGGCTATACGCTGACTTAAAAAAAAAAACACATAAATTAACATTATCTATATTGTATTGTTTTTTTAAATTTATTTTGTTAAACATTTGTCAATTACATTTTAATCCAATTCAAGCCACTATGGGGAGTTTTGCTCCTTAGAGTTTAACACTTTTGTTCTATTAGCATATGAGAGAGTATTTGTAAAGCATTTAACATAGTGCCTTAGCAGTAGTGCTCACAGTAGAGACGCTTATTCCCTTCCCTTCTCTTCCAGGAAACTCTCCAAGACTCTGAATTGCCCAGAAAGAGTATGAGTTTGAATGGACAGAGGGACTTTCATCATCTAGGAATTCTCTATAACCAATGAAACCATAGTTTCAGTCACTATTCTCTCCTTCTCTGTGTGTGTGTCTCTGCCTCTGTCTCTCTGTCTCCCTCCTTCTCTCTCTCTCTCTCTGTCTCCCTCCTTCTCTCTCTCTCTCTCTCTCTCTCTCTCTATCTCTCTCTCTGCATGTATGTATAATCTCAGCTATTTTGTTATCTATGCTTGGTCACTGAGATTAGTCACTGGGCAAAGCAATTCATCTCCCTCATAGAGTTAACCTTGGGTCAAGACTGGAGGCAGGACATGACTGGGCAGTGCATCAGCAATATTATGTAGAAGAATTTGTAATGGTATAAATTTGATTCAGATGTCAAAATGCAAATATTCTTTTTGTCTCATTTTTTCATCTCTATCATGAACTATAACTTTTCCATTCTATATCAATCAAGGAAAATTTGCAATAAATTTTTCTATTAAGACAGGATATGGGTAGAAAATATATAACAGAATGGTTAAGAAAGGAATGTTTCTCTATTGCTAAGTGAAAAAAAGGCAAAAAAATCCAATGAACAGCATGCATTCTTGGTATTTTATGCCTAATGTGCAACTAAGTATGCCAGATGGTTAATAAATATGAATTTTTAAAATGTTATTTGAATTGAGATATCTGAAACTACCACTAGGCAAGGGATAACTTTTTTTAACATAATTGAATTTTTTCCAATATGATCTTTGAAAGATCTCTAGCCTTATTTTAAGTCTAAAATACTGTTACATGTAGTTTTTTTTTAATTGCCACAAAGACACAACATTTAAATCTATACTATTTCTCTCTGTATTTAGGGATCAAGAAGATAAGAGTGACAATTTAATTTAATCCAACAAATATGAAGAATCTACTATGTGGAAGCACCACATGAAGTGCTGGGATACAAATTTAAAAGACCTACTTAGTACCTTTGCTCAAGGAGCTTAAATTCTACTGGATTATGAGAGTAAGTGGATACAACAGGCAAAAAGAGATAAAATGCAAAGTAGTGAGTGATGGGGAAAAGTAGGGATCTAGATTAAAGTGCTCTAGGAAAGCATAAAGAAAGAGAGAACATTTTGTGGTAAGGAGATCAGGGGATGCTCCCTGGAGAAGTTGGCACCTGAACTGAGCCTCAAAGAAAGAGAAGGATTCTGAAATGACGAGATAAGGAGAAAAGACATTCAAGCATTGGGATGTATAAATGAATGGAAGTAATAGGAAGCATACATAATTTGGGGAAGTATTGTATTTTAGTTGTATTGTAGAAACATAATAAAAAATTAAGGTAGAATATTGAATGACCTCATTATCATGCTTATTTATTCATAGATCCTAATGAAGCTGTAACTCCTTCCTTCTAGTCCTGTCTCTCCATGACTAGACTCTATATTTTGACACAGTAGAGCAGGAAATACACAAAACTGATTTCTAGTCATAGATCATCAATTAAATACTTACCTAAATTTTAATCCTCCTAAGCCTTAGGACAAATATTCTTAATTTAATTTTAGAGTTATGGAAATAATCTATTGCTGGGATTCCTTTAAAAATAAGACAAGATAATCGATATAGGAAGTATTGTTGTTGTTGCTGCTGCTATCATCACTAACCATAATCATAAAAGGGGATATTAGGATAAGGAAGAAAAAAAAAAGATGAGGGATCTGAGTTTCATTCAAAATTTTTAAATGCTTGAGATAATCCATTTGACAAAGAGTAAAGTAATAATGCCGTGTGTGTGTGTGTGTGTGTGTGCGTGTGTATGTGTATGCTGCATCTTACATGCTCAGAGTATGATGCCAGGCACTGTGGTAGATATTTTTGAATTGCTAAAACATGGTCCCTTTTGTCATGGTACAACAAACCAGTAAAATATATATATATATATGGACTACATAATAATAGCTATAACACAAAATATAATATAGGAAAATGCACAAGAAAAGATTAAACTTCTCTACAAAATTAAAGATGGTGTAAAGCCAAGCATGAACAGCTTTCCAGGAGAATGCTACTGCAAACGGCTTTTAAGGTTCTGATTACACAGTATAGTGAATACTCTATTTATTCAATAACAAATCAGAGCAAAACATTCACAGAAATCTGGGGCTTTTCCTTATATACAGTATTACCCCTCCCTGTTCAGCCCCTTCCTGTTACATCAGCAAGAGGAGATAGGAGTTCATACCTTCTGTTTCTTTAACAGAGGCTTAATCTGAACTAGGTGCTATGTACCTCTTACCTTAGCAATACAAAAAGGAACTTCAAATCTCATTATTGTTACAGATGGGAAAGACTGTTTTAGTCTTGGGAAATTCAAAGCAGGCTTTTTGGAAGAAGTGGTATTTGAACTGAGTTTTGAGGAATGGATAGAACTTTAAACAAACACATCCAGGATCAAAGAAATAGATCTCAAAGTTTATCTAGTCAATCCTCTTATAGTTGAGGAAACTAAAGTCTTTGAAAGTTAGGTGACTAAAATAATGGCATCAGAGGATTTTAGTCTAGGTCCTCTGAATCTAGGTTCAATCCTCTTTCTGGTCTACAGATGGCAGAAAACAGCCATTCCAAACTCAGGAAATGGCAAAAACAAAGTCGTAGAGAAATAATATGTAGTTCATTAAAGTAAATGAGGGTAGAATGTAGAAAAAAACAGGCTGAGGAGACTGGCACCACATTTTGGATATCTTGGTTATCAAACACAAGGAAAGATAAAATTCATTATGAATAAGCTGCCTTGACTATGGCTTCCTTAATGCTTCTGAAGCTTCAAGATCAACCAGTAAGTCAATAAATAAATATTTATTAAGCACCTACCATATTAGAGGCACTGCTGGTGGTGCTTAGAATACAAAGAAACAAATGAAAAAGGCTTTGCCCCAAGGTGCTTATATTCTATAGAGAAATGTAATATAGACACCTATATAATATAGACACTTTATGAGTTAAATGCAAAATATACAAAAGTCACGTAACAAAATAAATAAAAAGCAATTCAAATTGGGGACAGGAACTGCTCAAAGTAGGAAGATGAATAAAAGATACAAGAAGGGACTTTCTGATTTAAAGTCTAATTAGGACTAGGAGAGGGATGAAAGGATGAATCTGAGAGTTGGACCTACACCTGGGTTACAGCAAGGAAAACACATTTACATGGCTAGTGCCAGTAGTAGACAAAAATGTGTGCCCTAACAAAAGAAAGCAAAAGAGACTATATAGGTATGGTAATGCAATAAAAAGTGCTGGATTTGGTATTGAAAAAAACAACCAGGAATGGCACATCTTTCAAAACCTTTGTGGCACATAGAGAAAGTGAAGCACATGGAAGACCAAAGGCCAAGAACAAAGGCCAGCTAAGACTTAGGCAAGTTGTTCAGCAGTTGTCCCCCAGTGTTTTGGGGCTCCTCATGTAGACATGATTCTTTCTCCTCACATCCTCTACAAGGGATTTCCTCTTCTTTTCTTTGTTATGTGCAAGTGACTGTTGAAGTACTGAGGGTGACATTCAGACTATGCATGATATGTTCCCTTGCAGAACTGCAAATAAACTCAAATTGAATTTTAAAAATAAAATGAAAAAAATAATGAATTAAATTGTTCCCTAGACATCAATGTGAGTACACTGTCATGTGCTACTTTCACTCTGGAGCCTGAGAAAAATTCACATTAGAAAGCCATCCTGAGCAATGGTGATGTATGTCATGTTTTCAGCATAAGAACTGATTATCTGCTTTTTGTCACTTAAGTTTCCTTGCCTTTCCCCTAGTGAGAGGTATCCAGGCATGCACATCAGGACATGCCATTAGTCATCTACAACTTTGGAGGGGAACCATAGTAATCCCAGTCTACCTCACTGGGATGTCCTAATGATTCATCAAATAGTGTCAGGAAAGAATTTATACTTCCTTCGAGAAAAGGTTCACAGTTGTGATGTTAGAAACCAGAGACCCTTAAAGTGAAACAGATTTTTCTTTTATACATTTATTAAAATTATAAATGGTCCATACAAACCTTCATAAAAAATGATTTAGGACAACCTAACACAATATTAGAATCTTTGTGGCAAAAAAAAAGGGGAGCTTCCAGAACTGAATCAACACCTCTGTATCTCTAACCTTTAAGAATTTTAATTTTTTTTCTCTTGTCAAGAGCACTAAAATCTTTCACCTGTAGACAATATGCATACACTATTAACCAGTATTTAATGCCCAGGAAAATTCATCTCTCTCTTGTGCACTTAAAAAGCAAATAATGTGGTTGAACAGGGAATAAATGTGAATGAAGCATAAAAAGGGGGCTATTTAAGGCATATGATTTGTCATTTTACAACCTGTTCAACTAAACAGACTTTGGTACAATTCAAAGTCTGTTTGGTTTAAATTTTCTTACTGCCTTTAATAACTTAATAGAATAATTGTATGCACAATTGCTCCCTGGCCTGGAATACTGCCAGCAAAGCAGAAAGCTTCTGTCTCTTCCAAACTCTAAACATCATTAAAATGCCAAAACCTATAAATCAATTTTATGAAGGAATCTTCAAATTTTTACAAACTTCATAATGCTAAAGAAAATTTCATACCAAGCTGCATGATACTGGAGTTATGAAATGTGAATATGTATATTTTTTTGTCCAGTGTGTTTACTCTACATTCTCCACGTAATAACTGTAGCAAAAATGCTAATGCCTAAAATAGGTTAAATATTGTCCCAAAACAAAGAAAGAGCAAGCAGAGTTTCATTTTTGGATCTAAAAGTATAAATGTTAATGAGGATGGAGGGAGTGCTATAAACAGATGAACCAAAACCAGGAAAGACATACTAGGTTATATCATTAGTGTTTCCATTAACACAATTCATCCTGTCTTTCAAGCAGTCTAGCTTCTCATCAATGTGATCATTCTCTCTAATGCTGTGGCAGTGCATCCATGCCTGCCTATGCATGCTGTGTAATGCTTGTCTAAAACTTCCCATAAATATTCCAGTTGAGGTACACTCAACTTTCTAGGGACCTTTCCACAGGGATGATGGACCTTGATGTCACAAGGGACAGAAGTGACATCACAAGAATACCAATTGGGCATAGAGTTTGTCCCTGGGCTATCTGTCACTCCCACAAGAAATGTTGTTCAGTTGTCTCAGTCATATTGACCCATGATAACCCCCTTTAAGATTTTTTTGGCAAAGATATTGGAGTAGTTTGCCATTTCCTTCTCAAGCTCATTTTATTGATGAGAAGACTGAGGTAGTCAAGTGACTAGCCTAGGTTGGCATAGTAAGTGTCTGAGACCATATTTGAACTCAGAAAGAAGACACTGTGATTCCAGACTTGGTGCTCTATCCACTGTGCCACCTCACTGGCTCTCACAGAAATAGCAGAGGGGCAGGGCTAAATTAATACCTTCTTCTATAAAATAAGGGAATATTCTTCTGACCTTCCAAAAGAGTTGTTATTATCAATAAGTTTATCATCAGCCAGAATGATCTCACACAGACTTTCAAGGATAGGAGTAATTGAGTAGTTATCTACTACAGGATGCAGCACTTATCTCCATGAAAGACTGGCCTTTTGCAAGCCTTCAGGGAAACTATTCACCAAAAACTTCTCTGATGTCTAAGTGCAGCACAGACATGACCCTGGATTCTCAAAGTCTATAATAACAAAACTGAGGAGCCACCAGATCAGATCTAGTTAGAAAGGTTTAAAGAATAGGTCCTTTGATGAACCATCTGTCTATCATCTAAAGACTAGCCTACCTAAATTCAAAGGGACTAGTCACCAGCAGATTGGGCTCCAGCTGATGAATTTTGTTATCCATATACAAACTATATCTGCAGTGGCAAAAGGAATATTTGTTAAAAAAAATTATGGAACTATGGATTTAAGTATAGTAGTATTTGAGGGAAAGGACTATTTAATTTGGTTTCTTGTCAGAAAGAGAAGCAACATTCTAGATAGTACTGAATTTAATCATTGAAATTTAGCTATAGGATAGCAAGGAAATCCTTCCTCTCATGATTTTTTGTGTCTATTTCTAAATAGGCAGCTGCATGGGATGGAAAGGCATTTTCTAGGTACTGGAAAAGAAGGCTATTATAGTCTGAGAATATATAATGTTTTCTGTGAGGAATAAGAAGCCATTAACATTGTTCTTAGTCAGCAGGGTCCAAATAGTTATCACCTCTGAAACAATGGAGAAGGTAGGGACCCTTTGCATATGATGAGGAAGGGTAGAAGAGCAGAAGTCAGTCTTCCTCTACTGACATTTCTCTTTCCAAGGGTAATTTTCCCCAACCAATGACAGGCAAAAATGATACAAACTACTTCAAAACAGCCACTTTAAGCTATAGCAGCCCACACACTGTCAATACCCTAAACTGGGCATTTAGTCTCATTTTTTTTTTTTTATCCATGGATTCTTGTTTCTTTAAAAGATTTTTTACACCTCTCCTCAATGTGTTTTTTTTCCTAAAAATTACTTTTTGCTGCATTCTCTAGCAGTTACCTTGTTGTCAAAACATTTTATCTTTTCAAATGTTGATTTGCCTCCACCTATGTTCTTCAGCACAAGTTTAACTATATTCATTCCCTTCTTCATTGTTGAGGGATTAGAGACTTATGACCACAGTGACATACCTTGTCAAGATAATGGCCAATGAAAGACTCCTTTTAATAAAACACATCTGTTTTTTTTTTAATTCCTCACTATTTGCTAAAAGAGAATCTTGAGAGCTATCTCTTGAATAGGCATTGACTTTCTTGTTTTTCCCTTCTATAGGCATTCCTCATTTGATTTCACTTCATTTTATTCTGCTTCAGATATTTCATTTTTTACAAAATGAACATCTGTGGCAACCCTGTATTGAACAAGACTATTGGTGCCATTTTCTCAATAGCATGTGCTCATATCATGTCTTTGTCACATTTTGGCAATTCTTGCAAAATTTCAAATCTTTTCATTGTTATTATTATATCTGCTGTGATCTTTTATGTCACTATTGAAAGGGAGAGGCACCATGAACCATGTCCACGTAAGATAGTTAGCTTAATAATTGCTGCATGTGTTCTGAATGCTCCACTAGCTAGCCATTCCCCAATCTCTGTGTCTCTCTTTCTCTGTCTCCCTTCCCCCCACCTTCCATCCCTCTCTCTTCTTCCTTGGGCCCGTCTAGTCCCTAAGAAACAATAATATTGAAATGAGATCAATTAATAACCCTACAAAGGCCTCTAAGTGAAGGCTTCAAGTGAAAGGAAGAATCAATGTGGCAAACTTCTTTGTTTTCTTATTTGAAGAAATTGCCACAGCCACCCCAACTTTCAGCAATGACCACCCTAATCAATCAGCTGCCATCAACACTGAGGCATGAGCCACCAGCAAAAAGATTATGATTTGTTGAAGGCTTAGCTGGTTAGCATTTTTTAGCAACAAAATATTTTTAATTACGTATGTATGATTTTTTTAGACATAATATTATTGGACATTTAATAGACTATAATATAGTACAACATAATTTTTATAAGCTCTGGGGAAAATTTGTATGACAACTGCTTTATCGAGAAGATCTAAAACCAAATCCTCAATTTCCCAATGATATACCTATACTTGCATTTTTCTACTCTTATGGATTGCCCTCCCACTGTCTTTCAACCTATCATGCCCAAGCTAGACTTCAAAGTCTAGTTCAAAATCCACTTCCACAATTTAATCTTCACCAGACACTTTCTTTAAAGGGATTTATCCCTTTTCAGAATTTCTTTGACAATTACATTCTGATAGCTCTTCCATTGGTACTGTATATTGTTACTTAAGTTTTTTATGGTTAACTTTTCACAAACTTTTCATTCCAAATAGAACATGAGGAATGGCAGCATATACTTGGCTGTGAAAGTTACAAAGGAATGCACATACATAGCTAGGGCTCTCAATCAATCTCTTTAAAATCAAGTTGAAATAAATTCAGTGACTAAAATGTACTAGAATTTTTTAATATATTCCATTTTTCTAACTTGGACTCAAACTGGTGGAAAATAGAGGATAAGTATCATTTTTCTGGGAAGATTTTTCAAGATCAAGCCCCACCCCTGAACATAGAAGTATGATGCGCTAGCTTCAAGCTCCATGTAAATGCTAACATACAGATCATGGAGTCATTTTTTAGAGGGATAATAAACCCACAGGAACAAACGAGATCACCAAAGGAAAGAGAGTAGAGAGAGAACAGAACCTACTCTGGAGACTTGAGATAGACTCACAGTTAGGAGGTATTACCAATCAATCAATAAACATTTATTAAGTACCTCCTATGTGTCAGGCATTGCCCACTGGAGACACAAAAAGAGAGAAAAGACAGTCTATACCCTGAAGGAGTTTCTAATATAATGAGAAAAATGATAATGATATGGCACATGATCCAAAAGAGAAGACCAAGAGGTAAGGGAGTTAGGGGGATCAAAAACACTAGAAGAGGCCAGAAAATCAACAACTTTTGCTAGTTTTCCCATACAGGACCTAGTTTTTAAAACCAATGAAAGTTATTCCATTGCCAGTTTAGTAATCTGGAGGTTTAATACCATCATACGCACCCCTGACAGGGCATTGTCAACATATTAAATTGAACTAAAAGGACTTCCAGATAAAGAAACTTTCTGATAGTAAGGAATGCTATGATGGAACACGAATTTATTTGTTATTTCTCACTCAGCAACTTCCAGAGATGACCCTCCTACAGCAGTCACCTCATTCATCTCCAGGTGACAGGGGAGACACCACAAAGCATAAATTCAATGGTTACATAAGCACAAATCATTATCTCCTTGAAACAATTGTTCGGGATGATTAAACTGATTCCATTGTTTTTACACTGATTTCAGCACAGTCTGGCAAAGCAGGAGACCTAGGAAATCTAGGAGATTCTGAATAACAATTGGGTTACTCAAAAGAAAAGTGCTTGCTTTACTTGGGGAGAAAAAAAAGTCAGTAATGAAACTGCAGATACATTGCCTTAGTGTAAATAAATAAGTCCTGCTCTTTTTTTATTAACAGATGTACTCATTAACCCATCCTCAGCAAGGCATATATCTTTAAGGAGTCTCCCTCTCCCCCAGCAGTAGGAATGGATTTGCATTGAGATATCTATAAATCTCACTTATGACCAATAGATAACTATAAGTAGGGGTACAATTTGTACCCAAGTAACATAAATCATTTCTAATATCAAGACTGGCCTAAAAGGGAATAAAGAATGTGATCATGGGGAAAAGAGAAGGATTTGAATCCCAGTTCTGCCACTTAGTTTCCAAGTGATCTTTGGCAAATCATTCACCATGAGTCTCTATTTCTTTGTCTGTAAAATGAGAAGACTGTTACTCTCTTAAGGCCCCTTCCATCTCTTAAGTCTATGTGACGTAAGAATCTATGTGACTACATCTGACCCTAAGGACTTTTAGAAAAACATTTGCTTGTCTCCAATTAGCCTTTTAGTCTCCCCCAAAGTCCTCATAATGGTGTCAAAGTGACATTAGATTCTGAAAGGCAGAGCACAAACTCAGAAAGGAACTATGAAGTATAGATTACTTCAGTTATGAGCCCAATGATACCTTCTCTGTCCTCTGAGAATTAGCTTAGCTAAATTCATAGAGATCTCCCAGTAGGGTGACTGTACTATGAGAAGTTTTTAGTCCTAGCAATTCCCCCAAACCATCTATTAAAAGAACAATATTGATGTCTACCCATAAAATCATCTCTATTCTTTAATAAATTGGAATATACTTCTTAGGAGACAGCAGATTATCTGGTTCATACCACATATAGAATCACAGATTTAGAGATGGAAGAGATAGAACTCATAGGACACACAGTCCAGTCTCCTAAGGTTGTTGTTAGGATCAAATGAGTCAATGCACGTAAAGCTCTTCGAAATCTCAAAACACTACCTAAGTGCTAGTATTAGAGAATATTAGACACAAATGACCATAATACAATACACATTTCCACAACTGAGGAAAATGAGGTCTAGGGAAGTTAAGTGATTTGCACAAGATCATACAATTAAATAAGTAGTAGAATCAGGATCTAAACCCAAATTCTCAGTTTGCGAAGCCAGCATACTTTACGTTACCCAGGCTTCCTCCATCATATGTGGTGCTCTACCTATGGGAAAGTCATAAGGTAAAAAACTGGGGCACAGAGTTCAAGGACAGGAGTTTACTCTAATAACCTATATCAACTAATTTCTCTTTTTTTCTTAACACCCTACAACCTAGTCTTTCAAGATACTGTACTCTTTGAATGACACCTTTTCTCATTCCTCAGTTTCTTTCTGACACTGTCAAGTGGATGTTTTTCAAAGAATCTGTCTTGGCCTTCCTCTCTATATGAGGAATCTCATTCATTTCTATGACATCAAATATCACCTCTATGCATACAACCTTCAACACTATATTTCTAGTTCTGACCTTTCTTCTGAGTTCCAAGTCCATATCTCCAACTGTTTTCAGGTCATCTTCACTTAGACATCATATAGGAATGAACTTCAAACTCAATATGCCCCAAATCATACTCATTATCCTCCCCCAAAAATAAAACAATCAAAAAACTATTCCTCTTTCTGAATTTGCTACTAATGTTCATAGCACAATAATTTATCTAATTTGTCATCCTCATAACCTTGGGATTATTTTTTACTTTCCTGATTATTTTATTTGACTTCCCTCCCTTAGGTGTCATATGAGCTACTTAACAATTACGTATAAAAATCCAGAATGGGTATACTGTAATAAAGCATGGTCAGAGCTGTCAGTTGAAACAAAGTACTGCCGAAGGCTTCCTGGAAGAGAAGCCCAAGGGCTAGAAAGAGGCCCATGATGCTAAGTACATCAATCTTTTTCAGTTCCTCAAAATGCAGTCAAATGGGCTGTGGAGCCTCATAATGCCCTGGAAAATGAAATTTATAGATCTAGCCATGCTAATTTTCATCAGTGCTTTATCCAAGCATCAAACCCATGGCCAAACATGTTACATTGCACTATGTGAAAGAGGAAGAAAAAAAAAAACACTTGACAATGTGGATTGTTATGTCTATAGAAACAATGTTGTAGAAAGAAACCCTACTAGTAGTTAAAAGAGTGGAAATTAACTTGGAAGACAGTGGTCTTACATAAGTAGATAAGGAGTGTTATGGTACTGTGTGGTGATCTCAGTCTCTTTAAATAGCTTAGTGTTGTACACCTTTTGAGTTGACATAGCTGTATGTGGAAATGATTTTATTTTAGAACTGGTTCTGAAGGAATCAAATTCAGGCAGGTTAAAGTTCTGCCCTTTACTGATATTAACACAACAAGGGAAGGGAGAGGAGAAAAAGAACAGACATTTATTAAACCACATATTATGTGAAAGGGATTATGCTAAACACTTTGAAAATGTTATCACATTGGATTCTCACACCAATCTTGGGAGTTAGGGGTTATTTTACAGCTGAGGAAACTGAGGTCTTAGAGAGTGGTCAAGTGATTTGCCCAGGATCACAAAATTAATAAGTATCTGAGCTGGAATTTGAACTCAAGTCTTCCTGACTCCAAGCCTGAATTCTATTCACTGAGGAAGAGGATTTATTTCATTTCACATGTATGTGTGCATTTGTGAGTGTGAGTGTGTGTGTGTGTGTGTGTGTGTGTGTGTGTGTGAAGTTACCCTATTAAAGGATTTTAGGTTATGAACAACAAATGGGAATAAAGAAATAATTCAATTTAATCTAATGTACTACTACTAGGTAAAAAGTACTGTGAAGAATATAAAGATCAGCAACTCCATCTCTGCCCACAAGAAGCTTACAATCTAAGCAGTCATTTAACTACTGTCTGCCTCAGTTTCCTGATCTTTAAAATGTGGGTAAAAATAGCACCTACTTCTCAGGCTTGTGGTGAGGTAAGGTAATCATTGTAAATGCTTAGCATAGTGCCTGGTGCATAGTAAGCGCTGGATAAATGTTGGCTCTGATTGTTATTATCATTATTATTATTATTATTAAATGAGCTAATATTTATAAAGCATTTTGAACATGGTGAGGCACTCTATAAATACGTGCTATCATTGGATGATATAATGCACAAACAACCACAATACAGTGAAAAATGTGTTGAACACCACAGGAAAAATACAAAGTACTAAAAGAATAGAAGGAGAGATTATGACTAAGGATCCCAAGGAAAGCTTCAATGAATAGGTGGCATTTGCTCTACGTTTAGAATGATAGGATTTTAAGAGGAGGAGACAGCCTGGAAGAGTTATTCAGAACAGAAACAGAATAATCGGGGTGGAGATTGAAGTTAGAACAGGGTATATTGGGGCAACAGTGAGTAGGGATATCTAATAGGAACATAGGGCAAATATAAAGGAGTGAGGGAAAAGAAAAGGCTGTAAAGATTTATTGTGGCCAAAACTGAATGGCAGGTTAAGGACTTTGGATTTCACTGGTGGAACTGACAAAACTGTGATAGACTGGGCATGAACATGAGGAAAAGAGAGTGGTCAAAGACAGTCTGAGGTTTCAAAGATCTCAAGTCAGTATGGAATGAAAATGAATTGAAGCACAGTTACAGACAAGAACACCATTTCTAGAATGGATTTTGTAAGTCTGTCCTTTGTCCTAGTCTCTAAGCCACTCACTGATCATAAAGCCCACAGTTTGAGAAAATAAGAAAAATGGATATCCCACAAAAAATAGATTCTAAGTACACAACAGCGGAATGCTTTATTTCATCAGTGATGAGCTACCCGCAGCTGACATGTCTTTAGCTGCCTAGAAGATAAAAAGAAAACTAAGCATGATGTCCATCTGTATGTCTTTAAAGTGAGTTAGGATTTAAAAAGACATCTGATTCCACTAAATCAGCCAATCAATTCCCCAAAGATAATAATGCATTAGACCTAAAGGTGATTTTCTTTGAGGATCATGTGAAACAGTTTATTTAGGAATGTTTTTCTTTTTAATTTTAAGGAGATCATTAGCTTAAATACGCATACCGTAACTCTATTTTCAAAATGTCAACACTTTCTCTCTCTCCCTTTCTCTCTCTCTATCTCTGTCTCTGTCTCTCTGTCTCTCTGTCTCTCTTTCTCTCTCTCTCTCTCTCCTCCCTATATATACACACTCTCCTTTAACATATATACACACTTTTCCTTTAAATATGGCACACAATTGAGGAATGATGTTGATCTTAAAATGTTTTTCTTATTGCTGATTTGGCTTGCTTTAGTCTATGTTATTCAAATATGGTGTTTAGAACTCAGAAACAAATTACTGCCTTGTTAAAAAAATGGAAGTATACTCTAAATTGAAATTGACTACCTTTAGGAAAGTTTGAGAGATTTTAGAGTTGTGACCTTGAAGTAAATTCTGTGCCTCATTTTTTTTTCCATTTTAAAAGTTACAATATCCTTTTCAAGCTCCATAAAAGTGTTTTTGTGATAGACTAGTTAGATGGCTCAGTGGATAGAGCACTGGGCCTGTAGTCAGGAAGACTTGATTTCAATTCTGCTTTTTGTCACTTGCTAGCTGTGTGACCCTGAGAAAGTCACTTAACCTCTGTTTGCCTTAATCCACTAGAGAAGGAAATAGCAAACTACTCCAGTTTCTCTGCTAAATAAATGCCAAGGATAGTATGGTCTATGAGGTCATGAAGAGTTGGTCATGAATTAACAACTAAACAACAGAGTGATGTAATCAGGTATTTTGTTTTGTTTTTTTTTTTTTTTGGATTTTTGGAGGGCATTTGGGGTTAAGTGACTTGCCCAAGGTCACATGGCTAGTCAGTATTAAAGTGTCTGAGGCTAGATTTGAACTCAGGTCCTCTTGACTCTAGGGCTGGTGCTCTATTCACTGCGCCACCAGCCTCCTGTTGTAATCTGGTATATTGTGATAAAAGATTTGGCAGTCACCCTCTCTTCCCTTGGCATCTGCATACTTAACAGGTACTTGTTGTACTTATACTGGATAAGGAAGGGCTTTTTTCCCTATCTTACTTGGGTTTTAGAAAAAAAAAGTTAAGTGTATTTTGGTAAAAGCATAAACAAAAGAAATTGATAAAACAATAATAATAATAATGAGAGAGATGAGAGAGATCAATTACTGTAATGCCATCATTTTACATAAGAGGAAGGTGAGATGGCTTGTGCCTAAGGTCACACAAGAATTAGTAAGTGACCTTTGTATGTCGTTTAGTCATTTTTCAGTCTTGTCTGACTCTTCATGACCCCATTTAGGGTTTTCTTGGCAAAGATACTGGAGAGGTTTGCCATTTTCTTCTCCAGCTCATTTTACAGATGAGGAAACTAAGGCAAACAGAGTTAAATGACTTGCCCAGAGTCAGAAGTGTCTGAGGCCAAATTTAAATTCAGGTCCTCCTAACTCCAGAGCCAGCACTCTATCCACTCTGCCACCTAGCTGTCGCTTAGTAAGTAGTAAGAATCATAGCTGGAAGCCAAACCACGGTCTTCTGTCTCTAATTCCAAAGCTCTATAGCATGAGTGGCCCCTCTAGTTATAAAGTTATGTAGATCAATTTTATGGTAGTCCAGAAGCAGATCAATGCACCAATGGAGAATCCTTAAAGCTAAAAAAACCAGGAGGGGCAAGGGATTGATATAGTGAGGAGGGTCTGAAATTTATAAAGTAGAGACAGACCCCATACGGAGAAACTGGAATTAGGAGGTCAAGAGTGAACATGGAATGAGCTGGAGCAAAGGGTATGAGATGTCGAGAGGTCAGAGGCAATTGACTGGTATATAAGACATAAACATTTTCATGAACTGTTTCCATATTGGACAGGATTTTTGTGCAAATTGGGATATTTTCATTATTTTGAAATTTTATATTAACTAATTGCTTTTTTAAAATGTGTGTGTATGTGTGTGTGTGTGTGTGTGTGTGTGTGTGTGTGTGTGTGTGTGTGTGTGTGCATGTTTTGAGATTTCTATGTGCTGTGGGGCCTAACTGCAGTATTAGGTTAAATCAGCAAAGAATAGTGCCTAGATCATGGGAAATGATAGTCCCAGGGCACTCTGTTAGACATGACCAGTTTGAGAATTTTGGACAATTCTCACTGTTACATTTAAAGAGAGACAATGATGAATTAGAATGGGTCAAAAGAAGGGCAAGCAGAATGGTAAAGAACCTGGGAACCATGTCATACAAGGAATGGTTAAAAGAACAGCTTGTGTTTAGACAAGACAAGACTGAAAAAAGAAAAGATATCTATCTTCAAATATTTGAGTACCTGGGGTGTTCTCTTGATTTTCCAACACCAAGGAGAAGTTTGCTTTCAGGTAGCAGGGGAAAGGGAACTTTGAAAGTTTTAGTGCCAAAGTATAACCTCTCCTGGATCAATTCATTAAAGACAGATAAGATTATTCATTTTCTCTTAAAGACTCCAACCAATGGCGCATACTAAATTATGACAGATGGACTTTTGATGTAGGACATTTTCAATTATCATACCATTCCCAATGAAGATTTCTTCTTACTGAATTACATATCTAGAGAGACAAAAACATTCTCTTGGGCTCTAGTTTCCAAGTGAATTACAATGGGAAGATATTTTCCTCTAGTTTCCAGGATACAGTATAGGAATGGCACCTAGCATTACACCTACTTCCAATTCATTCGTGGGTCCCCCAGTTCAAGGTACCCTGTCTATGTAGTTTTCATGCTCAAAAGATACCACAAATTCAAATTAAAGTCACTTAATGAAACAGCATATTAAGAAAAGAAGAAATGCAATATTTTCCCCATCAAACTGATGCACAATTTCCCCAAAATTTATATGTTGTTAGTGACAAAAATGGACATATGCCAGGCATATGTGTAGACAAACACAAACACAGCAACTGCATCTGACCAGGATATATTTCTAGAGGGCCATACACTTGAAAAACATGTGTGAATAGGCCATAAGTTGCAGTGAGTTTAGTGAATGACCTCAAGATTCTTCTGATATAATCTGTAGTCTTCGTCCTTCAGCTTTCACTTAAAGAATTGTTTGAAATCAGAAATTTATTTGAAGTTGAGATGCTTGAGCGGATCTACAAATAATGCATTGTATTTCCAAGATGTATTTCTTGAAAAATTAGTTCATTTAACTTACTTGGAGTCAGATTATGCAAGGTCTTAATAGGGAGAATGATGAGCGAGGTAGGCACTGTGGGCTGGTGGTGACATTTCATCCAACTCTGATATTTATTAACTGTGACTTTTTAGTAGTCAGTGAATTTCTTAGTTTTCACAACTACAAAATAGAAATAATGATACACATAAGTTTTCAGAACTAAGATGTGAACTGTGTTCATAGGAAAACACCCTAGGTTCTTAAGTGAGGGAACGGCATAATAAAAGCATTGTTTTAGGAAGATCTATCTGGAAACAAAATGCAGGATATGTTAGAAGGGAAGAAAGATTAAGGGAGAAAGACAAGAGAGTTTTGCAATAATCCAGTATTAAGGTAAAAGTGATGTGATACATTGTGATAACCAAGGAAAAGGAGAAGAAAACGAGTGAAACAGAAAAATATTAAAAAAGCAGTTCTTAACTTTTTTGTGTTTCATGGGCCTCTTTTTCCATCTAGAAAAATTCATAAATTTCTCATAACAATGTAATTAAATGTATAAAATAAAATATGTAGAGTTACAAAGAAAATTAATTATACTGAAATAGAGTTATCATTTTTTAAAAGAAGTTCATGGATCCTGGTTTGTTTGTTTGTTTGTTTGGGGGGGGGGGGGGGGGAAATGGAAGAACATTCATTCAATTGCTTCCCCTGGAGAGACTAAGGTTAGTGGATCCCTTGAGCTCTGGAATGGACTAAACTGACTGGGTAGCCCCACTAAGTCCTAAACGCCAAAGATGAGCCTCCCCAGGGTATAAAGGTTTGCCACCAGGTTCCCTAAAGAGGAGTAAACCAATCCAGGCTGGAAACAGAGCAGGCAAAACTCTCAAGCCAATTAGTGGTGGAATCTGACCTGTGAGTGGACATTGTACGAAATAGGGAGATCCAGTCTTAAAACAACAGCAAAAAAGTGACAAACTATCTATTTTAAAGGAAAAAGTAGTATCGATAATAAACTGAGTCATTGAAATAAAGGAGAAAGAAGAGTCAAGGAGAACTCCAAAGGTTTTAGCCTAGCATATAAGGCGTGGGGGAAGGGTGGGAGGGAAGGTGCAAATCTGATGAAAATAGAACAAACAATGGAAGCATTGAAATTGAGAAGAGAACAGAAAATAGGAGCAGAAATGGTTTCAAAGATTTAGAAATTTCATCCTAGAACGAAGATAAGGGGTCAGGACTATATTGTCTTTTTTAAAATTTTGAATCATTTTTTATGAAAACATTTTTAAGTACTCTCTATCCACTGAAGGTAGTCCCATTTGCTAATGCCTTGCTTTCTTGACATACTTGAATACTTAAAGAATATGGGATTTCACAGATATGGGTTTTCCCTCTAACAATACATATCAAAAGTCCTAGAGCTAAGTAGATAGTCTCCATGAGTTCTTATGGCCTTTGTGTATCTACTTGGAAAAAAAATGTTTTATTGAGGGCAAATGGGAGGAGGGGGGTAATCAAAAGCAAACACCTTTGAGGAGAGACAGGGTCAAAGTAGAGAACAGAATAAATGGGGGCAGGATAGGATCAAGGGAAATACAGTTAGTCTTTCACAACATGACTTTTATACAAGTGTTTTCCATGATTACACATGTATAACCTATATCAAATTGCTTGCCTTCTCAATGAGGGTGGATAGAGAGGAGGAAGGGAGACAATGTGGAACTCAAAGTTTTAAAAATGAATGTTGAAAATTGTTTTGTCCATGCAACTGGGAAAGAAGATATATAGGCAATGGGGTATAGAAATATATCTTGCACTACAGGAAAATAGAAATGAAGGAGGATAAGAAAAGGGAGGGGGAGAATGATAGAAGGGAGGACAGATTGGGAGAAGGGGTAATCAGAATGCACACCATCTTGGAGTGGAGGGAGGGGAGAAATGGGGAGAAGATTTGGAACTCAAAATTTTGTGGAAGTGAAGGTTGAAAACTAAAAATAAATTAATTAATATTAAAAATAAATAAATAAATGAATAAATAAAAGAAGTACTCAAAAATGTTTTATTACAGATATTCTCCAGTGTATAAAATACATTAACATCACTCTGAATTTGAGAGATGAATTTATTTGCAAATTAATTCTATAGAACAGCATATTCAGAATTCATCAAATTTAAAGTTCCAAGTCTACCATTTTAGTGCCTCCAGTTTTTCTTTTCACCCATTGGCTGGACTACCTGGATTCCCATATTGTTTGTATTAGGATAAACTCCAGCAATCATTCAGCATTCTGTACTTTACCTGATTCATTATCCATCAAATATGTATTGATATGCTAACAATCCCCTAATAAGGGTACCAGAAATCCATTAATCAAAATTATCTTTGTATAGTAGAGGGGGGGTTTAGAGAATCAAAACAAACACAGGCTTCTATTATATTAATTAATGTAGAACATAAGCTGATTACTAGAAAACAGCATGCTCTCTCCCACTAGATAGACCCTAACCTTATGGAGGAAGTATTTAGCTTTATGTGCTATGTCTGCCCACCTAAGGGCACTACTACAAACTCTACGTGTCATTCAGCAAAGATGCCTAGAGAGAGTCCATTATGATTAATTTCAACAGATGAGAAAGTTAATTCTCCAGGGAAAAGGTTTGGTAATAAAGTCACAAGGGTGAAGATGCTTGATACTAGTAAGAAAATTAGTTACAGACGGGGTAAACAAAATTTCTGATCCTCTATTTTTATTTTTTTAATTGTAACTTCTTACAGATAGGTAACATATGATAATCTAGTAAATATCACAGTTATGTTTTTATATTTTATTTTAAAATAATTTAACTATGCAACTTCTTGCATTTTAAAGTGTGATGGTATTACTTTCAAGTGCTAATTCTCTCCACCTTCTGAATGGAACAAATCTCTAATTTCATTATGTAAGTCAAGGATGTAATAAATTTATTTAAAGAAATTTACTTTATTTAAATTTTGGTAGAACACATGTATTTGGTTATATAATGAATGTTTAAGATTCATTATTTTTAATATTTATCCTCTCCACACCAAAAACCATATGAAATTATTTTCAGCTTCTATTAAACACCCATAGATGACATATTAACATTGCCAAATAAAGACAAGTAATATTTCCTGATTTAAGAAAACAATACACTTCATGCCATTGGCTGGCTGCCAGGAGCCCAATATAGATATTATGTTATTTTCTCATGACAAATTCTGAGAACTATAGAGTTCTCTGTGAACTAGAAGAATTAACAGTCCTGTCTGCTATTCACAGGGCCTACTTTTCATGTATATAACTGTTGACCAAAGTAAATAAATTTCTTTTTCCATTTAATGTCTATACTGAACTCAAGCATAAATTAATAAATGTGGTCATCTGCAACATATTTGTGGACACCTTTATATAATGGACAAATGAATTTGTGACTTAACTATTAAAGACTAGCATCTCATTTGTTGCTGAGATGCCAGAAAACATTTACACCTAATCTAGAGTCCCCATGCCATGAATACCATCCTGAAATGATCACAAGATTTGGACAAAAATACATGAAAAACTAAGGCCATGCATATCTCATTAGTAGGGTCCCAAGTATGCCTACTAACTGTGGTGCCCTTCAAGCCTCAGTCCCGTGTCATCTTTTCTTTTTTCTCTGTATTACTTATTCTATGTATTCTCTTAATCTTTTTTGGAGGGGCAAAGGCAAGGCAATTGGGGTTAAGAGACTTGACAAGGTCACACTGCCCTGGGACTTAAGTGTTAAGCCCAAGGTCGGATTTGAACTCAGGACCTCCTGACTCCAAGGCTGGTGTTCTATTCGCTGCACCACCTAGCCCCCCTCTATGTATTCTCTTTATATTATAGTTGAGGATCACATCAGATCTCATACATTCCATTATCACACACACACACACTGAACACATGCACACATGTGTGCATGTGTATTGTGTATGTGTATATGTGTATATAGATGCATGTGTATGTGTATATACATGAATACATACACAGATGACACCCAGATCTATATATCCAACTCTAGCCTCTCTCCCAAACTCTAGTTCCACATCATCAATTGCTTATTGCGCATTTTGAATAAGATTTCCCATAAGCATCTCTAATTCAACACATTTAAAATGGAAGTTTTTATATTTTCCCCAAACCCATGTCTTTTCTGAACTTTGCTCCTTCTGTCAAGGACAGCATCAGCCTCCTAGTCATCCAGGTTCTCAATCTCAGTATCATCCTCATTTTCTTCTCCTCGCTAATCACTCAGTTGTCATTTCTTATGGTTCATATTTCAATGGCATCTCTCACATGCATCCCTTCTTTCCACTCACACAGCCACTTCCAAGTTTCAAGTTCATATGACCACATAGTTGGACTGTGTCTCTCTGATAAATCTCCCCCCACAACCACCAAACTGATTTCCCTAAAGGATAAGTTTGATGTGTCATTCTCCATTACTCCAATGACTGCCAATATTTCTAAGATGAAATGTAAAATGTTTTATTTGGCATTCAAAGTATTTCATAGTCTAGCCTCTTCCTATTTTGCAAGATTTGTATTCCTTGAGCCTCTTCACACATGGATTTCTTCCTACTCCTTATACATGATACTCCACTTCCCTTCCCTATGTCTTTTCATAGGCTGGTATCCATGCCTAGAATGCAATTCCCTTCCGAGTACTGCTTTTCTGGTTTTCTCCCCGGTTTTCTTCAAGACTAGATTCAAAATCTGCAAGAGGTATTTCCTCGGAGGTCCCAGGACTGCCCTTGTCCCAGGACCAAGGGCAAGGAGGGACAGGTGAGGCTACCTAGAGAGAGGAAAGGAAGTGAAGGGAGCATGGCCCAGCCAGAGCCATGACAGACCCGAAAGCCAGGACCTTGGGAAAGGCCGCCACCATGGTGATCCCCATCCACGGCAATGGCGAGGCTGGACGGCTTCCTGATGATGATAGGCTTGAGCAGGACCTGCAGCAGGTGGTGTCTGGACAAATCTCAATGAGACAAGCGTTGTGTCAGGAGGCTATAGGGACTCAGCTGATGATCTTATCCCCACAAGGCCTGGCCATCAACAACTCCACAATGCAACCCCTGCTGGCCCTGGTGATGAGGTGGCCCCGGGCATTGCTGGGGAGAAGTTTGACATTGTCGAGAAATGAGGCATCAACACCTACAAGTGAACAAAGTAACTGCTGTCTGAGCAATTCAGCCGAGGACCTAGAGTTGGAGCTGCAGATTGAGCTACTACGGGACATAAAGCACAAGTATGAGAATATTCTTCAGTTGGGCTGGGCGCTTACTGCTCACCTCTATAGCCTACTACAGACTCAGCATGCCTTAGATGATGCCTTTGCTGACCTCAGCCAAAAGTCCCCCAAGCTCCAGGAGGAATTTGGTTATAATGCAGAGACACAAAAGTTACTGTGTAAGAATGGGCAGATCGTGTTGGGGGCGGTCAACTTCTTTGTGTCCAGCATCAACACCCTAGTCACCAAAACCTTGAAGGACACTCTTATGACTGTCAAGCAACATGAGGCTGCCAGACTGGAATACGATGCTTACCGCACAGACTTAGAGGAACTGAGCTTGTGTCCACGGGATGCTGGGACCCTGGGCCGATTTGAAAGTGCCCAGGCTACATTTCCAGACACACTGTGAAAAGTATGAGAAACTACATGGGGATGTGGCTATCAAGCTCAAATTTCTGGAGGAGAACAAGATCAAAGGTGATACACAAATAGCTGCTGCTTTTCCACAATGTCATGTCCACTTACTTCACTGGCAACCAGCAGCAACTTGAGCAGACCCTGCAGCAGTTCAACGTCAAGCTTTGGCCACCAGTCTCTGAGAAACCCTCCTGGCTGGAAAAGCAGTGAGATGGCCTGGCCTGGCCCTCCAGTCCCAAGAAGCACTCCTGGCTACAGAAGCAGTGAGGCCTACCCTCACTGCTTGGATTGGCCCCTGTCCCCAAGAAGCTCTCCTAGATGGAGGATCAATGGACCTTCTCCCTAGGAGGGGCTGAAGGGAGCAGGAATAAGTGCCCTCCTCTCCAACAAGCTCGCTAGGGGAGCAGAGAGAAGCCTTTTTTGGTATGGATGAGATTGGGACAAGGAAAGCAAGAGTGTAAACTTCCCCTTTCCCCTTGTCCTTCCTTGCCCAGGATCTCCCTTCCAGGACCTTAGCTTCTTGTTGGTGATAAACGGAGGCACACCCCAGGAGAGGGGACCAGGTAGGGCAACTTCTGGGTCAGGTGCAGCAGTACTTAGTTCTGATGTCTAAGGCTCTGCTTCTCTGTCAGCTAGTTTGGCCTCACTTTTACAGATTTTTTCCGACTACCCCTCAGCCAGTGGTTGTTTTCCCCAAGGGCCCTCTTCCCAACCAATGGCATTATTCCCAGGGTTCTCCCTTAAGCCAATGGCATCACTCCTGGGTCTTTCCCTTGGTTGATAGCAGGTCTTCTGGGGCCCTACCCTGAGCTGGCATCACTAGGGGATCCCTTAGCCAATGGCATTACCCTTAGTGTCCTCCCCCTTCACTCCCTCCATTACTGTTGGTGTGGGGCAGCAGGGAGGGTCTTAGGACCAAAGGGTATCAGACTAGGGAGGTATGGGGCAAGGACTAGGGGTGCCATGCTGTTTGTCCCAGCATCTGCATGTCTCTTTTTATGCCCTGGAGCCAGGGTGGTGTTTCTCCTAATTTACTGTGGGTGGGACTCTGGGGTGCCTGTCCAGTCTGTAGAAACTGTCACACCAGCCCTAGGGTGGCCCTGGGAGCCTGGGACCAGAAATAAACCTTTCATAAAACCTGAAAAAAAAAAAGAGGTCTTTCCTGGTCTCCCTGGCTCCTTGGCCTTCTGCCAAATGATTAGTTTGGACTATATGAAGCTTGCATATATTTTTGCGTGCATATCCTTCTTCCACCATTAAACTGCATATTTTTAAGAGCAAGGACAGAATCTCTTTTGTCTTTTCATCTCTAGCCCTTAGCACGGTGTCTGGCACATAATAGATGCTTAATAATTATTTACTGATTGATCCTATTGCTCTCTATCTTCGAGTATAAACTTTTCTGGTTCAAAAAGATGTTCTATCACAGCCACATTTTTTACTTAAATTCAAAAGAAAATTAAAAACAATTCTTAAAATCTGTTACTCGCTGAAACTAATACACCTTAATGATTGCGTTATGACATTTGTTGATAGGAATAAATGGATTATGCTCTTTTCCTCTTTGGAAGTACATTACCCATTTTTTTGCTGTACGGATTTGATTTTGTTAAAAAAAAAAGAAAGAAAAAAGAAAAGCTAATTTGCTACAACATAATTCTGGGGACAGAGAGGTATCACATGTGCGAGTAGAATATCTTATTCTTCCTCATCCTATTCAGCTAAGGACCATTTTGTGCAAAGTTTGTCCCAATCATTTTGACTCATTATTCCTTACAAGATCAAGTGCTAAGAGCCTTTAGTAAATTAATAGAAATCTTAAGTGACTTCTCAAGGTCACGCAGCAAGTGAGTATCAAGGCCTATATTACTGAAAGAGATCCACTTTCATATCTTTTTTCCAATGTCACCTCATGCTTGGTTCGCCAATTACACATCCTTGAAGGAGAGGGAAGCACATTTATCTCTCTGAACCAATCATTATATCATTAGATACATGTAATTGAGTGATTCTACTTTCCATAAAAAGGAAATCTCAACATTTCTTTAAATCGGTGTGCGCTACAGTACACTAACCAATAAGAAAGGAAAAGATAAAATTCTTGAGACTGTTTCCTAATTTGAAATTTCTACCTTATAAGGTGAAAAAGACAACATGTCATAGAAGAAAGAACATTGGGCTGACAGCCAAAAGTTGTGGGCTTGAGGCTCAGTTCTGACATTAGCTGTGTTATTGTGCATAAATCACAATCTATCTCTTCCTTAGTTTCATTATCTGTATAATGGAGCTAATACCACATCAACTGTCTCCCTTATAAATTTTTTGTAAAATAAATGTTTTTATAAATTATGAAGTGTTACATAACATGATCATAGTACATTTATGAAAATATTGATTAAAACCGTAAAATTATATAGTTATATTAAACTGTGAAATTCTATAAAGTGATATTAAGTTATATAAATAATAATAAAGGCAGATATAATACTGGGGCCATTAAATTCTGACCAGAGCATTTTGTACATTCACATGGTAGATTGCATTACTGTCTTTGATCCAAATGTGAAGAAACTGACACGGAGAGCTTAAATTATTTGCTAATGTTCATATAACATGGCAAAAACAGAGCTGTAACTAGCATTTAAGGTTCCCTTTAGAATATTCTCTTGTATTAAAGCAACTGATTCAGCATTGCCAAATACTGTTCTAATAACATCGAGAAATTCTGATGTTTGCCCATATTTTTAGGTTTCTGGATATTATTGTTGTACTCATGAATAAGAGAATGTTTTTGGTCATGAAAAATCCAATTTCTGATTGTAGTTAGTATATAATAAAGTCAAGCTGCACTTCTTGGCCTGATCAGAAAACTGCCATTTTGATTTGTGTGGAATATTGCTACTCAGATGGCAGCTTACTCATTGGTGATCCATGTAGGTGATGGAGTTCATGGAAATTAATCCAATAAAAGTCCAAAAGGTATAAAATTGCCAACAGAAAATAAAAGCTATCTTTATAGTACAGAAGGGAGAACTGCATGGTTCTCAAGTCTATAATACTCTTATGTGAACAAGTCTGATGGAACAACTTCATCTGACTATTGGAATTAGTCAGTTTCTCACCATGTGCCTTGATCTTTGCTCTTCCCCATGGGCCCTGGATGCTACTGCTATCACTGGCTCTCTTGCTTGAACACACAATGAGGATTTCTGGGTTTTTCTTTCTTCTATTTTTGTAAAAACTTCCCAAGAGAGGAAACACTGAATTAAAATGGTCCATGCACTAGAGAAAAGGGTAAGCAATATAAATTATATAACAAACACAGGGAAAGCAGCCACACACACACACACACACACACACACACACACACACACACATACACATGCATATATGACTGCTTTTTCTGTTTATGTAATTTATTACATATATACATGTATGCAAATGTATGCATACAGATAGTTACAGTGTTGTTTTCCCAGGTTTCATATATAAAAAACAGAATTTTAGACATCATTGCATGCACTATTCTTTCTTAATATTACAAATGAAGAAACTGATGACTAGAAGTTATGTGACTTGACCAATCACACTTTTTTAATGGCACAGAAATGACCAGAGACCAAATGTTATAATTCTCAGTCCAGTGAATTTTCCATATCACCATGCTGGCTCTATAAGACTACATATTTCCTCAAGTTTGGAGAGTTTTGCCAAATATAGTTCATAATTGTAGGGAAAGCTACATAGTACCTTGTTGTAATTGAAAGGAGAAATTTTGATTAAATAAGAGTTAATTACTCTACTTCAGAGTGTGTTCACATGAGCTACTATAAGAACCAAACCTCCCTCTGTGCCATGAACTGAGACAGCACAGGCCTTTTTTTCACCCTTTATCTCTTTCCCCTGGTACTCTGGCACATGCCCCGCATTAGTTGCTGTAGTGCCTCTAAGTATCTGAAGATATCAGACAATGTAGATCCCATATCTGCATTCTTTTTGAATAACATTTCCAGAATTTTAAAAAATCAATTAAATGTAAGGAGTTTATTGTGAAAAATTTTCCATTTAAGTTAATTGCTATCATTAAAAGTTACTTTTTCAAAAAGCTTTTGTCTTAATTTTTATTTGAAACACCAGCTCTCCAAATCACTTTGCTCATATAAAAGTAATTAATATTGTCACTGTCAAAACGCTACTTTTCTCTACCTAAGCTTATTAAATATTTTAATTATGCTTGTTAATGTAGACAGATTTGTCTTTTTTATAGTGAATTTAAAAAATAAATAACTTTATTATATATTCAGACATCACAACTGAAGAGATGCTCTTCTACCACCAAGGATAGGGATGTGAATGAACCTGTGATTTTATTGGTATTGGGAACTGATAGTTGAAAGAAATCCCTCTATTAATTCAGACAGGTACCTTCCCTGTAGTCTCAGAGAGTTATCCAGAGTGCTGAGAGTTTAAGGAACTAGCCCAGTGTTACCCAGTCAGTATCAATCAGAGTGGGGCTCCATCTCAGCTCTTCCTAACGTAAGTGTCAGAAGTTTATCTCCTGTGCAAAATGACCTCTCTTCTATTACCAAACTGCACAATTGAATTTTTATAATTATTAGAGTATTGGATTTGGAGTCTTGAAGATCTGAATTTGAATAATTATGTAACATCTGATGATTCCCTTAATTTCTTTTAGCTTTGAGTTCCTTATCTGTAAAATAGATAAATAACAACACCCACCTCACATGATTGTTTTAAGGATTAAATGAAATAATATTTGTAAGGTACTCTGCAAACCTTAAAGCACTATAATTTAAAGCCATCATTATTTCTATAACTATATTTTTTCTTAATGGAGTCACCTGAAATAAAAATGTCCAAAATGAAATCAAATAACTCTCATCATTACTGCAGAAAAAAATATTCAGGTATATTGCTCCACTTTTTTCCTCCAGAACTGCATGGAAAAAATGAGGTCTTCATTTTTATATCACATTAATTTCTGAATTCCCTTTACCTTCCCCTAATTGTTCTGTTTTTATACTCTCAAAACATACATACAGAGAAGGAAGTGAAGGAAAAAATGAAGGAAAGGAGGAAGGAAGGAAGGAAGGAAGGGAGGGAGGGAGTTAAGGAGGGAAGAAAGAAAAAAGAGAGAGGGAGGGAAGGAGGGAGAGGAAGAGGGAGGGAGGGAGAAAGGAAGACAAAGGATCAAGGGAAAAAAGAAATTTATAGACCATAATGTAGTTTGTTTTCTTGAATGTACATTCAAATTCTGTAACACTTATAGACTGTGTCCTACATTCTGCATTTTCTTCACATTTCAAACAATGCAACCAGTTTAATTTGTTGATTTGCTATTAACACTATTTTCTAGTTATCATGTAACCAACTCTTCTTATGCAGCTACTATTACAAATAATAGTAATAAAACATATCCATATATTACTTTGCAAAATGCTTTCGCACAGATTACCCATAAAATGAAAAGGCTTATATTTACATAATTCTTCTGGACAAATAAAATGTCATTCAACCTCTATACTATTTCTCATTAGCTCTCATGGTTTCAATTATCATCTCTATGCAGATGAATCTCAGATGTACTAGTTCAGTCCTAACTTCTCTTTCAACTTCCATTCTCACATCTCCAATTGCCTATTAGACATCTTGAACTATAGATTTCTTAAAGTCAGCATGTCTACAAGTGAACTCATTATCCAAATCCTATCCTCTTTCTAACATCCTCATTAGAGTTCAGAATATCATCTTCTTACCAATCATCCAGGCTTACAATCTCATCATCACCCTTGGCTCCATACTCTCTCCCATCCTGTATATCCAATCATTTGTAAACTTCTGTTTATTTTTACATTTCTAATATCTGTCATATATACCACCATTTGCCAATACTGCTCCCATGTTGATGCAGGCTACATTACTGCAATAACAGCTTGTTGGATGGTCTCTCCTGCCATAAGTATTTTCCATTCTAATCTACCCTCCACTCAATTGTCAGTGATCTTTCTAAAACTCAGGCCTGACCATATCACCCACCAATTCAATAAACTCAAGTGGGACCCCTTCACAAACAAACACAGCCTCTGGCTTTAAAAGCTCTTTATAGTCCAGCTCCATCTGACTTTCCCAGTTTTCTTATATCTCTCTTCCCTCTGCATCATCTGACAGGGGCTCCCATGCTGTTCCTCATACATGATAACTCATCTCTCTTTGCTGGGCATTTTCCCTGACTATCCTCAAAGCCTAGAATATTCACCTTTCTGATCTCTCCCTCTTGGAGTTTCTGGCTTCCTTCAAGTATCAGCTAAGAGACTTCTACATTCTATAAGAAATCTTCCCCAGTTCTACTTAATCTTAATGACTTTCCTCTGAGACCACCTCCAATTTGTCACGTACAGATCTTGTTTGTATGATGTCTCCCCATTAGACTATGAGTTTCTTGATATCAGGGAATGTTTGAGTTTTGCCTTTGACATGGTGCCTACAAATGGTAGGCGCTTATTAAATGTTAGTTGACTGACTATCCTCATAATAGCTCTGTGAAGTATTGTACAAAAATCTAAAAAAAAAAAGGCCCAGAGAAGTTAAATGATTTGTCAAAGATCAGAAATCTAGTTATGAAAGACATGACCTGTGATAGTGTACTCTGATTCCTAATCTTGTATATAAAATACAGTGGATAAACACTACTGCTTTTGTGGCATATTCATTGACACACGTAACGACTTCTTATTAAAAGCTTACTATATATAAAGCATGACACTAGTTAATAGGAAAGCTACAGTCTAATGGGGAGGAGTTAGAACATACACAAATATGTAACATTATTCAGTAACTACAATGCAGAATAGAATAGATTAAGGATACAAATAAAATACCAAGTGTCATGTGAAATATGTGGAAGGGATAATCATTTCGAGAGTGGGGAGAAAACAATGAAGGCTTCATTGGGGAAGTGGTATTTGTTATGTGACAGAGGGCAGAGAATCTCATATAAATGGCATGAACATAAGCATAGAGGTGGAAAAAACACTGGTCAAGTACAAGGTAGATCATGTAATATAGTTTGGGTCAATTACAGTTTATAAGGAAGGGAGTAGTGTGCTGTAAAACTGTAATGTTAGGGAAGAACTGGATTATAGATTGCTAAACAAGAGATTTTAGATTTTATTTGGTGAATAATAGCAATCCACTGAAAGGTACTGACCAAGAAAACTGATCTGTTCATTAGGAAAATGGATTTGACTGTAGAGTGAAGGATATGTTTTAAGATGAAGTGATTGAAGGGGAGGTGGTTACTATAATAAATCTAGTAGGTAAAAATGAAGATATGTTCTAGGTGGCAGCAGGTGGAATACAGATGATGGGGTGGAGATCAGATCCAAAGCATCTGGCTGCTCACTGGATGTGGGAGGTGAGAGAAAATGGAAAAGTAAATATAACATTGAGGTTTCAAGTATAGATAACTTCATGTTTCAGTGAAGTTAACAGAAATAGGGAAAACAGAAGGGGGAGATGGTTTGAGGGTAAATATGTTCCTTTTTGGATAGGTTGTATTTTAAACACCACTGGGATATCCTAGTCAACATTTCCAGTAGGCAGTTGGAAGAAATATAGTGCAAAAAAATAAGAGCACTGGGTTTGGACTCAGAGAGCCCAGATAGTTTCAAGTCAGTCAGTCATTCTGTCAATAACTATTAAGTGCCAAGCACTTCGCTAAGTGTTGGGGTTTCAAGTGATATCCCAACTATTTACTGTTCATTTGTTATCATGAGCAAGTCCTCTTCCCTTCTGTAAAATAAGGAATTTGGAATAAGGAAGCCAAGTTCCCTCCAAACTAAATTTTTAACAAGTTTCTCTACAAAGAAGAAGATTGAAACATGGATCTGGAAGCCATCTGCAAAAGGACAGTGAGAGGTAGGAGACTGAAAAAGATTGACAAGGCAGATAGCTTAAAGGAAGAAGAGAAGATGGTCAAAAATTGAAGGGTGGGGCACATTCTACTTAAGTGGTTGGGAAAAGGAGCAAGCAAATGAGGCAGAGAAGGAATGGACAGAGGTGAGCGGGAAACCAGAAGACTAAATTTAGTATCTCAGAAAATGAGAGAAAAGAGTTTCCAGAAAGAAGATGTGCTCGAGTGCTGAGTTGTAGAAAAGTCAAAGAATATGTTAAGAGGGGGGAAAAAAAAGATGTTGAATGACCATATTACATGGCAAAATGTTCTTTGTAAGGAAAAATCTGTTGTTTGAAAAGGAAGGAAGGAAACAAGTATTATCTGTGCTAGGTGCTTTACAAATAATACTATAGCATTTGATCTTCACAACAACTCTGGGAGGAGGGTGCTATTATTATTCCCATTTTACTGTTGAGGAAACAGAGGCAGACAGAAATTAAGAGATTTGCCCAGGGTCAAGTAGCAAGTCATTGTTTGAAACCAGATTTGAACTCAGTTTTTTTTTTGTTTGTTTGTTTGTTTGTTTTGTAAACTTCAAGCCCAGTGCTCTTTCCACTGGGCCACCTACTTAGAAAAATAAAAGTAAACTTTTTGTTTACTTTACAAAAAACTTGCAAAATAACATGCTCTCAGATATTAATAGGGACAAGTGCTGGACTGGTAATACCATTGGTGCAGGGAATTTCCAGGTGGGGAAATTCCCTCTACAATGCAGGTTGACCAGCACCTTCTTTGCAACTTAATGTTTTAGTTGTCTAGAACATAAAGAGATTAAATGATTTTGCCCAAGGTCATGAAATCAGTTATGTTTCAAAGGTGAGACTTGGATGTAAGTCTTCTGGCTTTATAGGTTAGCTATCTATTCACTATCCCATGCTCCGTCTCATTATTAATATCATACTATATGTTGAATAATTTTAATGTGTTTTTTCTATCATTAGAAATTCATTCAAAAATTTCCTTTAAGACATAAATCACTTAAAATCCTACATTATGCTAGATTATCATCACCAAAGTAGTGCTCATAAGTAGAAAGGAATATTAAATTGGGCCCAGTTATCAATGCACACTTATCCAGGTTAAGTACCAAGCATTAGAAACAACAACACCCCAGCTGCAGCACTCAGATATCTATCTTCCTTCACCACACAGTATGTAATAAAAACAAGTACCCTCAAAAAATTCAAAATAGATCTTATCAGTGCCCTCAATCAAATATCAATTCATGCACCAAATGTGCTACATGATGCTGATATAACATCCATTAGTAAAGAGGACCTTCGCTCAATAAAATATTATGCCTGCAGTGCCTCAAGGTAATGAACAGATCTAATTGACAAGCCATGTGCATTATACTCAGGGGCAACTGATGAAAGCAGCTCCTCTGAGAAGACTCATTCATGAAGGATTTTCTGTCTTTACAGGAGGATTTTTCAACTAGTACGTACAGTGTGGTACTGTTTATTTTCAAGCATAAAAATCGGTCTTATGTTCAAAAATGCTTGATTGTGCTACAATTGGTACAATTCAGAAAATTAATAGGAATATTGCTCTGTGTTTAGAAAGAGCTTTTTCTATACATGAGGTTGGAGAATATATTTACATATGTCATGGTGATGTGGGCACACAGGTCAAATTCAAAATGGTTTACAAGGCACACGTTCATATACAATGAGAACTTCAGTGTCTGCTAAGGTGGCAAACTGTTTAATTTCATTCTTGGCAAAATTCACCAACCTCATTCTTCATTTTTAAAATAAGAATGGAAGACTTAGTTGCCCATTGTGCTTTACCTCTGACCTATGCTCTACCTGATTGCCCAGGGGCTGCAGCTGACTGACAGATGTGGCTATGCCTTTGAACATGTTATAGAAACCATACCAGGGGACTCCTTTGAAAACAACTGGGTATTTAGAGTAATTGAGGGTCAGGTTTGGAAGGAACCTTAGAGATTATCTAGTGTAACACATTCATTTTTTAAGGGAGAAAATTGAGGCATACAGATGATAAGTGACTTGTTTATGTCACATGACGGATTACTGTCAGAACCAAGACCACAATGCAGTTCTTAGACTCCCATTCCCTCTTTAACTCCAAGTCTCTTTTCCAGTGTTTAAGAGTAGGCTGTACTTATGCTGTTTAAGGACTAAAAACCCAGAATTTAGAGTGATGCAATTACTCAATTAATTATTTTTAAAGTAAATGAGAAAACACACGAAAAACCATTCACTTATCCAAAGAGTGTTTTGATATCATTTTTCTTTGAGGTTTGCATAGATTGGTACCACAAAAATATATTGAAGAAAAAATTCGCAACCTTGAGACCTTGACCTTCTTCTAACACTTCTAAAACTTCTGATTAACATCTAGTATAATTAGTATTAAATATGTATTGCAGTATATCAGTCAAAAAGCATGTATTGAACACATGCTATATATGAAGCAATGTAAAAGGAGCATTAGCCATCATCTTAACTTACAAAGAACTTGGAAATGTTTGGATGTAAGTGAAAAAGAAACAAGAAGGTGCAAAGGAGGAGGAGCTGGAAAAGTCTATGCTCCCTGTTGCCACATCCACATTCTCCTCTTTTCTTTCTTACCCCTTTATGCAGTAACCTCTATTCCTTTAAGGTTCAAGCTATTTATATCTACCACTCAATCAAAATCTTGGTAGCAATTGTCTACAGATCACTAGGTCACTCCACTTCCTTCCTCAATGAGTTTTATACCTAGCTTGCAATTTTTCTATCCTTCTCAATCACTATCCTCATACTAGGGGGCTTCAATATACATACTGATTCTCCCTCAAATATCCTAACCACTTAGATCCTCAGATTGCTCAATTCCTATGACCTATTCCTCCACCCCACCTCAGCAACACACAAAGATAGCTATGCCCTAGATGTAATCATCACGCACAAATGTACTACCTTTATGTTCAAGAATTCTGAAATCCTTTTATCCAACCATAATCTATTGACTTTTTACCTCTCCCTCTGACTCCTTTTATATAACTCTAGATCCTCACTGACCTCCAGTTCCTTGACCCTACAATTCTCTCCAGGCCTTCTGCCGTGCCACTCTCTCCTCTTCTCCCCATCTTGACCCTTTGGTGAACTAATTCAACTCCACACTGCCCTCTTCTCTTGAATCCCTAGCCCCCTTATCATTTCATTGATTACATCCAGCTAAGCCTCAGCCATGGATCACTCCCACCATTTTTCACCTTCACACTGACATACATGCTGCTAAACAAAGGTAGAGAAAATCATGCAGCTGTTTTGACTGAATCCAATACAAACTGGGTCTTCTTTGCTGCTAGGCTATCCTATTGTACACATTCCTTATCACCTCATTATCCTACTCTCCACAGTGGCTCTTCCAAACCTTTGCATCTTTCCTCAAAACCCCTACAGCTCCTCCTCCCCCCACACTCTCTCAACTGAGATCCTTGTTTCATACTGTATAGAAAAAATTGAGACCATTCACCACGAAATTCCTCTTCTCCCCTCTTCTTCATTTCCCATCACTCAGATCCCTACTGCTTTTTCCTCCTTCACTTCTGTTTCACATAATGAAGTGTCCTTACTATTTACCAAGGCTAACTCCCCTACTTGTTCAAACAATCCCATTTCATCTCATACTCCCTAACAGATCTCCATCTCTGCCATCCCCTCTGTCAATTATTTTCAATCTCTCCTTTTCTAGTGATTCATTTCCTCCTGCTGAAAAACATGCTCATGTCTCTCCTATTCTGAAAAAGTTCTCACTTGATCTTTCCATTCCTTCCAACTATTGTCTATTTCTCTTCTGCTCTTTCTAGCTAAATTCCTTTAAAGGTCTTCTACAATATCTGCCTCCACTTTCTCTCTTTTCAATCTCTTCTTAATCCCTTACAATTTGACTTTCAACTTTATCATTCTACCAAAACGGCTCTCTCCAAAGTTATTAACGGCCTCTTAGCTTCCTAATCCAATGGTCTTTTCTCATTCTTCCTTCTCCTTGACCTCTCTCAATCCTTTGAAACATATTGATCACTCTCTCCTCTTTTTTTTTTTTTTGCTTTTTTGCAGGGGGGAAGCTGGAGCTATTTGGGGTTAAGTGACTTGCCCAAGGTCACATTGCTAGTAAGTGTTAAGTATGAGGTCAGATTTGAACTCAGGTCCTCCTGACTCCAGGGCTGGTGCTCTATTCACTGCACCACCTAGCCACCCCTACTCTCTCCTTTTTGATACACTGTTCTCTCAAACTTTTCAGTTTACCATTTTCTTCTGGTTTCCCTCCTATCTATGTGACTACTCTTTCTCCATCTTCTTTACTGGATCCTCCTTCCAATAGTACCTTCTAACCATAAATGTCCCTCATGTTTCCGTCCTAAGTCTTCTTTTCTGGGTTTCCTTCTCCTATTTTCCTTGTAGATCTCATCAGTTCCCATGGATTTAAGTATCATCTTTATGCTGATGATTCTTAAATCTACCTTTCCTGCCTCAGTCTCTCTACTGATCACCAGTCTTGCACCTCTCACTGACTTTCAGACATCTCGAACTAGATGTCCAGTAGACATCTTAAAATCAATATGTCCAAAACAGAACTCATTATCTTTATTCCTAAATGTTTCTCTTTCCACTCTCTCTCTCTCTCTCTCTCTGTCTGTCTCTCTCACATACACACACACACACACACACACACACACACACACACACACACACACACACACACACACATTCAAGCTGATCTCAAGGGCTAATGAATTCCCTTTTCCAAAATCTATTGATTATGCCCCCTTCTCTCCTCTAACACTGCCACCACTCTAGTGCTAGTCCTCATCACCTCATGCCTGGATTACTATAATAGCCTACTGGTTGGTCTGCCTACCTCAAGTCTCTCCCCACTTAGTTCCATTCTCCATTTATCCACAAAAGTAATTTTTATAAAATACAAGTCTATCATCTGACCCCTGTACTCAACAGAATTCAGTGACTTCCTACTTCCTCCAGATATAAATTAGAAATCTTCTATTTGGCATTCAAAGCTCTTTACAACCCAGCCCCTCCTTACCTTTCCAGTCTTCTTACACCTTACTTTCCAACTTTACTCCAAAGACATTGACCACCTGACTGTTCTTCTAAAAAGACCCTCCATATTTCTTCAGGCATTCTCTCTGGTTTTCCCCTGTACCTGGAGTACTCTTCCTCTTCTACTCCAGCTACTGCTTCCCTGTCCTCCTATAAACCCTAACTAATATCCTACCTTTATCTTTGGAGACAGAAGGGAAGGGAAGAAAACTGTTCCCAAAGTCTCTTAATTCCAATTCCTTCCCTCTGCCAATTATTTACCCTGTTTATAGCTTGCTTTTATATATTGTTTGAATGTTGTCTCCTCCATTAGATTGTAAACTCTTTGAGGGCAAGGGCTATCTTTTGCCTCTTTTTTTCCCCCAGCACTTAGTATTCAGCACAATGCCTGATGTAATAAATATTTATTGAATTGAACTGAATTGAGTATGGATGATTAGGTAATACCACTTAGAGAAACAATAAATAGTACAGGAAGGTTTGGGGAAGAAAATTATGACTTCAGTTGAAAATGATGAATTTGAATGATGGTATGACATCCTCAAAGAAGTTCCCAACAGCTGCTTGAAGGTGTACTTGTAGCTCAGAAGAAAGTTCAAGGTTAGAACTGGAGATTTTAGAATCATCTATGCAGAGGTGACAGTAGAAACCATGAATGGTGATGAGATGGAGAAAGAGCAAAGAGCCAAGGAAAGAGCTTTGAGACACATGAAAATTTAGAGGGAAGGAGGAAGAAATAAATGAAGTTGACCTACTTTCTATTCTTTGTATAAGACAGTACAGCAAAGTATAAAATATACTAGCTCTAGAGTCAAAGGAATGAGGTTCGGATTCTATTCCTGAAACTTAATTGTGTAACCTTCATGACAAGTCACAATCTTTCTGGGCCTCAGTTTCTTCATCCGTAATATGAAGGGGTTCCACTAGATGGCCTCTGAGGTTCCTTCTAGCTCTTCATGTATGATTCTACGACATTTTACTTTCCATCTTTTGAGTCTGGGCCCAGACTACCCCAAGTCTATAATGCATTTTCCTCTTCATCTCTACTTCTCACAACCCTTAGCTTCTTCCAGAGTTCAGTTCTAGTAACCTTTGTTACTAAGTTTTCCTGATCTCACCAGTTGCTAATGCCTCTCCACAAATTTCGTTTCATTTCTTTTGTGTAAATCAAGCATTTACTTTTATGTGTCTGTGTTCCTTTGCCCAATAAATGTACACTCTTTAAAGGAAGGGAGTATTTTATTTTTATCTCTCCAGAACTAGAGCCTAGCATAAAGCCTGGACCCTCACAGGTGCTTAAGTTGTTCACCCTTCATTTTCAAAAGCGGGCCAATGACATCATTGACTTACTTGTGAATTGAATTTAGGTGAGACAGAGATGCACAGAGTTGTCAGTCTCATTTTCTCTTCCATTCATAGAAGTCTAGTGGCAAGACAAAAGTCAGGGTGACTGGTATAGTCCTGCGATGCAGGGGATGAGCCTGGTAGCTTTGATGTCTGACCAAATCTTAAACTCTCATGCCACTTCCTTCAGTCACCTTTATGGCTGTTGGAACAAATTGTTCTTATTTGCCCATTCTGCTTGAGGAAGTCTTCACATCCTTGGGCAGATATCCTCCAATTCACAGATGGATTTGAGGTCTGTCAGTTACACTCAACATGGTTTAATGAGTCTGCCAGCATGGTTTCACCAGGGGGTGGCCACTGTACACACTAAAGGTTCTTGGACCAAAGATGAGATTTGGGTGAAGGTATACACCAAAAGTACTTCAGAAATATTTGGTGAATGAATATATGAGTAAATGAATGAATGTAGGAGACAGAAGGAGTGACCAGAGAGGATAGGAGGAGAATGGTAGACAAACCCTAAATTCTTATCTGCTATTCTGTTACTTTTCATGTGATTTTTTTAAAGTAAAAAACAAATATTTCTGACTAACACAGACCCATAATTATAACATATCTGTTATAATAGAATAAACTCATTTGCTGAATCTTTCTTAGTTAGAAGTTCTAGGATTTTACTGTAATATTAGAAACAGTGGGCAGAAAGGAAGCAACTGGGGGGCGGAGCCAAGATGGCGGCGTAGCAGCAGCAACATATCGCAGCTCTCACATAGCCACCCCAAAATACCCATAAAACAGGACTCTAAACCACCCAGAACTCCAAAATGCACACAAAGATACTTCCCACTAAAGTCAGCTCAGCTACAAGGAACCATATCAGCACTGTGAACCAAAACCAGCCTGCCCTGAAGCCGCAGCTGTGCCCCGGCAGCAGCTGGACAGGAGGAGCAGAGAAGCCTCTCAGGTGAGCAGATTAGCAGCAGCTGCCAGTGGGAATTGCGAAAGGGGGAGATAGGCAGTCCGGCGAAAGGCCTCCAGAGCGGAAAAGCGAAAAGGCAGAGCTTTTGTACCCACCTCTGCTTTGTAGCTTCCCGCCCGCAGCCTGCAGACAGCAGGGGGACTCAGCGATTGTTTTCAGGCCAGTGCTCTCGCGTTGAGAGGCCTGGATCCAGATCGCTGTCTTGGGCCTCCATCTTGGAGTCTTTATTATCCAGTCTGCCGGAACTATTTAGGAAGACTCCCAGCATCTTCCTGAGAGCTATGGCAGCTGGGAGGACCACAGCGATTTGGGACAGAGCTTTCCCTTCTGGAAGCAGAGCCCCACAGTGATTTAAAAAAAAATCACGGTCTGAAGAACCATGAGTAAGAATAAGCATAAGAAGCAAAGTAAGAACAGCTCCCAAACCCTTGATTCCTTCTTTGGGGAAAAGAAAGATCATGGCAGAGAGAGGGAGAAGGAGAGCACAGCCAGAGCACCCCCACCAGGGGCCTCCAATACATGAAGAATGCCTTAAAGCTAGAGATGAGCTGAAGAAAGATTTTCA
>CM053581.1:136914853-136930219 GCA_028627135.1 Pseudochirops cupreus
TTTTGGGGTGGTGGGCGGGGGAAAGATGGGGAGAAAATATGTAACTCAAAATCTTGTGGAAATGAATGATGCAAACTATAATAAAATTAAAAAAAAAAAGAATCAATGGAAAAGCAGGTAGCAAAAAAAAAAAAAGAAAGGAAGCAACTAAAGCAGAATATCTCATCAGGCTAAAGTAGATCTATACAAAAATAAGAGAATTATAAAACATAACTAATAATTAGCCTGATTTCCTCCTTTGTCAACAATGGATAAAACAATCATTTTGACTAGCCTGTATTCCTTTTATTCAGTACTCACAGATACATACTACACTTGAACATTATGAACCATGCTTTGCTAAGATTTTTTTTTAAAAAGACAAAGAACAGTAGAGGAAAGGATTTTTTTTTTCAGCAATGCAATCAGACATACTGTATGTATGTGAGAGAGATATTCTAGAACAGTATCAGAAACATGCAGGCTAAAAGAGGAGCTCTAAAACACCTCCCTCCCTGTGCCCCAGCTCTGTACAGCTAGGATTTATCACCTTCTTGTGCTCACCTAAGAGGCAGTCAACAAAGTTTAACATTGCCTTCCCCACTTTTCCAGTAGGCTGGAGTGGGCCACTTAACTCCAAAGAGGTGATTCCCCAGTTGAGCTCTTTTGATGTTTTTATAAAGGTAACTAAAAATCTGATTTTCTTTTTGACTTATGACTTGGAATAAATGCTTATCACATTTGGGTTAGGGTAATGACAAGTTTTTAACTTATAAATCTAATTATTTTGTGAGAGACATCACATACTTCCTCTTTAAAAACACGAAACAAAATAAACACTGCTCTATTACAGCACTCATTCCTTGAAAGACTATTCTAAATTGAGGCACAATGGTAACCTCATTAATTGCCTTAGAAATTGCAGTGAGGCTCTTGAGGCCACTCATTATTATTTCATTATTTTCCCACCTCACTATGAACAATTGTTTTTAAAGTAGAGCTAGAAAACATTGTTAAATGGTTTAAATGTGGCATTTTAATAGAATTTATTTTAAAGTAAACATCCATGGAAATGAAGGTTCATATTAACATTACTGTCACATTCAGCTGCATATAACATTCCACAAAAAAAAAAAACAACAAAACACAATAATCTCTCAAAACAATTGTTTTAGTTACTTCAAAGGAGGGTGAAAATCCCCCCTAAAACCATTCTGAAATTTGGTACTAATACAACCAGTCTAGTCAAAAAAGCCTATATTCCAGATAATATATTTCTGTGCCCTTTTTACCTGAATGGATTTCTAATGGTAAAATGATACAGAGAGATACTTGGGAAGGACATGAAATATTTTGGGGGACAAAATCACTAACCAAGTCTACTTAAAAGTACGGTTTTGCCTGAAAGAAAAAAAAAAGCCTCCTTCCCAGTTGTGGATTAGATGTTTTCCTATTTCTGAAAGTTTTAATCATTTTTTTAGCGTTTTGTTTTCTTATGAACCACAAAAGTTTGCAGGCAGGTAGATATTTTAGCATTCTACTTTTAAGCCCTTCTTTTCTGTCTTTTCTTCTTTAACTAGACAGGCTAGAATTAAAGGTCAGGAATTCATAACACATGGGCTGAGTCTCAATTGTCTCTTTAAAAGTTAAACCAACCTCTTTTCTGTGATTGACTTCTATGATCCAAATTCTAAAGAGAAAGTTTTTATTACTTAAGAATGCAAGAAAGTTCAAAGATAATAATTAGCTAAAAATGAACTTCCCATCTGCAGTCATCACTCCCTGAAGTAGAATTTACTATCTACTGGGTTCCCAATTATTTTGCAGATGAAAAATATACCTTAGAAAACTATACAACTCACTGAAATGGAATCATGATAGTTTTTGAAAACAGAAACCAGAATATCTGGGCTGTAAGACGAATTAAAGTATTAAATTAGATAAGCTACTGAAAAAAAAAAACCCTCTTCCCTAAAACGCATGTTTCAGAAAAAGGAAGACTTGGTTCTATAGATATCACACACACACACACACACACACACACACACACACACACACACACACACACTCACTCACTTATACTTCTGCCAGCTCTGAACTCTACCTGAGGATCTGAATGTAGCCATAAATGCATTTTTCATTCCAAGACCTGAACATTATAATTGGATGAGAGTGCTAAAAGTCAAGGAGCCACAGTTACTTAAGCATATTAAAAAAGACCTTGATTAACATTCTGGGCCAAAAAAAATTGAACAGTTAAAAGGTTGCCCAGTAGCAAAGATAACAATATCGTTCAATGCCATGTTCTGCCTAATCCTCTCACCCTGTAGTCAAAGAACAGGCTGCTGGAAACTCCTTAGAGGGCAAACCTCTATGTAAAGCTGGCATGGTGTTTAGTTGGAATAGACAGTCATTTATGTAGTACTATTTGAAAGGAAGTTACCACCCACCATAACCCTGCCCAAATGTATAACCTTTACATATCTGCTGCAGGTATAGTTCCAACTATAATTATTTAATTATAGATTAATTATTTTGAATTAAAACATTTTGTCTTTAATTGAATAGACATTAATTAAATATATTTTATGTGCACAGCACTGTGTAAGGCTTTAAAAGATGAGGATGTAATCCTTGCCTTCAAGAAATTTATTCTATATTTCAGTGATTCTTAACCTTTTTTGTGTCATGGATACCTCTGGCAGTCTGGTGAAGTGTATGAAGTCTATAGACCCTTTCTCGGGAATAATGTTTTTAAGATCTTAACATAAAATACATAGAATTACAAAGGAAATCAATTATATTAAAATATATTTTATACATACATACATACACACCCACACGTATGAGTGTTCGCATGCATGTGTGCATGTATGTGTGTGTGTGTGTGTGTGTGTGTGTGTGTGTTTGAGTGTGTTTTTGGACCCCAGGTTAAGAATACCTCCTCTGCTTCTTGAAAGTTATGTTTTGTTTTTGAAATCCCTGGACAGGGAAAAGAAATTAAACTATTAACACTGAAGGTTATTCTATTTCTCTAGATGAGATCCCATTGTAAAGGAAGAGGGCTATCAGACACAGGACAGAAATTTCAGTGATGAGACAGAGAGTAGAGTTTAGGGGTGGATGGGTAGCAAGGAGCAGTTTGATGCTACCTCATTTTTATATAGTGCTTTAAGGTTTACAAATAATATTACATGCATTAGCTTACGTGATGCTTATAACAAGAGGAAAGGAGATTTTTAGGGAGGGGGGGCAAGAACCATTAAAAAGGAAGTAGAAAAGTGCCTTAAATAAATTCCTCCAGGGTAGATAGGTGGCACAGTGGATTAGTGCACTGGGCCTGAAATCAGAAAGACTCTTCTTTCTGAGTTCAAATCTTCCCTCTGACACTTACTAGCTGTGTGACCCTGGACAAGTCACTTGACCCCTTTTTGCCTCAGTTTTTCATCTGTAAAATGAGTTGTAGAAGGAAATGGTAAAACACTACAGTATCTTTGCCAAGAAAAGTCCAAATTGGGTCATGAAGAGCTGGACATGACTAAACAACAACAAATTTCACCTGTGTCAGAGGCCAGATCCATGATTTTATTTATGAAAAAAAAAGTCACTGCTATTCTTCTCTTACTTTTGGGTAGATATCATTTAAAATTTTGCATAATCCACACATTTTTCTGGGGTAAGAGATATTTCCTAAAAATCCAGGTTTATTTTTTGCGCATCTCTTCCAGATGTTCAGCTATGGGTTAGTTCCAGAAGAATGAGTGAATGAAAAAACATTTATTAAATGATTACTATGTGTAAAGCACTGTCCTAAACACTAAAAATACAAATTTAAAAAAGGGAGACACACTCCTGTATTCTAATAGAGGAAACAACTTATATAGGAGGTTCAGCTGAAAGTCAAACAGAAAGTCCCACTTTCCTTCGGGTCGTATAGCAGCAAAGAAGACTGTGAGGTAACCCATTTTCGTTAATGTAATTTTCATGAACAAAATAGCTGCTCCTGATGTTGGACCATTAGGCAATGTCAAGGACATTGGAATTCACACAGAGGTTGCTGAGATCATGGTTGCAGTAAATTAGGTAAAATTAGGACTCAGGGCACTGGTGCTCCCAGGGCTATTAGGTTTACTTGCCCATAGGAGGTAGCTGGTCAGCGATTGGGGATGGTGGTGAGGAAAGTGAGCCCTTCTTTGAGGGAATGACTGTCTTCAATGATGGCTTTGGGGGACAAACGAGAAGCAAGGCTAGTGGTTTGGGGCAGGGAACACTGCTATTCCCAGAGCTATTAAATTCAGGATTTGGAGCTACTTCCATTGAGTCTTAGGAGAGATGGTGGTCTAGGCTAGGGTAGGACTGCCTGTCTCTCCCTCAGGTTGTCATAATGAGGAAAATCAGAAAGACTAAATCAGGGCTGAAATAAACACAAACAAGGAAAAGAGGGCAAGAGAACAGAGAGGTGCATGATGTCACTGGGGGAAGACCTTTTAGGATCTCACAGGCCTAAAAGAGAAAAACAAATGGGCAGAAGGGCAGACACCTCTTCCATCCTGCAGTTCTTGTCCTATCCTCCTCCCTATGCCTATTAGGAATAGATATTATGGCTGGGTTGCAAATAATAAGTTCACTCTCAGATTATTTCTGTTGATAAGAACTCAAAATCTTTATCTTAATTAGTTGCAATAAACCACAATTATCAGCAACCTAATATATTTTTTAAAATATTGCATTTTCATCATAAGCATTTTAATATTAATGCCAGTCCTAAAATAATGAAGTCATTCTTATGATGATGCCTTTTGAAAACCTGTCCAATATATTGTCAGAATATGGTGTTCATAGGGTTATGGTTATGGATTCAAATTCCATATGGACCAGTCATTTTCACCTTGTTCTATGATCATGGACTAAATTTCTAACCTATGATATTCAGCTTAAAATGTATTTATATATGTCTTAGCATACAAAGAAAGTTCACCTCCAGCACTGTAGTTAATGAGTATCATTTGATAGTGATGATAACTGAAGTTAAGCCTAAAAGTCTTATGGCAATTACTATTCATGAAACATCCCCCAACATGCTCCCTCCCAACACACAAGTATGTTATATTTTCATCTACTATAGTTTATTAGTAGTACAGACCAATCTGGGGGACAAAAGATAGGGAGGATACACATGCTCCAGTCATCTTCCATCACCATGGGTCTCAGTTGTCTACTTCTTGTTCTAGGGACATGATAGGACATACCCAGGTGTAATCATAATGGGAATTTGAAGATCTTCTCCACCCCTTAATAAGCCTAAGAGAATTTGAGGACCTTCCCTGATTTCAAAATAAACTCTGCCCCCTAATATGCTGAATGTGGTCACATGCAGCCTGTGGTGGGAGGAGTTTGCTGAAGGGTACAACAGATCCTAGAGGAAGAGATTGCTTAGGGAAGGCTTGTTTTTCAGGAATGCCCACACGTTGTTACTTTGTAACTTAGACAGTGGGTCACAAGGGTTGTGATGTTCTCTGACCCTTGGAGAAGACTCTGAGGTAAGTTTTTGCTTTGGGGCTCACTTTGAGAAGAGTTGTGATTTGGCCAGATGAGCCTCTGGGCAGCTGTTGAGACACCCTCCCTGCCTTTGAAAGCCCAGATGTTGGTGCTTCTCTCTCTGGTAACTTACTATGTATGTATGTGATGATCAGACAATTAGAAGCCCTGTCTGTTGAACTGTTTTATTTTCTCTGTCTGTATTTTTGTCTGCTTGTAACTTCTGTTTATATTTTCTCTGAAGTTCACGGTGCTGACTTTTTCCCCTGACTATATAAATTATATATATTATAATTATAATTTATATATATATTTATATATATATATAGTTGAGTAAAGTGAGATTGTTAACCCCTTTTGAGTTGCTTTCCTTTAGAAAAGCAGGAACCTGTGCTAGCAGCCAAGCTGGGTATGCTAGGGTGCTTGCTGCTATACCAGGAGAGATCATTCCTATTTTCTGAATCACAGTGGCCCCAGAAGTTAAATGCTAGCAGTTTTTATATTTAAAAGTAGACAAAGAAATGCTTTATTTTTAGCAATCTAAATTAGAGAAATTTTCATTTTGTATGAACATATTAATTGCATGTAAGACAGGAGAAAGGCATATTTGGGTTGATGCCCTATCTTTAGTGTTATGTGCTTCTTACCATATCAGTCTATTAGGCACAGCTGGAAATTGTTTTTGCTTTTGCTGCTGACTGGCTCCTCTGTCTCCCCTTTATGGAGCAGGGGAATAGTCAAGTCTGTTTGTTGTTGTTATTGTTCAGTTCCTTCAGTCCTGTCCAACTCTTTATGACCCCATTTGGGGTTTTCTTAGCAGAGATACTGGAATGATTTATCATTCCCTTTTCCAGCTTATTTTACAGATGAGGAAACTGAGGCAAATAGGTTAATTGATTTGCCCAGGGTCACACAGCTAGTAAGTATTTGAGGCCAGATTTACACTATCCACTCTACTACATAGCTGCCCCAAGTCCAACCAGCTGACATTAACACTTACTTTTAGAACTGGAAGATTCCAGGGGTGGTATCTGAGATACTGTGAGAGATATGTGTATATGTGTGTGCATGAGCTTAGATAGATATAGCCAGACACACATAAACATACATATATGTACATGCAAATATAGATATACACACATAACCATATACATATGTGTATGTATTTATGTATGGGTATATATACATGCATCTACACACACATGCATACATATATGGATATATAATTTTTTGCAGCAACTTCTTAACTGAGTAAAAGTGCAAGGCCCTGCTTGGATGTTATTTGGACCTGCTCTCCTGCTCTCCTATTGCATATACACAATTGGGACTGAAATAGTTGATATTTAAATGATACCTTAAGATTTACAAATAAATTTATAAACATGAGCTGATCTGACCCTAACAACATTTCCATTTTGCTAATGCCACTGGTATTATTACCTTGACTTTACAGTGGCTCAGAAAAATTAAGCTGGTAGCCTAGGCTCACATAGGGAGTGAATATCAGAGCCAAGTTTCAAACTCAGATCTCTCTTGGTTCCAAATCCAACTCTACTATTTTTTTCATCACTAACTGTTTGCATTTACTTCCCTACTTCCTTTCAACTCAAAAGAACAAGATGCCCCTCCCAGAATAAGCTTATCATTTCTAATCTCAATATCATTTTGCTAACTCAAGCAACTCAAAAGGGGTTAACAATCTTACTTTACTCAAACATAACCACCTCCCTCAGTCTCTTCTTCCCTCTAACTGAGGGACTGGAGGGTCTCAGCTAGAATATTCCTCCCAAAGACTTCCTTTATTGAAGGCAGAAACTTTATTCTTAGCTCACTCTACTTCTCACCTACTGTCCTTGCTTGGTTTCTACTCCACTAAACAAGGTGCCTTGTTGCAGGTACCCCCTGGTGTTCCTCCAACCCCTTCTTTCCTTCCTCTTTTTGCATGTTGTCTCACCCCCTTTAGATGGTAAGCTCATTGAGAACAGGGAATATATTTCCTTTTATTAATTGTATCCTCAGTACTTGTGCTTAGCACATAGTAGGAACTTAATAAATGTTTATTGGTTTATTGGACTCTTCTGTAGTTCCATCAGTCAAGGAATTAAGGATACTTGTCACTGCAGGTATTTTATAGCCACATTGCCAACATCTTCTCTAGGACCTTTAGGTATACCTCATCCTGGTAGTAATGGAATTTCAGTCAGTCATAACTAAATCTCTCTCCCCCCAGTCTCAAAATTCTGTATTTCAACGCATCTGTCACATCATAAAAAGACAAAATACAAGGTATCTATCAGGACTTTTGCTGTTTAAATGATATAACAGCTTCTATAATCAAAGAAACATTCCATATTCTCATCATCCCAGACTTATCATGTAATGAAAGTGCCCTAGTGAACTGCAGAATGTCTTTCAAAAGCAATGTTTGAAGCAAATATCATCTCCTATTTCACTCCTAAATAACTAGGAACACCTCAATTTGTCAGAAAATTTAATTTTACAAAGATTCTGTCTAAATAAAACTTTGCTAACCATTTTTTCTCTTATTTTTGAAAATAAGATTCAATAATGATGAAAATAATATACTTGAATTGTAAACATTTGAGTGACACAGATTAAAAGCTATCAACGTAGTCTGACATTAATATTTGGTTACAGTAAAAGAAGAAATTCTTTAAAGCATGAGAGATTGAGGAAGGAGAAGGCTGTATAGGAACTGAATGGTTTCGAGAAGTACAAGTGTTTTATTCCCTTCCTTCCTGTTTAGCCTCAGAACACACTGGAGAATTCATGAATCACTAAATAAAATATTTTTACATGACTATGTCCATACATGTTCCATAATATTGCTCTCAGGCATCTCAAATAGGGTTTGCCATCTAACTGTTCACATGTTCAGCTATAGACACTGGGATTGTTCACTTCCAAAGTCACTTGGTGGGTGACTTTGCTGGCAGATGCCAAATTCTAGCACTTGGCTCATGTTCAACATTTTTCTTTCATCTATAATGTTCACTTTTGGAGAGAATTCAAGGTAAAAGAATAGGGAAGTGTTTAATATGAGGGTCTAACATGAACATCACAAAAATAACCTGCTTTCCTCCCGTCCCCTGACGGGAAATAAGTTTCTTCAAAAAAAAAAAGTGAACTTCCCAAAGTGGCAATTAACTGGAAAAAAAATTAACACCTCTGATAATTCAGTGTAGTGAATAATCACAGTGCTTCTTAGACAAAGCCACATTTAAAGAAGTTGAAGACATTGTTCTTAATAATTAGTCAAGGAAAGAGAAAAAAAAAAGCTCCAAGCTTTTGATCCTCTCACTTTCACTTTAGTTAGTGCTAAATGAATTCTTCTTTTTGTACATCATTTGAAATTGCCTTGTCAATACAGGAAAGTTTCTCTGAAGGTACAACCTCCATTAAAAAGATGTGGTCAATTTGATGTGACGTCAAGTCCTATCTTCAGTAAGTTCATGGAACTCTTGCTGCCCCAATAATAGTCAAGATGCTGCTCTTTTGGAGGGCCTAGAATAGACTTCAATAAATTAACTAGCATTTATTTTGTGTCTATCATGTGCCAGAAGATCTCTTGCATGTGGCTTTGAGGTGAATTTTGAAGGGAGATAGAAAAAAAAAAGTAGAAGTGAGAAAGGAGTGCCTTCCAGGAATGTAGGAACAAAAGATGGAATATCATTTTTGAGAAACAGCAAGAAGGCCAGTCTGGATGGATTGTAGAGTATGTAAAAGGATGTACCAACTGTACTAAACATGTAAAGGCAGGCTGGAGTCAATTTGTAAAGGAATTTAAATGTCCAGCAGAGGAATTTGTATTTGAATGGGAGCCATTGATGCTTAATGAGAAAGGGAGTGACACAGTCTGAACTGTCTTAGGAATGTTTAGCTTGAGAAGGGAAGGCTCTAGGAGTGAACGTAAAAATCTTTTTTAAAGTACTTGAAACAGATTAGACTTATTCTCTTTGTCCTCAGGAGGCGGAACTAGGGACAATGAGTATAAGCTTGGGGAGGGGGAGAAGCATTACTATAAGGAAATACTTTCTAACAATAAGAGCTATCCTAAAGTTTAGTGGGGTGCCTCTGGAGATAATTGTATTCCTTTCCTTGGAGGTCTTCAAGTAGAAGCTAGATGACAATTTTTTGCATATATTATACTACAGTTTTGAGGGGAGTGGGTGTGGATTCAACTAGATAGTCACATAGGTTCCTTCTTACTCTGAAATTCTATGATATAGTTATATTCAGCAAGGTACATCAATGATGCATATTTACCACTATTGAAATTATATACACAGAGAAAGCAAATTATGTAGTCCTTTAAACAGTTACAAATTGAGACTTTGTTAAATACTAAATAGTATTTCCTACTATGCCAGTAGTAGACAATGAGTTGAGATACTAAGACCGTCTTCACATATCAAGCATAGTATTCTATAGCATCTCCAGGGCTCTTTACCAAAGCTCATTTGAAAAATTAAAAAAATAATAATAATATTAAAATTTTAAAAGTCTAGGAGAATTGAAAAGAAACTTTTCAAAACAATTAGACTTAGGGACCACAGAGATCATCTTGTCCAACCCTCTCATATAATAGATAAGAAAATTGAGGCACAGAAAGAGGGAGTGATGTTCTTTTGAGACTATATGTCAGAAATAGTTGATTTTTTCTAACATTTGATTTGGAGATTTTGAAGGCTCTGACTTGTTAAAAACTAAAACTGAAACCTAGAGTGTCCTTCAAAGCATCAGCAAAAAGAAAAACTAAAAAGCCATTTCTAGCCATCCGTGGAAAAATAATTGTTGATTTCTGAGTATTAAAACATTCAATAGGAAACACAACAATCAAAATAATTTGCCTCCCTTTGGGACTTCTTAGAAGCTCTATCACAAACGGGTCCAATACACTTGTTCATTCACATGGAGCAGTCATACCCTGTTGTTTAACAAAACCTCAATACAATTGCAGCTATTAAACTTGGTGGGAATGCTGGGCATACTTTTGCAAAATTCAATAATGTTGTGTTAATTCCCTATACTGGAATTGCTCAAGCTACATCATTTATTTAGAAGCTATCTACATTTCCAAATGTTGCTAGGGAAAGAACCAGCTCCATCAATCATTCTGACAGAGTAAGTTACTCTCGAGTTTATCTTCCTGAATATTTTGTGCCAGATTAAGTTTCCATATCACCAAACAGGGAAACACAAATCGGCTTTAATCTTCACAAACAGAGGAATGCTTCCATTAGACTACCACCCATTTGTTGTCTTAACTACCATTCTCTAATGAAAAGTTCATTAAACAAGAAATTATCGACATATTAACTATAGAACTCCCTTGTTTCTATTGAAATGCTAATGTATAGCCTATGTTAAAACATGAAATGGTTTTAAATGGAATAGACTATGTGTAAAACTTTCACTTCACAAAATTTATTCTTGGCTATTTAAATTTCCCTTTGTGTCCATGAAGAGCAAATGACATATGGTAATTGTGCGATTTATGTAAAGATAGTGAAGGTCTAACAGTTGGTTTGTTATTCTGGAGTATTTTTTTAGAGTCCAAAAATTTTATCATACAAGAGGAACATAATAATACAAACAATTCTCATATTTGGGTCCACTACATAGGGAGTACTATTGCATGCATATTTAAAAAATGAATCTGTAATAAACTGGAATGGAGATAGGGAAAGAGCAACCAGCAAAAAACATTGCTGGTAGGACAACCAAATCTATTCTACTCCTTCCTCTAGTTTGTTATTATCGGTAATCAGAATAATAGACACACAGAAGCCTTTGTATGTCTCTTTTTATTCATTGATTCATCAGTTTCAGAAAATTGATCAACTTCAATGGCTGGACAATTCAAAGAGTCATACAGGATATTTCAATCAGTCAAAGAGCACTTATTAAATACATACTAGCACAATGCTAGTGTCTAGAAATAGAAAGACAAAAACCAAAATAGTCCCTTACCTCAAAGATCTTATATTTTATTGGGACACTATTTTCAGTGTTAAAATGTGTTTGAGATCTGCCAGGAGTTGCATAGCTTCCAACCCTTTTCCTCTCACACTCCAGAAAGAAACATTAATTTAGTTATAGTTTTCATGAACTGGGGACTAGTAAGATTTTGAAAACAGATTTGGCCCTAAGCAAAATATGTAGAAAAATTCTTGCCTTTGAAGGCCAGTGAGTGTTAAGCATCATTCCTATTGGTAAAGCCCCATGATAGTGACTCAGACTCCTTGCCTAATTTCTGACTTCTTGATGACTGGACTTTTTGGCCCAAGTTCCTATGATACATAGAACATATGCTTCAGTTCCTGGCTTTTAATTCCATGGACTAGAATTCCTAATACTGCTTTATCATCCTGTATGTGGGCTTGCCAAAACCTTGGTACTATGCTAACTCTTTACCTTGTCTTGACTGGTATTTCTGGGCTCTATTCCTGGCCATTCAGAATCCATATAGCTTCTGTAGTAAAATGCTATTTAAATCTTGGACACCCATAGTTAATAGGCTCTTACTGCCTCTTCAGAAAGAGACAGAAACCAAAAATTGTCAAAGCAACTTTTCCTGACTTGTTCTGATTTGCTTCTGTAAAAGTAAATATGAAGGTAAAGGGTCAAAGAGAAAGGAAAGGGGATAATTATTTATAGAGTAACTATGTGCTAGGTACTGTTCTTTACAAATGCCTGAGTTAGAGGAACTGGATTTCACAGGATCATAAGATCATAGATTCAGAGTTAGAATGAATATTTTTGTCCATCTGGTCCAAGCCCCTCATTTTGTAAATAAAAAACAGAGGCCCATAGGTGTTAGGTGACTTGAGCACAGTCACAAATGTGACAGAGCTGGTATTCAAGTAGTTTTCAAATTAATTTTCTCTGACTTCAAATTGAAAACCAACATCCTCTCTCTCCTATAGGTGGATCTCTTCCTTGGCCCTAATCACTTCAATTAGTTGTTACATTGTTTGGTTTTATTTGCAATAATAAATTTATGGGCCCTCATACTTCTGAGTAGCATTACCAACATGGGTTTATGAAGTATTGTTTCCAAAATCATTACCACTTAAGATAGATACTCCTAAAACCTTAAAAGTTTCAGATGCTATCTTCTTTATATTTATAATTAGTATGTTAGTTATTATTCTGCAAGTAGACAACTAACCTCTGGTGATCTGAAATAATCCACACCATTCATCACATTTCATCCAATTAGTATGTTAGTTATTCTGCAAGTAGACAACTAACCTCTGATTGGTGATATGAAGTAATCAATACTATTTATCATGTTATTATTCTCTAAATAGACAAATAACCTCTAATTGGTGACATGAAATAATCAATATCATTCACCACATTTCATCCAGAAATCTACAAGTATAGTATATAATCTATTTTCCCCATTAAAATGAAAACTAGATAAAAGGAGATACAGCCCTGCTTTTTCCTCACTTTTCTTTTTTTCAAGAATGAGCTGGGAGGTAGTAAGAAAAATGAATGCTGGAAATAGACATTGTTTGTCAATTTATAGGGTCAGCATGGGAAAGAGGAACATGATCTATAAATTTCTAGAATAAAGTAAAAGTCAGAGGTAGTTTACCCTCAAAGTTTGATATTCACCAAGTAGATGAAGAAACAAGACCCATAAAATTACAGGGATTTGACCATATTCACAAAGGAAGGAGTTCACAAAGGACACAGCATGACACAGTGGATGGCCTTGAAACCAGGAAAATCTGGATTCAAGTCTTGTAGGTTGTGGGACAGTTCAGTGTTTTAGGCAACTCTCTGAAAATAAAAGTTGCAGAAAAGGTACAAATACACATTGGTCAAAGGAGTTTTTTTTTTCCATTTATTATTTCCCTATACTAGTAAACTCACAGATCTGGTTTCTATTCCTATATATCTATAAAGTGGCAGAACGATAATTTGAGCCCAGGTCTACTGACTCCAAACACAGAGCACTTTTCATTCAATCATACTGCCTCTTGAGATAGCTATAGAAAATTTCCAATGGGCTACAACGTTATACTAGGGAAGATCTGGTAAGAACATAGATCCGTTAAATTGAAGTAGCATACTAAATGTATCTTCTGGGAAGATTGAAGTTTTAGGGATATTCTAAAATTAAAGTATTTCTTTTATCATAGACTTGTCTTGAGGGTTTATACCATACTTTATCATCTAATTGATTCTCACATAAAAATAAAATAGGTAATTCGATCCAAGAGATTCAATGAAAATATTAATTGAAACAATTAAAAACTTCTATAAAGTAGCAAGAAACAAAATAAAACATTCAAAATCATAAATGTTTCTGTATTTTGCTAATAAAGTCAAAGAGGTAAAGATAGAAAGAAAATTTTCATTAGAAATCTTTAAAATGCATAAAATACCGGAGAGTTAACTAAACAAGAAATACTTGCAACCCATATAAATATAATAACAAAGTATCCTTTATAGAAATAAAGGAAGGCCTAATAATTGGATAGATGATTGTTAGTTCTATTTATAATAATAACAGATACATTTGTATATAAAGCTTCAAGGTTTGCGAAGTGCTTTATATATGTGTGTGGGGGGGGGGGGGGGTGAGTAAATCAATGAAATCAGCACATCTCAGTAAAAAGTGAGAAATTATTCCCAAATACATTTATCAGGTGACAGCCTATCTTGATTGTTCACAAAGTATGAATATGACCTGAACACTGCACCAGGAAGTCTGTTCAGATAAAGAATGAAGACTTTGGTCATACCCTATGGGGCTTATTTAAAACAAGCTAATGAGTTAGAAACAAGGATTCTGGTGCCTTGCAGTAGAGAGGAGACCATATTACAGCTAAAATTCTGAGAAGGAGTTGATTGTGGGATGGAAGCAGAGCCCCAGTCCTCAGATTGAGTCCTGGTTTCAGCTCCCCCATCCCTAAACCTCTATGTGGAACCTCATGAACTTCAGAATCTGGAGGATTTGGAATTTTCCTTCAGCATCCCCAGGAAAGCTGTCAGCAGCACTTGCACTAGAATTCATGAACAGACAGGACATAATGAGAATAGATTTAAAGTTCTACAAAGAAACGCTGTAGAAAGATTGAAGCATTCCTGGGGGGACTTCATTGTAACTAGAGGTCTCTAGGGGGAAAAAAATGGACTTTCAGGAGATATCAGTTACTCTTTTGCCACATAGTGTTTTTCAGTATGAGCCCACTGTAATGTTAATGGGATATATGATCTTCCCCACCCATTAATAGGCCTCACATGGAGCCCATCAAGGGAAGATTGCTTAGGGCAGCGGTTCTCAACCTGTGGGTCGCTACCCCTTTGGGGGTTGAACAACCCTTTCACAGGGGTCACAGGGGTGACCTAAGACCATCAGAAAACACATATTTCTGATGGTCTTAGGAACTGAGACACCACTCCTCTATCCTTCTCCAGGTGGGTCTGCCCATGTAGATATGCCTACATATGAGTATTAAAGGGTCACAGCATTAGGAAGGTTGAGAACCACTGGCTAAGGGGAAGACTTGCTTGTAGGAAGGCTTTCAAATCTTTTATTAATTTCTAATTAGGCACTGAGTCATGAAGGTTGTGATATCCTCTGGCTCTAAAAAAAAAGTATATATAGGGGGCGGAGCCAAGATGGCGGCGTAGAAGCAGCAACATATCGCAGCTCTCACATAGCCACCCCAAAATACCCATAAAATAGGACTCTAAACCAATCCTAGAACTCCAAAACGCACACAAAGATACTTCCCACTAAAGTCAGCTCGGCTACGAGGAACCGTATCAGCACTGCGAACCGAAACCAGCCTGGCCTGAAGC
>CM053581.1:136930719-136967700 GCA_028627135.1 Pseudochirops cupreus
GGGGGAAAGACGGGGAGAAAAGATGTAACTCAAAAAATTTAATAAAGAATCTCATATTAAAAAAAAAAAAAAAAAAAAAAAGTATATATACTCTGAGGTTAGCATTTTATATGGTCTTTATTTCTCTACTTGTATTTTCTCTGTAGTTTCTCTGAAGTTCAGGGTGCTGACTTTTCCCCTTAACTAGTGAATGTAATTTCGAAAAAAATTATTGACCCCTTGGACAGCTATCTTTCCTAGTAAAGCAGATCTAAGAGCCTGTGCTAGCAGCCATTTTGGGTATGCCAGTGTGGTTGCTGATACTCCCACTTTCCCCCGGACTCTGTAGTAATGAGACAGTGTGTTGCAAACTTGAGTAGGGGAGGGTATTTGTAACATTATTCTGTGTAGTACATAAATACCCTTTTCTAAAAGTGATTTTAATCCTGGCTAACTAATTGATAGCTACTGAAAGATGGAAATAATCAATGTGCTAAACATTGTGGCAAGTCAATCACACTAATAGAGTGCTGGTAGATTTATGAATTGTTCTAATCTTTCTGGAAAATAATTTTAAATTAAGAGGGAATTTACTAAATTGTTTATAACCTTAGACACAGTAATCTACTTAGCATGTATATATTCTTCAGAAATCAAAGAAAAAAAAGAGACATATTTCAGATATGTATGTATACATGTATTAAAGTTGTTTACTCATTACAATTGTGTCCAATAAATACATCATGACCCAATTTTGGATTTTCCTGGCAAAGATACTGAAGCAGTTTGCTGTTTCCTTCTCCAGTTCATTTTACAGATAAAGAAACTGACTCAAACAGGGTTAAGTGACTAGCCCAGGGTCACACAGCTAGTAAGGATCTAAGATCAGATTTGAACTCATGAAGATGAGTTTTCCTGACTTCAGGCCCAACACTCTATCTACTGTACCACCTAGCTACTGTGTGTGTGTGTGTGTGTGTGTGTGTGTGTGTGTGTGTGTGTGTGTGTGTAGAAATCTAGATGTGGATACACTATATATATAATTAAAGCAGCATATTTATGTAGCAAAAAAATGTTTAAATTAATATATGAGTGGGTACTTATTGTTTCTAGAATAAGTGAACATAAGCATGTGATGGAATAGAACATTATTGCACTGTAATAAATGACATATATGAAAAATTCAGAGAATCATGGGAAGAGTTCTATGAACCAATGCAAAGCAAAGAATGCTGAACCAGGATAATCATATATACATTAATGAAAAGAAAATAATCCTCCAAACCAGCTTAATTTACATGAATTACAGTGATCATAATTTATTCCAAAAGACAGAAGAAGAAATATGGCTTCCTCCCTTTAGGAGAGAAAAGGTTGCTATGGGGAAGGGTAAAGAGGGAGTGTTCTAGGAGTGAGGAGATGGCCATACCAGAAAATTATTGAGATATAAAAGTATATGAATATTTTAAATATTAAAAGCATAAGACTAATCCAATTTGAGAATTAAGTTCTATTTATCTTGCTTCTTTTCTCCATATTCTTCTCTCTTTATTTCTGTTGACATCCTTACCACTCCACTCCACCTCACCATTTCCCCAAGATCTTTAATTCTTTAGGACAGGGCCGAAAAACAGGTTTATTAAAATCTTTAATTTCTTAATCAAGACTAAGAAGATAATTCAATGTGGATGAGAATGCTTTTAAAAAGAAAGACAGGAAAATATCTATTCTATGGACATCCAATAAAGATGGAATGGGTTCCCTCTTTTGCCAAAGAACAGCATGGCTCAAGGAAAAAATCTAAATTCTAATTTTCAGATTTCCTAATAACTCACTGCATGACCTTGCATAGCTCACTTTTAAGGGAGCTACTACAATGTCATATACTCAGCAGGAATATAATTAAAGTTAGCTAAAGATGTTGTTAGTAAGAATGAGTTTTCTTCATGATTCAAGAAAATATTAATTACAGTAACTTATGCTTTTCAAAACTAACAAACAGAAGAAAAGGCTCAGTTTTTAAGAATATACCCCCAAGAGCCAAACTATGAGAACTATTCAATATTCATGGTACTCACTCTTAAAAAGTAAAGGACTTCCAGAGTTTGAACCTGTATTGTGTCCACAAATGAGAACTATTTCCCGGGGAATTTACCTATTTCATTCCTAGTTCTTATATCTGAACACTTTTGAATTAAGTTGCTGTCTCTCTCCAGATTAATTTGTATCTACCTATAAAGATAGTGTTGAGAAGAAGTGGCATTCAAAAATAATTATGTAGCTGTGAAAAAAAAAATTCCCCCTTGTAAGCATTTAGAAATACAGACTTTTAAATTTTTCTACTTTACTTTTAATGAGAGTATTCCTCTTAAAATAGAAACAATTAAATTCTAGAACCTGGTCTTTTTGATATTAGCCAACTGCTAGATATTTATTTAAAAATTAAGGATTTCTAAAATTTTATTTTATCTCTTTCATCAATTTCATCTCTCTCTATATATATACTCTGTGCCTATTCCTTCATAAGTAAATAGATACATTCCTTATTCTAATGCATGTCAATTCTAAAAATTAGGTTCTAGCTCAACTTACAGAATAAAGTAGTCAATAAATTAAAAATTACCTACATAATACATTTGAAATGTTCAGGAAATTACAACAATATTATTTGAATTTCTTTCATTAAATTTTGCCTCTTTAGATACAACTTCATACATCACTGTGTTTTAATTTCTCCATCTGAAAGACAAGAATGAGTGATACAGAACTTGAGAGATCTAAAATAGTTTAAAGTTTAGTGAAAAGAATACTTTGAAAAATTATTTGTTTTGTTGTTGTGGTTGAAAGTCTCTACGGAAGTGCTGTTACGGTAAAGTATCATGGTGTGGAGGTAGCCCACATAATCTTGGAAGATTATGACAGCTGATCACAACCTCTAACAAGCTCCACCCACATAGGAAGACTTTGAGTATGACCCTGAACAAGACTGTATGTCTATTTTCTGAGGAGATATGCTTTAATAAATTTGGAGAAGCTCATCACATGGGGATTTGTCAGAGAAGATGATATTTTTTTTAGCCACAGAAACGGATGAAGAAGGTGAATATATCAGTGGTAAGAATAATGGTTTCAATGAACTTAAAACTCCTTGAAGTACTGAGTTGAAACTGAGATGTTGGAAGATGATAACTTTCTTCTAATCATTTTCATTTGGTTTATGTTAAGATAACCTCCAACAATTATTTTGAGGTCTCTGAATTTTAATTTCATCTAACACTATTCTGCATGAATTTTATGTAAAAATAAATGAAGCAGAACAGATGAAAAATGTCAGTTGGCTTAATTCTCTCTAACTAGTCTGCATTGCCAATCTTTGTCCAATTCCTGGAGATACAAGCCTTACCATATGTTAGAAAGACCCCACTTATGAAACAGGCCTAGAGAACTTCTCAGATTGAATTTTGTTCACAAAATAACATAAATGATAACTTATGCTCAATCTACACATATGTAGCATAATGGTCACAATGAATTTCAATAGTCAAATATTAAATGCCTATGATGTACAAGGCAGTCTACTGGGAGCACAGTAGACATTCAACATTTGTTGAATTGAATTAAACAAACAGGAAAAATATTTAAAATAACTTTTGTTTCCTATGGAGCTTGTATTTGATTGGAATGGGGAACTCCCAGGGTGGAAATTACTCCAGTGAGGCAGCTCAGCACCCCTTTGGTTACTTAGATCTAATACTGAGTTACCTGGCTCCTGAGATGTTAAATGACTTACCTATGATTAAAAAGAATGTGTTAGAGACAGGATTTTAACTGTTGGGGTATTTTTTTAAACTCCAAGGTAATCCATGTTTTAACTATTTCATACTGCCTTTCCAACAAAAATGAGATCCTGAAAAAGGTCTTGCAATTCCCCAGATTAAATTATGGGTACATTGATTGTCATAAAAACTTTATTGATAAATATTTAAGTGTTTATACTATTGTTACAGATGTGATTTTAGGTATAAAATCATATTTCATATTATGATAAGATTTAATAATCTGAAATATGTTATTTAATTTCATATTTAGGTAAGGAAGCACTTTAAAATTTAGGAGAGCAAGGAATAGTTTAAGTGTCAGATCTATGGAGAGTGTAAGAATTTATGACTCAACAAGAGATACAGGACATTATGAAAGACAAAATGGATAATTTCATTACATTAAATTTAAAAGGTTGTGCACAAACAAAGCTAATGCAAACAAGATTACAAAGAAAGTAGAAATCTGGGAAACAATTTTTATAGCCAGTGTTTCTGATAAAGGTCTCATTTCTCAAATATATAGAGAAATGAGTCAAATTTATAAGAATACAAGTCATTCTCCAATTGATAAATGGTCACAGGACATAAACAGTTTTCAGATAAGAAATTAAAGCTATCTATAGTCATATAAAAATGCTCTATCACTATTGATTAGGAAAATGCAAATTAAAACAGCTCTCAGGTGCTCCATCACACTTATCAGATTGGCTAATATGACAGAAAAGGGAAATGATAAATGTTGGAGAAGATGGGGAAAAATTATAACACTAATACATTGTTGGTGTAGTTGTGAACTGATCCAACCATTCTGGAGAACAATTTGAAACTATACCCAAAGGGCTATAAAACTGTACACATCCTTTGACCCAGAAATGCCACTTCCAGGTCTATATCCCAAAGAGATCATAAAAAAGGGAAAAGGACCCATGTACACAAAAATATAGCAGCTCTTTTTGTGGTAGCAAAGATTTGGAAACTGAGTGGATGCCCATGATTTGGGGAATGATTGAACAAGTTTATGGTATATGAATGTAATGGAATACTATTTTGCTATAAGAAATGATGAGTAGGCAGATTTCAGAAAAATTCTGTAAAAACTTACAAGAACTGATACCATGTGAAGTGAGCAAAACCAGGAGAACATTGTACACAATAGACAATGATCAACTTTGATAGACTTAGCTCTTCTTAGCAATGTAATGATCTAAGACAATTACAAAAGACTTACGATGGAAAATGCTATTCAAATCCAGACAAAGGACCATGAAGTCTAAATGCAGTTCAAAGCATACTATTTTTCCCTTTTTTTTTGGCTTTTTTTCTTTCTTGTGGTTTTTCCCTTTGGTTCTGGTTCTTCTTTCACAACATGACTAATGTGGAAATAATTTAATATGATTATAAACAGGTAAAAGCACTTTAACCCTTTTTTCTCAGAACCAACATGACTGCTATCACTCCCTAAAATGGAAAAAACATGATACTTCTGGAGAATGACAAGGAAAAATCATATAAATTATAGATTTCATTTATTTGAAGGATTAACTACATATAGTGTAATTCCTATAATATAAAGGCATTAAATGACAGCCATGTACAACACAGGCCTAACGTATGGTCATGTCATGGTTTTAAGTGGATCCTTTCAACCTATTATTAACTTTTAGTCTAAGTGATCATTTACTCTGGATTCAAGTTATTAAAATGTGTCTCCACCTATATTGTGCATGGTGTTTGTTTTTAATCATTGTGCATAATAGATGACACATGGGGAAAATGTTGGCAAATTCTATTTTATACCATCTATAAAAATCCTGATAGTTGGATCGCTGCTAGTGTATTCTGCAATTTCCTTCACATTCTTATAAAATCATGGCTTTAAAGCCAAGACTTTAATTTCCTGAGAATTCTTGTGGTACTCTATGTTTGAAATGGGATGTGAAATGCCATTTGTGATAACATTTTAATTTTAAACTTGGTAAGAGCTATGTCATTATAAAGAAGATTACTGTAACTTTCTTCAAAAGATACCTCAATAGCAGAAATAATGGAGAAAATTCTAGACTGTCATTGTAATATAAACAGTCATTAAAAGCATGTTCCTCACAAGGACTCTATTCAATTCAATCCATGACTACCCAATAGATTAAAACAACTGGTCACTTTAATGACTTGTCAACATTGTTTTATGTAGTACTATCCAACCCCAGGCAAAAGAGTGAGAGGCTGAGGGGGGCATATAGGGAGGGTTGAATCAATGAGTTGCAGTCTTGTATCACCAATTGCCTATAAGACATTTCCACCTTAATGCCCCATAAGCATCTTAAGTTGGACATATATGGAATAGAATTCATTATGTTCCCTCCCAAATCCACTCTTTCCCCTAACTTCCCTATTCCTATTGAGGATACCACTATCTTTCCAGTTATTCAGGCTTGTAACCTAGGAGTCATCTTCAATACTATATATAGGAGTCACATCTCAATACTAAAGTACATAAATAAACTTTTCCTCTTTCTTTGATCTGTTTAGGTAATACCTATTCTAAAGATATTTATTCTAAAGATATCCCTTATCTATGTCATCTCTTTCACCTCTTTGTATGAGTATGTATACATAAAAATATTTTTAGTAATTCTTTTTGTGATTGCAAAAAACTAGACGTGAAGGGGGTGGCCATCAACCATGGAACAGATGAATAAATTATAGTGTAACAGAAAACTATTTTACAACCAAAAAAGTAGTAAAGAGATGATTTCAGAGAATCCTAAGAAGACTTGAGATAGAAAGTGAAATGAGGAGAACCAAAAAAATGAGAGCAATGAGCCAGTGCCAATTTATATCACCAACTTTGTGAAAAGACACAGTTTTGGAAGACTTAAGAACTTTGATCAACATAATGATCACCTATAATTCCAAAGAATGAATGATAAAAAATGCTACCCACTCCACAGAAGTAATGGAACATGTAGAATGATTCCAGAATTAAACATACATTTTTAGACATAGCCAATATGGGATTTTGGTTTTTAAAACTATACTTAAAAGGGTTTTTCTTCTTTTTTTTTTCTGTTTGGGGGATAGTGGTAGGTGCAAAAAATTACTTTTGGCTATACACAAATGTATGTTTATATGTATCTACATATATTTGTGATATATACATGCATACATATGCCTTAAATGTAAGATATGAGCCAGTGTAAAAAAGTATCTGATCTGCATTTTTTTACTTTATAAGTGGATAACAGTTTCTAACTGGTTACCATTAATAGCTGATCAGTATGATTAAGCCAGGGATCCTGTTGTCAAGAAAGTGGAAAGTAAATAGGAGTCCTCACTATCACATAACATCTGGAACATTCTGTTGACAGGAGAAACCAATTACTACACTCCTCACGTTTTTACTCTATCCTTCTAGTCTCACTTTTCAAAAGAGAAGGGGACAGGGAAAGAAAGGGGACATCTTAATGTCAAAAAAGAAAGACCTTCAGTATCATTATGCAGCATCGTGTGATTGAAGCTGGATGAGAGAATTACATTTCAAGCTTTGATCATTTAAAAAACATTCATTTCTCATGGTTGAAGAATAAAATTTATATTCATTATTCTGGCATCCCACTAAAAACATTGCAGATGGTGAAAGAAAAAGTGCCAAGATGCTGAAAATAAAGAATATTCCAGTTGGTCAGAACACTGGGACTTCATGAAAGGGACTAGAATGGGATAAAACTATCAAGGCAGGTTGGAAGTACTCTTAGGTACATCTCTGATTAGGATCAAGTATATGCTCTTAAGTATGGTGAACCATTAAAGGTTTTTAAGTAAAGATATGATATGATTATCAGGGTACTTTGGGAATATTTCTCAGGCAGATCTGGTGGGGGGGAAGATTGGATACTACTGTGACATTTAAAAAAATATGAAAGAGATAGTTTCAGAAAAACTGGGGAAGACTAAAGTGAAGTGATAGAAAGTGAAGTGGTGATAGACTAGAGATATGAAGACCAGTTAGGAGCTTATATCAATAGTATCAGTAAGAAAGTCATAAAGGCCCGGACTAATGTATTGGCACCATAGGTAGAAAGAAGGAAAAGGATGTAAATAAGATGGAATTGAAGGACTTGGCAATTTATTAGAGGTAAGGAAGAGGTAGGAGTAAAAAATGGTTCCAAGATTGTAATGTGAAATTGAATAGGTGAGAGGATGAAAGTTATGCCCAGAACAGCCTTGTGTGATGTGAAGTAATATCTCTTGAGCTCAATCACAGCACAGTCTTGTATTCATGAAAGAGAGAATCTTATGAGAAAATAGAACTAAGAGTTATGTGGCCAGTGTACCATTTGCTCTGTGGACACTGTCGGGCTCCTATAATGAAATTTTATATTGTAACAAGAGAAATAGAAAGAAGAGAGAAATGACAACTTTTATTCCTTCTGGGCCTGAAAGGCTAGTTAGGATTTTAGATTTAGAGGTAGAAGGGGCCTGAGAAGTTACCTAGTACAATTGTCTCACTTAAAATATTAGGAGACCAAGGCCCAGTAGGTTCCATGACTTTGCTCAGATCAAAGAGGTTTTGAACTCAGGTACTATGACTCCAAATCCAGTACTTTTTCTTTGACACCATGCTTCCCTTTCAAAAGAGAAAAGAAAATCTACTAATGGGATATGAAAATTCACCATATTCTCCAAAATCTTGAAAATATTTCTCTCTTCATACTAGCTCAGAATATTAGTAAAATAACAGAATTATTCACAGGAGGTTGCTTTATTTCCATTTGAATTTTATGGAATGTACAAGGTACCTTGTCTACTGTATTATCTGTCATTTGTTTGAATAAAATATTTACTGTAACTTGAAGAAGGGGGTCTGAAGATTTATTCACAAGATTGGATAACGTAAAGCAACCAGCTGCAGGGTAAAGAGCACATAATTGTCCACATTCAGAGAAAACGCAAAATCTGGCTAACTCAGCAGAAAGGTTTATAAAGCAGCTGGACAAGAGTAAATCAGTTAAGTTCCACAACTTATTCTGTGCAGGCAGACCTCGTTTTATTGTGCTTCACAGATATTGCATTTTTTAACAAATTGAAGGTTTGTGGCATCCCAGCATCTAGCAAGTCTATTGGCATCATTTTTCTAATAGCATATGCTCTCTTTGTCACATTTTGGTAATTCTTGCAATATTTCAAACTTTTTCATTACAATTATATCTATTGTGGTGATCTGTGGTCAGTGATCTTTGATGTTACTATCATAATTGTTTTGGGGTGTCATGAACTGCCCCCATACAAGACAACAAAATTAATCAATAAGTGATATGTGTTTTCTGACTGCTCCACCAATGTGTCTCTCTCTCCCTCTCCTCAGGCCCTATACTCTCAGACACAATTAGGCCAATTAAGAACCCTACAAGGGCCTCTAAGTGTTCAAGTAAAAGAAGGAGTTAACTGAAATGGCAAACTTCACTGTTGTATTAAGAAATTGCTGTAGTCACCCCAAACTTCAGCTACCAGCACTGTGATCAGTCAGCAGCCATCAACATTGAAGCATGACCCACCCCACCAGCAAAAAAAAAAAAAAATTACAACTTGCTGAAGGCTCAGATGGTGATTAGCACTTTCTAGTAATAAGGTATTTTTAATTAAGGTATACAGATGGGGGGGTAATAGTATTACACATTTAATAGACTACAGTATTTAGTGTAAACATAACTTTTATATACACAGGGAAACCAAAAAAGTTGTATGACTCACTTTATTGTGTTATTTGCTTTATTGTGGTTGTCTAGAGTAGAACCTGCAATATCTCTGAGGTATGCCTGCACTAACAGCAACATGGATCACAGGTCAGAAGCTCAGGGTTGCATCTAGAGCTTGCAGGGAACTTAGAGGGCACTTAATCCAACCCTTTTGTTTTACACATTCCCGAATTCCCAAAGGTCACATATGGAATAAAAAAGGTTAGTGGCTGTATTTATTTCTCTATTTTTTTTTTTACCAAGATTGAATGATGGTAGGGGCATGAATGCTTTGGAAACATTATGGTTTGCCAAATATTTAAGGCTTTAGTGTTTATTTTTTGAGTAATATACATGCCATTCAATTTCTATCTATCTCAATTTCTGGATAATAAGGTCAATCTTCTTTCAGTGCTTTGAGAATTAGGAGAAAGGAAAATATAAGGAAGAACTCAGGAAATATCAAGTACTTCTGACCGATTTCCTGTATCCAGAAAGACTGAAGAACAAAAGAATATGTGGTATTTAGTGTTATTAATAATACTAATAATTATAACTGTACCTTACTATATCTGTAATATCAATCTATATTATTCAGTTCTTATAATCCAGTGATGCAAACAGCAATACATCTATGCTTGAATATCCTGTGTGACTCTTTTTTAATATACTTACTTAATCTGCAATAGTAGATCATGCTGATTTCCTGGATCATGTGAGCTATCCAGCTATCACACCACATGACTGACCCTTCTCTCCTCTCCTCTGGTCTTTTCTTTTCTCTTCCTTTTACTTTTCCTTGCCTTGCCCTCTCTTCTTTTCTCTTCTCTTTCTCCACAGACAAATCTTACAATTCACTTGTTATTTAGTACTTTAAAGTTTAGAAAGTAATTGTCAACAATACAGTGAGATAGGTAGAAAAAAGGGTTACTGTTTCCAATACACAGATAAGGAAACCACGGTTCACAAGACCAGAATTCAACCTGTATCTTATGACTTCCAAATCTACTATTTCTCTCTACTATTAGACAATAATGATAAAGTTTTCCCTTTAAAATCTTTTTCAGTAAAAGATGGGCCACTAGTGGCAACAAAATATAAACTTTTTGTTCAAGAATACAGGTTGTGTTACTTTGTTTTGTTTCAATGTACATAAATGAAAAAGTCACCATGCTAAAAATTGTGTGGCTCTTAAAATTCCGATTAAGGAAACTAGCAATCAAAAAGCCTTCCCAAGTCCCATAAAGAAGTCAGTTCATTGCAAATGTTCTCAGAATGGGAAAACTACTCGTTGTAATTTAGAAGTTTTCTCAGATTAGATCAACTGAAAGGTGTTAGAGCAAAGGCCAGATGGATGTGGACATAACATGACCACTATATTGTCTATTTCCTTAAGACTCTACAGGATATAAGTTCTAAAATTAACATTAATAATTTTGTATTATTCCATATGGTCAAGAAATAAATATCATGAAATACAGAAAACTGAAGTTCTTTCTACCTAAGATTGACTTAATAAGAAGAAGAACGGCTAACTTTAATACACAATTTAATTTTTTTTACCATTTTTTACTAAACAAAAATTTGCTGTTTTTCAATCATTTCAGTCATGACCAACTCTCTGCGACCTCATTTGAGGTTTTCTTGGTAAAGGTAGAGGAAGGTTTGCCATTTCCTTCTCCAGCTCATTTTACAGATGAGGAAACTGCCCCACACTGAATAACACCAATACACTACTAAATAATAATAATAACAATTTATTACTAAATAGTAATAATTACAATTATTATGTCATTTGATTCTCACAACAGTCTGGGGAGGTAGGTGATACTATCCTCATTTCATAGTTGAGGAACCTGAGTCAAACAGACGAGAAGTGACTTGCCCAGGACACATTTGAACTCTGGCTCTCCTGACTCCAGGCCTGTCACTCTATCCACTGTGCCACCTAGTTGCATGATTGATAACTGCAGTCCTCTAAAGAGACAATGAAAATGTTTAACCAAAGGTTATTTGTACTTGTTTAAAAAAAAGAATACTAATAGCTCACTGTAATATGAATAGCTCTCTTATGTGCCCAAGGAATTTTTTTCACAGCAACAACAACAATAATAATAATGGTTCCATATATATATATATATATATACATATATATATAGCTTTAAGTTATGTGAAGCAGTTTATAAGTATTATCTTATTTGATCCTCCAAACTCCATTCTATTACTATGTTTTGCTGATGAGGAAAATGAGTCTGAGAGGTAATTGACTTGCCTAGTACCAAACTACTGGCAAGTTTCTGGGCAAGAATTTAAACTCAGGTCTTCCTGACTCAAAATCCAGTGCTCTAGATGTGATGCCACAAAGCTACTTAAAAAAATATATGGTGCTAGAATTATTATTAGGAGTATGGAATTGAAAACAGAAATCATCTGAAATAGATGCTGGAGAGTTAGGCCAGGAAGCATCTAGCATTAGCCAAGATAAACATCACATGTGACATAGAACAGGAGTTTTATGACTTATTTATTGTATTGAAAATGAGTTGAAATGAGACACTGGTCACATGTATATTGGAAGATAATTCCCTTGCTGTTTTCTTTCCCTAAGAGGGTTACTCATAGCTCTTTAGTGCTAAGGTCAAAAGTCAAAGATCACATTCTTTAGGCATGTCTAACAAGAACATTGAGAGAACACTTCAGTGGAACAAGCACTACAAAGCACTGACAGACAAATAGACTTGAATACACCAATGGAGAAGAAAGGGATGCAGCTCATAGACACAAGAACTCCTGTAGACAGACACAAGTAGTCTTAAAAGTCAATGTTTACTTTATTTCCCTTCCTCCTGACTTTTTGGATTCATTTGGCTTGCTATAGTCATAACTCCCAAATTAAATTGCTTAACTGTGCATTTGGTTTGGGAGAGTCTATGGAAGCTAGAACAATCTTGGGAATATAATATTTTCTTAGAAAAATGAGTTAAGTCAAACAAATCAAAATGGCATTTAAGCTGTTTCCAGCCCACCTGCACCTACATCCTAACATAGGAGATATTACAGGGTATAATGATCTGCTTTTAAGGGAAGGATATGGTTTTAATGGGTAAGTATATAAATGAATATGTCACCTTAAATTCTTTGCCATCACTGGTTTTTAAAATGTAGTTCCCCTCAGGGGAAGAGAAAGGATAGATGGATAGTTCCTTTGATTCTTCCAAGGAACACAAAATGCTATAAACACATTTTTTTGCCCTCCACCCTGAACATGTTTTGTTGCTTTGCTTCCCAAACACATTTTCCTTTCCTCCTCCATACTTCTGGCCCATCCATTTCTGACTAATTGTCCTTGTGACTTTCCCCCAAACAATCTGGTAAATGTTTTGTAAGGGGACATATTATTATTGGATTTGTAGATGTGTAAATATTCCAGTTTTAGCAATAGAAATGGCATCAGCACGTGTTCATAAAATACGGTTACAACAAAAGAAAAATCATTTTGCCAACAATATGAAAACTAGACACCTTAGACATGAGAAGAACAGCAAAAGTCAAGATGTGACTGTGAAATAATCAAATTTGGAAATCAAGCAATATATTTTCAAGGTCTCATTTTGCCTAAACTGAAATCATTTGTTCCCTGGGACAAAACTGATATATTCATTACAAAACAAAGGTAAAAGAAGAAGGGAGTTTCTTTAGCTTATATTCCATTTCATGAGGTGAATTTCTTAGCATTTAAAGGGATTAGAATCAAAACCCCAAAGAGATATTTAGTCTCATGCTATAGTTTTTCTTCTTGAAAAAGGAAAAAAAGTCCACTTCTATCAAACTTTGAGGCAATAATTAGATTTCCTGAAATCTAAATTCTTTTATACAATTCCATAACACGAAAGTGTGAGAACATGCGCACCTGTGGTGATGATGGTTTTTCTTCTCCTATCTCCTCATTAATGTGAGAATTTGATCAGAGTAACCAGGAGGTACCAGAGGAGCTGCAATAATCCTACCAGAATCTTTAAGAGTTTTATAAATCTTATATAATGTCATGATGACAGATTTTGCCAAGAATCATATATACTTTCTCCTCCCCCAGGGAGAGATCAAATTGAGGGGCAAATTTTTAAACTTCTAGTCACAGTGCATTCTCTGGAGCCCCAAACTTGGTCTGATCAGTATCTCCCCAAGTGGCCCAGACTGACACGTATAATAAATACCCAAGGTCACAAGGTGTTTGCTTGATTTAAGAGGGTTTACATCCCTTGGAAATTTTTTTTTGGTGGTTGTGAGGCTGCTATAGGGCGGGTAGGGTAAAGAAGGAGAGGGAAAGCCAGGGAAGTAATGTTCAATCACCAGCCTTTTCCTCAAACAAAGACTCCCCTTTAACTCTGGAGCTGAACAACCACAGGAACTACTTGACAAATGTATGATTACTGCCTCATCAAAGTCCACCTGAGCAGAACCCCAAGAGCCCTTCTCCCTTGGTGTATCCATGGAATTATGGGACATTAGAGAGTTTTCTAGCAGAGTTGGGCTTTGCTATTAAACCTATCCAGTCCCTTGATAACTCCTGGAAATCACCTCACCCCCTCCCACCCCCATTCCCATTTTTTTAACAAGGAAAGACCAGAAAAAAAAATTTACAGAGGATATAAATGCTTTTAAATTAAGTGGACTATGGTTTGCCAACTTGATGGGGTGATAATGAGCATTACTTATCCAAACCTGCTTTTGCCCTGATTCACACCAGGTTAATGTAAAGTTTGTTGCCCTGGTAGATTTCTTTGGCTTGGGAGACAAGCCCCACTTTTACTGAAGTATTTTTCTCTACAAATAGTCTTATTCCTTCCCTTTATTTAATATAAAAAGACGAAAATCTTTTAAATTTTACTGTTTCACTGATCAAGGGCATTAGATTTGTTCTCTTGTTTTTGCTACAAAGGACATAAACAAGAAAAATGTGAATTGTATTTCCAGTGATTGTATATCAGAGGCACCTAATAAATGTTTAAAATGAATTCAACTGAATCCATACTCTCAATTGACACTCCCTATAAAACAGCGCTTTCTTTGTCCAACTATAGTCCTATTCCTAAAGGTGAAACTGAGTCCCTGAAACTAGGACTAGATTAAACAAAAATAGATCAAGAGGCTTTGTTGGAAGTGTGATCTGAGGAGTGTCAAGAAAGGTTCCCCATCCCTAAAATAGCCATCTTCTATCTCAGGGAAAGACAGTGACAAAGATAAAGACAGAGACAGAGATAGGGACAGAGGAAGAGAGAGACAGTGACAGAGACAGTAACAGAGAGATAGAGAAATGTCCCTTCCAATTTAAAAAAGATCTACAATAACTCTCAGATCCAACAATAAGGCAATTATTAAAATGCTAATAATCCACTTCAGTGGTTATCAACTCTGAAAATCTTATCTGCATTGGATTTATCAGATTAGCTTAAAGAAAGTCACTTAACAGGTCCCTGAGGGAATAGAAGCTAGAAAGCTTTTTTTTTTCCTTTGAAAAAGGGAGAAGGGAGGGTTCTATTTTGGATTGTGATATCAATCAGTCAGTCACTTATTAATTGGTAAGACCCACCTGGAGCTGTGGTGAACATCTGAGATACAAAGACAAAAGTGAAATAGTCCCTGATTTTAGAGAGATTACATTCTAACTGGGAGAAAGCATAAGCATGTGAAGAATATATACATACATATACATATATACACATATATATGTGTATATATATATATTCTTCATCTATATTATATATTATATGTGTATATATGTATGTATATATGTGTGTGTATATGTGTGTGTATATGTGTATATATGTGTGTATATATGTATATATGTGTGTGTATGTACATATATATATATATATATATATGAAGATAAGGCAAGTTTAGGAGGGAGCACACCAGCAGTTGGGGGAATCAGGAAGTGGTTAATGTGCTGCTTAAGCTGAGTTTTGAAGCAAGCTAGGGATTCACCTCTTTTTGTATCACCACGGCTTAGCACATAGTAGGCACTTAACAAATGTTTATTGAATTGAATTCCAAGAGAAGAGAGAGCATTTCAGATGGATGGGGGAAGGTTAATGCGGACAGAAGAAGACTGCCGAGGGGAGTAGGGGGATAGCTTGTGGGCTCTGGTTGATTGATAAGGAAGATGACTAAAAGTAAGAATGACTATTTTTTTTTTTTGCTTTTTGCAGGGGGGAAGGTAGGGCAATTGGGGCTAAGTGACTTGCTCAAGGTCACATGGCTAGTTTTTTGAGGGGGTTAAGTGTCTGAGACCACACTTGAATTCAGGTCCTCCTGTCTCTAGGGCCAGTGCTCTATTCACTGGGCCACCTAGCTGCCCCTAAGAACAACTACTTTACAAGGCATGAAAAGACATTGAAAACAAATATCACTTATTTCAAAACTTATATAGGATTGTCCACTGCCCTACAAGGTCCTCAAATTCTGTCTCAAGCACAAAGAGATGAAATTGTGCTTATTATTTTGGTGTCCCAAATTAATTTTATTGTACTTTTGATTCTTTGAAAGTGGTCCTATATATTCCCTGAAGTAGCTCTACTGCATCTAGAATATTGGGTAAACCAGAATACCCCAGACTCTGTCCATAATAAAAACAAACAAACAAAAAAAGATTTTGGTTGAACTTGCATTTGCAAATGCCACCTTGAACTTGAGTCTATTTAGCATATTCAGAGAGGCACAGGAAATAGACAACTTGGGCACTGGCAGGTGAATTTAAGCATTATCATGTTTTTGCAAAGTGGGAAGACATTTAAAGTTATATTCCTCAAAGTTACTGACAGAGGTAGGAAATCCCTAATCTCTTCAATAACACCTGCCATGATTTTCTGAAGGGTTTACTTTTGACAGAAACCATCTTAGGGTTTTTGTTTTTTTGGTTAAGTAGGACTCTTTTTTTTTGTTAGTAAAACAGCTGAGAGCTCTTAGAACTTCCAACCTCATTAGTTCAATTGATACTTTATGACATCATTCATGTCTAGATTTTTATCAAATGAGTACATTGTCCTTCCACCTGGAAACTGAAAGTGAGGATGTGTCAAAAAGCCTCCTTTTTTTCTTCTTCTTTTAATGTTTTAACTTCAGCAAGAACTGCCTGAAGGGAAAGCTTTGAAGGTAAGTATTAACCCCTCTCCATAAACCAGAACCCTGCACTCAAGGTGCTGTCACAATGTAATATAAATGGGGTACTGCACAAGGATGAATGCACCTCTGAGGCTCTTCAGCCCCAACAATGTGCAAAGCCGATTTAACAATATACAGCTGGAGGAACTGTAATTTATTCTGAGATTTCAGAATAATTAATTTCCATTCCTATCATAACAAAATTATTCCAGAATTTGAAAACATCCAGGTTACCCACCTACATGCTCTTCCCCCCTGGTTGCTTTGTAGGTAGCAGAAGGGAAAGTAAGGTGTTTGCTCTGTTTAACTTTTTACTAGTATATGACTTACCTTGGTGGCAGAGTTTACATAAGCAATAAGAAACAAAAATAGAATATGCTTAAATCATTCTCTGGTTTTCCTATTCTCTCTCTTTCCATATATATAGATATGAATATAGATAGATGTAGCTAGATATAAATATATCTCCATATATAGATTTATACATATCTAACATTCTCTCTCCCTGTACATGTATATTATATACACACACACATATATTTACACATACATATTCAGAGAGGAAAGAATCTATAGATAGATAAATGAATAAGCATGTCATAGGAGGTTTAAACTGGAATACCAAATAAATCAGCAGCCAAGAGTTTAATTCAATTCAATAACAAAGGTTTTTAGTATTATTTTATTCTTTTGTCTGTGTAATTTACTCCAATATTTTGATAAATGGGTATCAGTATGGGTACTCCCTCCATTCCTTAATGTCCTGTGCAAACCTTTTCTATGCTCTTCCCATCAATCATCCATAGTCAGTTCCTCCCATTCCCACCCAGTGTGCTGGGAACCTTCCACTACAGGTTTTGACTTTGTGTTGGTAGAAAAGCAGGCTGTTGACCTTGGTACAGTGGAAAGAGCCCTGAGACTGGAGTCAGAGAGCATTGGTTCAAATACTATCTTCGAGGCTTCCTACTCATGTGACCTCAGGTAAGTCCTTTTGTTATACTCGGCCTCAGTGTTCTCATTTGAAAAATGAGGGGATTGATTAGAGTTCCTTTGGGAGACAATTGAAAAAATGGTAGTATATGAATGTAAAGTATTATTATGGCATCACTGGAATGGATGAAAAGGTCACTCATGCTAACTGATACAGTGTGAAGTGTGCAGGACCAGGAGAACAATTTATATAGTAATAATAACACTGTAAAAGCACTCTTTTAAAATGCTTAAAAATTCTGACTAATGCAATGATCAACCATGACTCCACAGGAACTAAGATGAAGGCTGTTGCCTACTTACTGGTAATGAGGTGTTGGAGTCAAAGTGAAAAATAACACATGTATTCTTAGACAAGGCAAATGTGGAGATTTGCCTTGTCTACAAAATCCACTTATTTCTTAGAAGAATTGTGTTTTCTGGGGGTGAAACAATGATGGCGGCACTGAAGCAGGTAAACTCCACAGCTCCACCCCTAACCACCTCAAATACCTATAACATATGACTCTAAACAAATTTTAGAGCTCCAGAAGCCACAAAAGTACAGAGAAACAAAGTTCCCACTGAAGGCAGCCTGGCAGGCAAGACAAGAATGGCTCATTGCAGCACACTGGGAGCCAAAACTAACCCGGCCTGAAACCCCCACTGAAGTCCCAGACCAGCCAGGACAAGCCATGGCTGGAGATTTCAGGAGAGTGGATCACTGGCAGCTGTGGCAGTTTCCAGAATTATCAACCCATAAGAAACAAGGAAAAGTGAAAGGTCAGTGGAACTCAGCTAAATTTGGGGGAGAAAAGTGGGGCTGGCCGTCTGCCCCCAGGGCAAGAAAGCAGCAGAAGCAGAGTCCCTGCAGCCACCTCCACATGGAAGTTTCAGAGGTCCCGGCCTGCAGATTGCAGGGGGGCCAAGCAGTCACTCAGAGGCTAACTGCTCTTGCCTCAAGCTGCCTGGATCAGGATCGTGGTCTTGGGTGGTGGTCCTGAGGAACGTGAATAGTGAGCCAAAGATGGTAGGGGCTGCAGAGACCACAGCCTCCTAATTAGCTCTGGTAGCTGCGAAAACCCCAGCAATTTGGGACAAAGCGTTCCCCTCTGGAAGCAGAGTTCCACAGAGCTAAAAAGTGAAGTAATTGACTGGCAACATGAGCAGGGAAAGGAAGCAAAGTAAGAACAGCAATCAAACTTTAGATTCCTTTTTTGGGGACAAAAAGGATCAAAGCATGGAACAGGAGGAATGCAACACAGTTTGAACTCCCTCACCAAAAGCTTCCAAGAAAAATGAAAACCAGTTACAAGCCATACAGGAGCTTAAGACGGATTTTGAAAACGAAATAAGAGAAGTGGAGGAAAAATTGGGAAGAGAAATGAGAATGATGCAAGAAAATCATGACAGTCAACAATCTGACTGAAAAAAATAACGCCTTAAAAAACAGACTAACTCAAATGGCAAAAGAGGCCCAAAAAGCCAGTGAGGAGAAGAATGCCTTAAAAAGCCAAATTTGCCAAATGGAAAAAGAATCTCAAAAGGTCCCTGAAGAGAATAATTCCTTCAGAAATGGAGTGGAGCAAATGGAAGCAAATGGCTTCATGAGAAATCAAGATACTATTAAACAGATCCAGACAAATGAAAAAATAGAAGGCAATGTGAAATATCTCACTGGAAAAACCACTGACCTGGAAAATAGATCCAGGAGAGACAAGTTAAAAATTATTGGACTACCAGAAAGCCATGATCAGAAAAAGGACCTAGAAAGCATCCTTCATGAAATTCTCAAGGAAAACTCTCCTGATATTTTAGAACCAGAGGGCAAAATAGAACTTGAAAGAATTCACCAATCACCTCTTGAAAAAGATACCAAAAAGAAAACTCCTAGGAATGATATAGCCAGGTTCTGGAGTTCCCAGATGAAGGAGAAAATATTACAAGCTGCCAAGAGGAAACAATTTGAATATTGTGGAAATACAATCAGGATAACACAGGATCTAGGAGCTTCTACATTAAGGGATCAAAGGGCCTGGAATATGATATTCCAGAGATCAAGGGAGGTAGGATTAAAACCAGGAATCAGCTACCCAGCAAAATTGAGTATAATGTTCCAGGGGAAAATATGGTCATTCAATGAGGTGGACTATTTCCAAGCATTCTTGATAAAAAAAACCAGAACTGAATAGAAAATTTGACATTCAAATACAAGAAGCATGAGAAGGGTAAACATGGAAAAGAATTCATAAGGAATTTATCAAAGTTGAACTATTTATATGACAACATGGAAAAACAATAATTGTAACATATCAAGCTTTTCTCACTATGAGGATAGTTGAAGGGAATATAAATGTATATTTATGTATACATACACATATGTCTATATAGGAGGGTATATATGCATATGAATACATATGTGAGTGTGTGTATATATGTGTACATAGACAGAGGGCACAGGATCAATTGAATAGGAAGGGACAATACTTTAAAAGGTGAAATTGAGAGATGGGAGAGGAGACAGGGAGAGACAGAATGAAGCTAATCATGTCATATAGAAGAGGCAAGGGATAACTGATACAATGGAGGGGAAGAACGAGAAGGCAAAAGGGAATGGGTCAACCTTATTCTCATTGAATTTAGCTTAGGGAAGGAATGACATACACTATAAATTGGGTATCTTGGCCTACAGGAGAATATGTAGGAAGGGGAGGAGACAGGGGAGCATGGAGGGGAGGGCAGGTTGGGTGGGAATGTTGTTAGAAGTACACACTTCTGTAAAGGGACAGGGACAAAGTAGAGAATAGAAGAAGTGCGGGTGGCAGAATAGGAAGGAGGGAAACAGAGTCAGTCTTTCACAATATGTCCATTGGAGATGTTCTGTGTAACTACACATGTACAGCCTGTATTGAATTGTTTGTCTTTCCAGTGCAGGTGGGTGACGAGGGAGAAAAAGAATGTAGAATTTAAAGTTCTAAAATCAAATGTTAAAATATATATCATTATTATTATTATTATTTACATGCAACTGGGAAATAAGATATACAGGCACTTGGGTAGGGAGACCCATCTTGCCCTACTGGAAAGTCAGAGGGGTGATGGGGGAGGACACAGGAGAGAGTAGTTTGGGGGACGGGGTATACAGTGGGATTGCTGTTTTGGTGTGGTGGGTAGGGGAAAGAAGGGGAGAAAATTTGTAAGTAAAATCTCACGGAAATGAATAATGTAAACTAAAAATAAACAAAAGTTTAAAAAAGAAGAAGAAAAAAGAATTGTGTTTTCTCTTCTTTGCATTTTTTCTTTTCATTTTGGAGAAGAAATTTGAAGGAATAGCTAGCCAGCAATAGTGTTGCCTCCCAAAATAGAGGAAAAGGAAAAAAAAAAGGTTACTGATGCACTTTTTAAAACACACAAAGGACAAGAGAAGGAAATTCAGAAGAACACAAAGAGAAAGAGGGAAGCCTCTAAACTAAATTGTTGAATTTATCACATGTATTTAAAATCAAGAAACATGTAACCGAGATTTATAGTTTTATTAAAAATCTTTTATATTCTACATTTTATATTGAAATGTTAATTTTTGGTTGTAAAGTTTAAAATAAAATATTTAGAAATGAGAAAAAAATCAATGATGCTAAAAAAGGGCTTCAGATTCCTCTTGGAGGGTCCACTGACAGCTGCTACTATAAATTGTATATGAGTCAGAATTAATGAAGTATATCGTCATGTCATCGCCCTTACAGTAAGTGATGCCAAACAAGTGAGAACATCTATCAATCAATCAACAAGATTTAAGTTAAGTGCAAAAAAAGTTCTTGATCAACTACAGTGACATTGCAAAGGAACAGTCTCTTGACTGGCTGAGGAAACTTGGTAATGGCCTGTGGGTCTTGTATAAAACAAGGGATCTAGTTTGGAATCTGAGAGACTGTAGCAAGTAGAGAGAACAAAGTGTTTCAGCTAAACCCTTTAGAAGTAAATAATCAGAAGAGAGAGGTAGAACCCCAGTCTTCAGTCTCCTCCCTACCACTTCCCTCCTATCCCTTGACCAGAGCCAGACCTCATAAACTTTGGAAATTGTGAGGACTTCTCATGTTTCCATCATTATCCTAGCAGTTTCCCTGGATGGCAATATTAGCATATGAAGACAAGTACAGACTGGACACAGATTCAAAGTTCTACAGAGCCCAATAGAAAATCTTCATTATACCTAACAAGAACATCTTGAGGGCTCTAGCAAAAAGAGCTTCCAGCAACCATGAGTTACATTTTTGCCATGTGCCTTATAAGCATCAGCCTATTTTTTTCCCTCTCTATGAACTGGGGGAAGAAAGCATTACAGACTTTTGGAGTGAATGTCTGTAACAATTATGACATTGTAGTGAATTCTCCTTTCTAACAACTAATTAAATCTGGCTATCTAACTTATATTAACTGAAACTCATGGCAGGAAATCACACCAGGGAGCACCTACATGCTGTACTTCTAGAGCAAATATTCCCTATCCTTTCATGTATACCCACTAGAGTCTTGAGGACAGAAGCAGCAACATTGCTTTGGGAATATGCTCTATCAGTGCATTTTGAGACAGTCACTTAGAAGTGCATGTAGGTACAGTCGTTTGAATGTTCTTCAATTCTTGCTTCCCAAGAAATGAAGAGGTGACAGGACTTTTGCACGTCCTCTAACTAAAAGCAAATCTGATACATCTGACTTTTAGTACTTCTCTCTTTCCCATAAATAGATTAGATATAGATATAGATGTAGATATAGATATGACTAGTCTAAGGAAAGAGGATTAGAAAGATAATCACAGAATTACAGTAATTTAGAATATTGGAGCTGGAAGGGTCCTCAATGGCCATCTAATCCAACCAATATCTGAAAACACAGGGTGACTCAGAGTTTACTTGAAAAGCTCCATGAAACCATCATCTCCCGTGGTTTTCTAATCTACTTTGGCATAGTTCTAATTATTAGTAAATTTTTTTCCTTATATTGAATCAAAATACACTTCTTCGCAACTTCCACCAACAATAACTCATTCTACGGCTAAACAGAACAAGTCTATTCTTTGACAGGAGAGCCTTTTTAGTACTTAAGGAAAACTACAATATCCCAGAAATCTTTTTTTCTTCTTCAGACTAAACATCCTCACTTTGTTCAACTGAACGTCATATGTCACAGACTTGAGGTCCTTCATCTTTATTTTTTGTCTTTTTCTGGACACTTACCAGTTCCTCCCTAAAAATACATAGTAAAAAAAGAAAAATAATGCCTAAAACTGAACACAGTACTTTAGGTGTTATCTAACCAGGGCATAATCCTAGAATGATTGAAAGTTGAGCATGCTAACTTGTCTTTAAGATACTACATTATGTACTCATTAGCCCATTATTGTACTCATTAATGTAGTGTACTACACTTACAGAAATAATTTTAATACAGGTCTGACTGCCTTCTGACAGAATTACCATTCTAAAAATACCAAGCTATATTTACAGTTTTCTCCAAAACCTACCTTCTCATATTTGCAACTTTGTGTTTAGTTTTCCCTGTTAATGATTTAGCAGTCAGTTAAAACCCTACTATTATCTGTCAAAGATGCATAGGATCTTGTCATTAAGTATTAATTGAGCAAACTGATTACTTACTAGGTATGAAACACTGTGCTAGGCATTAATGGAGAAATTTTAAAAAAATAACTACCAAACTCTTGCCCTCCTGAAACTATTTAGTAGATGAAATTAGACATCACTCTTCTTTCATATCTATCTATCTATCTATCTATCTATCTATCTATCTATCTATCTATCCACACACACTTTCACATAATAGTAATAGTAGTAAGAAGTAAAAATACAATAAGAGAGGTTCGAACAAAAGGTTAATCATGGCACCAGGATGGAATTATTACAGAGGGCTTCATTAAGGTGATGATATTTGAACTAGGCCTTTAAAGAACTCTGTACATCCCTAGTAGATTATAAATCCCATGAATCCAGAGATTATTTCCTCATAATCTCTCCCTGTTTAGCATACAATCAACAAGTGCTTCTTAAATGGACAACAATATTTCATTGATATAATTCCAAAGATTTCTTAGCTAAGGTTAGTGTGATATGATATTAGAGAAGAACATCAGGTAGGGGTAGAAACATGAATACATAAAATTTAAAATAATGGTTTGGTTTTAAAAATCATGGAGGAATGAAAGAGAGGGGAGGAATTGATTGGTCTTCATCGAAGGAATTTATTTATGGAAAAGAGGGGGAGAGAAGGAGCCTGTAAATAGTACCAGAGGAACAGAAGCAAAGATTCATCCATTGTAATAAGACTTGGGTGCATGCCTAGACCACCTAAGATGATGGCACCCATGGGGAAGATGCTGGAGGACCTGTTTCTTGGAAACTAGAGAATTGTTGCATGAGTAAACACTCTACTTTGATCTGCCACATAGTTGGGAGCTGCCTTTTCTCATTAGCTATGTAGCTGGATCTGTCAGCTTTGAAGTTGCCTGATGGAGCAACATTAGGGCTTTCTCTGCATTTCCATTAAAGGGTGAAAAACTTCTTTACTCAGAGCAGAAGATACAATTCTATAAGGAGGTGGGGGACCTTCTAAGGAGGACCTTCATCCCCTCTACACCCTTTAGGGTACATGATTCCAAGGATCAGGCCTGAAGTTTTGACCTTTTCCTTCATTCTTATCTATTTTATGAACAAGGACTAGTCTCTAACCTAGTACCTTGGACACAGGGATCTAGGAGTCCAGAAATTTTGATCAGGTATTGCAGATAGCTCAGCAGCAAATCCCTATGGATTAGGTCAGTAAAACTTTGGCCTAGTGGAACTAAAGCCGTATAGGAACTGAGCTAGACTGTCTCCCTAATTCCTCTTTGTTCTTTAGAGACCAGTAGCATAAGGTGGAATTATGCCCCCAAGATGTCAGAAGGAATGTTTGTATGTTTGTTCTTCCTATATCTTTGAAATACACATCCCTCTGTAAAAACTTATCTGATATTACATGGTGAAATGGAACCAGAAAAGCTAGTCACAAGGGCACCACAAATGGGGGAAATATGGCCAATCGGGGCTTGAACCAACAAACAGCAAAAAAAAAAAAAGACTCTCCAACCCACTTGTGCTACTAGAAAACTCAGCAGGATATCAGTTTTGGTCCTAATAGAATGGGACAAGAGCATCCATGTTATACCATATCCAGAGGCACAACCCAAAAAAACTAATATCCAGAACAGTGAGAAACTGGCTTGTGGGTGAAGCACAAAGATACAGCACTAAATAGCAAAACCACCTAGGAGAAGAATTTAAGAGGCAGCTAGGTGTTGGTGTAATAGATTAAATGACAGAATTAGAAAGAGCTGAGTTTAAATCCCGCATCAGAGCTTTACTAACCTCTCTGTGCTTTGGTTTCACCATCAGTAAAAAGGGGAAAACAATAGCACCTGCTATTTACAGTTTTCTCCAAAACCTACCTTCTCATATTTGCAACTTTGTGTTTAGTTTTCCCTGTTAATGATTTAGCAGTCAGTTAAAACCCTACTATTATCTGTCAAAGATGCATAGGATCTTGTCATTAAGTATTAATTGAGCAAACTGATTACTTACTAGGTATGAAACACTGTGCTAGGCATTAATGGAGGTTATTAGGGTTATTATGAGCATCAGAGGAGATGATATATGTAAAATGCATTACAAAACTCAGAGTTATTATTAATGCCAGTTGTTGTTTTTAGCAGTATTAGTATTATTAGACTGAAAGTTCAATGAGAATACGGAATGCTATTGTATCCAAGAAAGCTAATGAAACCTAAGGCTACAAAGAGACCTACGGTATCTAGCACCAACAGGATAATAATCCTACTATAGTGTCCTAGTCACAACCCTCTGAAGTGGTGTTCCGTTTTTGGTGTCAAATTTTAGGAAGGACATTGAGAAGCTAGAACATGTTCATGGGAAGGAATTGGGATGGTGCAGGTCTTACTTTATACCATATAAGGATTGGTTGAAGGAACTAGGAATGTTTAGGCTATAGAAGGGAAAACAGTGGAGAACATGAGGCCTGTGTCCAAGTATTTGAAGGATTGTCATGTGGCAGGAGGATTCAACTTATTTTCTTCAGTCTCAGAGGGCAAAATCAAGAGCAATGGGGAGAAGTTTCAAAGAGGGCAATTTTTGATTGATAACAAGGAAAAAAACCCCCTTAATTAGAGCTTTACCAAGGTGGAATGGACAGTTGTGGGAGGGAGCAAGTGTCCTTTCACTGGAGATTTTCAGCGAAAAACCTCAATAATCCCTTGCCAACATTGTCGGAATGTGGCTTCTTTTTTGGGTACAGGTTAGACTATATGGGCTTTGTGGTACCTCCTAACTCAGAAATTCTATGAAATATTTCTGTAACATAACTAATCACATCTAAATCTACCTGCTTTATAATCTAAGATACTTGCATATGAACTATTTTATTTTTAAATGTGGTCTGCATAAATAATATATCTCACTAAGTTATCAATTAAAATGTCTAATTGTTCATAGACTACAATGGTTAAGATTTTTGGTTTAAAGATGACTTTTTGCTTTACTCTTTTTCTTGCTTTGTTTTATATGAGCTTCAAATATTGGTATACCTGTAAATTTTAGGCATAGCATAAATGCCATTGAACTTCTGAATTATGGTACTATTTAACTTCAATTAGACTACAAAAATTGCAACAGCTAATCATTTATAATACACAAATGTAATACACCAAGATCTGGTCAGATGAAGTTCTAAAGGCACACATACATTTATAGGAAGTCAATTTTTAAAATGTGTTGGACATAATATCAAGGTAAGATATTGAATGCTAATGACTAGAAATTTATGAAGAGTGCCCTCCATGAAATTGAAGAAAGCTTACCTAAATAAGATATCAAATGCCCCCATATGATCTTTTGTCAGTTTTTTAAAGTCACCAGAGTAGATAACATCTGGATGCTTGTAATCTGAATTTATCTGAAATCCCAATGTAAACAACTTCACCAATAGTGGAGAAGTAGTTAAACATTCCACTGGCTTTGGATAATTGAAACCATCTTCTAAAAAAATTACCTTCAATTACCGGACTCAGGGAAAGAAAGAGACAGCTTTTGGCAAGATTCCAGTTAAAAGAAAAGAAAAGAAAAGAAAAAGGTTCGTATTCTGGCCTGCAATAAGAGATCATTAAGAGTTCTATTGTGTTTGGAGAAGAGAATCAGGGATGTGCTACTCTCCCAAAGAATAAAACACAGGATTAGAGCCTAAAAGGAAGGTGCCATGGGCACTTATTCCATCCCCCTATATCAAAGAAGGACCATATTAAAAAACTTCAAAGACAAAGGAGCCTTCATCAGATCGTTATTATTTTTTTTAAGTTTCATGGATGGAAACTACTGTTGTGCAGTCATGTTCTACCCTTTATATCCTTTGTAACTGTGACTATGTATATGCACAAAGTGTAGGCATGCAAACACAAATTAAGAAGGTATATTTGCATAGCTTTTGGAATTTAGGCTGTATATAATTTCAATAAAGTTAAAAAGACTTTTGTTCTCTAATATGTATTGCATTAAGTACATTGCAGTCTTCTCATAAGAACACTGTTAAATCCTTTCATCTTTCTACTATCCTTCCTTCCCATAACATCTCTACTCTCTCTGGGAACGATGGAACTAAAGAATTTGCCTTAAATCTACTTACATTTTAAAAGCTGTATGGGATCAGTGAAAATATATCACATTACACTAGACTAATTATATATTGCAACAGTCAGCTAGTCAGCCCTGATGTCAACCTACTGCATTACTATATTATCAATGATAATAAAGTTTTGATGGTAATTTGAAACATCTGTGAAAAATACCATCAAAGCATTTGAAATTAAGACAGTGGTAGAGAAGTATGTCTACTTATTCCAAAAGGAAATGCAAGAACTTTCCGCATTTTAACCAAGTACTGGAATAACAATTTATACTACCCAAGTTCTGTGAATATAGAAAAGCCATTGTATTTCATTTGTCTTATGATCAGCCCATTAAATCAGGGCTCCCAGCATCCAACTATACTGCAGGTAAAAATGTAACCTATGGAAAATTCACATCTTATTAAGAAACATCACCTTTAAAAACATGAGATTATAGCAACCAAGACAAAATTAGGCGGTTATTTTTGCCGCTCTGTGACTTGGAAAACTGTTCATGTCAAATTGCATTAAGACAGTTTTTTTTTAAATTTTCCCCTTGATATAATCAATGCTATTTTTTTTAAATCAAGGTAAATGTGGCACAGTGGCTTGAAGTTCAACCTCAGAGCAAGGCAGACCTTGGTTCAAATCCTGCCTCTGACACTTCTAATGTGACCTGGGATAAGTCATTTAATTCCTCAGTGCTCTGTGGAACTCTCTGAGATGTTAAATTCCCAAAAAGGTATCTGTCTGTGTTGGCAGAGGGTGTTCCCTCATCCAGGAATTCCATATATCAAGGAAATCACAGATCTAATACCTGTCCCTATCCTACAAATGCAGTCATAATCATCAATCAGCCAGTATGCATTAAGCACTTACAATATGGCATGTACCATGCTAGATAGTGGGGCTATAAATACAAAGAATGAAATGATAACTTCTCAAGGAGTTCACATTCTAATGGGGGAAGGAGACAGACCAAGAGAATATGTAAGTATTTACTGAAGATAGATAGATAGATAGATAGATAGATAGATAGATAGATAGATAAAGAGGACAAATATGAAGTAGTTATATACAGGGTCATTAGAGAGGGAAAGCATTAGTAGTTGGAGGTAAGAAGAAAGGCTTCATGTAAAAGGTGGTCCTTCAGCTATGATTTGAAGTTTGAGAGGGATTCTGTATTACACAGCAGGAGTGAGGAGAGATGAAAAGCCAGGCATGAGGGACAGTCAGTGGAAAGGCAGGGAGAGAGGAGATGGAGGGTGCTATGGAAGGAAGAGAGAAAAGGAAAGCTTGGATTGCAGGGGACAGAGGGCGAGGGAATGATTGACATCAAGGATAGGGTCAGGGCAAGATTACAAATACTCACAATTGTTTTCATGCTATTATTTACTGTAAACAGATTTTCAGGGTATTAATGTCATCTGCCTGCTCCAATGGAAAGAGCTCCCTCCAGTCTTGAAGTCAGAGGACCTGGATTCAAATCTTGTTCTACCACTTACAATGTGACTTGTACAAGTCACTCAAGCTCTCTAGGCCTCAGTTTCCTCATCTACAAAGTGAAAGGTTTAATTAAACTAGATGATCTCTAAGGTGTCTTCAAGCTCTATATCTGAGCTCCTATAACATAGGACAGTGGTGGGAAATATGAGGCCTTCTAGGTCCTCGGGTATGGCCTTTTGACTGAGTCCAAGTTTTACTGAACAAATCCTTTTATTAAGCGGATTTGTTCTGTGAAGTCTGGATTCCATCCGAGGGCACTTGAGGACCTAGAGGGCCACATATAGCCTTGAGGCTACAGATTCCCCAGCCCCAAAGGACATTATGCCCCCTTCCTCACCACAATGGTGTATTTCCCACTTGCTGGTCCATGTGTCAAACCCAAACCTTTAGATGTTGACTCTCAGAAGGCCAAACCCTTCTCTCTATACCATCCTTCAAAGTTCAAAGATACTGGAGAAGTAAAAGAGCAGCAGTAGACTGGTAACTATTAGGATACACAAGTTCAAAGCTTTACATTGACATTAAGAACCTGTACAGCCTTGATTTGAGATAGTTCATCATCTTTGGTCTCAGCCATCTTGTCTATTTAAAACTCTGCATTCAGAATGGAGGATTCTCTCCAAATCATATTACCGAGTAGATCTATCCTAGAGAGTTTCCTGAGACAAAAAATAAATGTGATTTAGCCAGCATTACAAAGTTTGTAAAGTGGCAGGCTAGGATTTAGATTCAGGTCTTCCTTACTTGAACTCAATCCACCAGCCTAGAAAATGGTGGAAAGAGTATTAGATCTGGTCAGAGTCCAGAGTCCTGGGTTCAAATTCTGGCTTTGACATTTACTATGGTATCCTGAGTAAGTCACTTAATTTCCCTGGGTCTCAGCTTCTTGATCTCTCACCTGAGGGGTCAGAGTAGATGTTCTATTTCTAAGGTTCCTTTTAGATTATTCTTTACTCAGAGCAGAAGATACAATTCTATAAGGAGGGGGGCCTAAGGAGGACCTTCATCCCCTCTATCCCCCTTAGGGTACATGATTCCAAGGATCAGGCCTGATGTTTCAACCTTTTCCTTCATTCTTATCTATTTTATGAACAAGGAGTAGTCTCCAATATAGTACCTTGTACACAGGGATCTAGGAATCTAAATGTAAGTTTAATAAATCAATATAAATAGTTACTTTCCTAAATATGAAGCATAATTTTGCTGTTGTATAATATAAATTTTAATAAATATATCTAGAATTATATGTGCTTAGGTTCTGGGTATGTTGGCTAAAAAAAAATCTACCTCATTACTTTACAGTCTTTCCTACTATCTGACAGCATAAATAAACCCAACAGGCAAACATAATTTTAGATCACTTTATCACACAGCATAGAGATTCTGTCTTCTGGCATTTCCTTAAAGATCGGAGGCAGTCACACTTTTTTTCACTAATCTGAACTTTGGCACCCACACTCTAACTTTATGACAACATAAGAACTGTAGCTTACACAATGAGCATCTTAATTATCGAGTTATATATGTGATAGGAATGTTTGGAGAAGATAAAGTCTATAATTAGGTGACTGTCAAGCATTGAGTCTGCTGGGATTGAAGGTCACCTCTCATAAAACAAACTCTCTTACAGAACCCAAGGCAGCCATATACCTAGTAACACATTAACTTTTAGCCAGGGCCATACAAAGAACCCTTAGCCAAAATGAATACATTCACTGTATAGTGAAGCCGAAATTGTGTCAGGTTTTGTCACTTCTTCCTGTAATCAAGTCCAAAATTAAGAAATTTGACCTTTGGTCTAAATGATTAAATCAGCAAGTAAAGACCATCAGTTTGGGTGAGGCACCATCTGCTCCACTCACAAGGAAGGCCCAATCACTGTTTCTATGCCAACAATGAGAATTATCAGAACTAAGTGCTACTTCCTTGTCAAAATCCAAAGGTTGATTTCTGTCAGATTAAAAAGAAAGCATTTAGTATGAGTCCACTCCTTATCTTTTGAAATATCTTTTTCTGTATGATCCCATGCCATTTCTCAACTAATGTTCCTTAGATTAAAAAAATGCTGGAATACTGTATGTCATTTTAAAAAGCCCAATAACACAGAGTTACTACTGATGCCTTACCTCTGTGAAGATACTAGATTTCAAATCCTTTCTATTAAAGCCACCAAAAACCATTCCATCAGCTAGAAATTTTTTTTCAATCCATCCTACCAACATTTGACCCTTGATAGCTTTCTCTGGAAGGTAACAAAATCAAGCAAGAACTAGCACTCCTTCACTTTGCCAAAAAGAAGGCCTTGTTCAAACAGATGCATTATTTCCACCACATACCCTACAGCTTCAGTCAAAAGAAGTGATATGTAAATACAGGATGAATGATCACAATGTGTCTGATAATAGGCAGGGATAGTTATGAGGTAATAACTATCATTTATTACATTAGTATCATTCATATCTATTGCATCACCTGGTGGAAACTCCCAATGCATGTGAAAAGGTAGAGAACTCTATAGGAAATTCAGGGATTCAATGGTATGGAATGCAATTAAAAAGCAGATTTTATGACAACATTTCTTCAGGGGAACAGGGAGCAATTACTCGAAAAAGTTGCTGGATTAAATAAGTGAGTAGTTAGGACAGGATTGTGTGATATGTCTCAATTGTACTAACCGTTTTAAACATTGGGAATGGGAATTCTGAAAAAGGACTTCCAAATTCAAGCATGTATTTTTCTCAATGCAGATTGAAAGGGAACTAGAATCCAGGGAGAATAATAACTATTCTTTTGTTTTCTTATCATTTATTCTTCCTAGGTTCTTTTTAAAATTTCCTTTAGGTACCTGGGCTTATTGTTGTTGTTTTTTTTAATACATTTTGAAGCTTCTGTTTATTCTCTCTTTTTCACATTTCCATTTTTTTCCTCCAGATTGATTGGGCCCATATCAATCTTCCTCTTTATGTGTGGTTCCTCTACTCAACATTATCCTTCCACTGTGTAATTCCTCTTCGTAATAACACCTCTAACTAAGGGATGAACTGACTAAAATCTATTTCTCCAGATTGGAATAAAGAGACACTAATTATGTTCATTAGGCTATTTATTAGAGAGTGAGGCTGATGACTTTGTGCAACTCCAACTCATTTAAATCCAATCACCTTCATGATGTCATTGGTCCTCTTTGAGAATGAAGGCTGAACAACTGTTTATGAAGCATTGGGTTATGCTACAGACAAAATATATAGATTATTTAAGACACTGGCCTATACTGATCATGAAATCTGGGGACAAACAACTAGAGAATTGTTGTAGGGAGGATGTCTACCTTTGGAAGTTGGTGTCATGGGAAAAAACCCCAGTGGACTCCCTTCCTCCCACCCCCCACTCCCTACCACCTAGTTCAATTCTCTCTGCAGCTTATGGGATATGAAAGAGACTGAGAGTAAGCATGTGTTTGACTGAAAGTGTTTTATTTTGGTTAAAGTATAATTTGAAGTTCTTAAAAAATGAAAGGCCTGAATATCAACTCTGTTCCTAGTTCCTTAGTTCTTTCTCCCATGATTTTTTTTTAAAGGTTAATTGCAATGGCTGTAATGAACTTTGTACTCAAAAAAAAAATGCTTTTCTCCTACAAGGTCCTAGACTTCTACTTTCTTGATTTGGAAGAGGGGTGAAAGTCAAGATTTAGGTTTTCATTCTGAACAAAGTGAACTGTGTAATTAATCAACCACCAACTTGACTTTTGTAAAACTTTTCAAACAAACGCTGACATGTTTAACCACTCCCATACCTTATCAAAAAGCTATCCTTTTTTTCTCTTTGTGATGATAGTAGGGTTGCTATGTGTGTTTAAGACTGTTTACAATTTACTATTGTACATTTGGAGAGGATAGTTCTTTTATTCTTGCTGCCAATCGGTAGCAATGATCTTTTTGTTTGAATCCTTTTTTCAATTATTTTTTTGAAATTTTTCTTTTTTGAATTCTTATTTGAACTCTTCTAACCATAAAACTAAAAACTAGGTATAATTCTGGGAAAAGGCAAATCTATTAAATGTTCAATGAAAGCTATTTTGAAGTTGCTATTGAGACTATCACAGGTGCACCTGTAACAGTCCTGGCACAGCTTGAAGTGGCTGCCTTGTGAGGGAAACTAAGTTGCTAATGACTTCTTTCCAGTTTAGAAAGAAAAAAGTCTTGTGGGATCAGGAATGGAAAGCATAGTTTGAGTGGAAGCTTTTTTTTTTTAAACCCTCAAGAGACAATATAGAAGGAGGAGGAGATGGTAGCCTGTTTCACAAGCAATACTTGACAGAATCATGGGGGCAGCAGAAGTGAAGGGAATGCTGGCAATTCCCATCCTCGAACTTATGATTCTAGGGATCCTAGAGGGGAGAAAGTTGTAAGGACAAGTGGCAAGGTTTAATTTTTTTTTTTAATTACTGGTACTTTGTTAGCCCAAACACTCGGGGAAAAAAATGCAGGTCTAGAGGAGTCAGCTTTCTTTATCTCCTTTCCTTGACTTACTTCAATTGGGGTATCAAGTCAAGTGAAGTCAATTTATTAAGCACCTACAATGTGCAAGTCAATGACTCAAGTGCTGGAGGTACAAAGAAAGGCAAAACATAATTTCTGCTCTCAAGGAGTTCACCCATTCCTAGGTGTGTTATTTTGTTCTGTTAAAAGCTGCATATGGCTGATGTAATCTTATTTCTCAGAAACACCAGTTTTTGAGCCTGTCCCTTGCTTTTTCTTGTGTTTCTCTGATCATGGTATGAGAACAAGGGACAGTTACAGGAACCCCACAGAAAAGAATGACCTTTCCTAGCACAGTACCCCTCCCCTCAACCACATCCTGTGTGCCAGACCAGGGTAGAATTACCAAGGACTTGGACTATTTCAATTTTCCTCATCAGACCATGAGTCTAAATTTAATGTTTCACACCTAACAAGTAAGTAGTCTTTTGAAGGCTTGAGGGTCTCTGAGGAGGAAGGGCCTCTGGGTGAAAAACAGAAAATGAAAAAATATTTTCTCAGGCAAACATCGTGCTAATACAACAAGGTACATTTACAATGTTGTCAGAGACCCCTAAGGATCCATAAAATACTACTTTTATATGCAACAAGGAACATAATAAAACTTGCTTGGTGAGGAGGTAAGTTTTGCTGAAGGCCAGTTACTTGTTTTGTTTCCACTACAATATTTGGTGATGATGAATTGATAACTGTTGTTTGTTTTTGGCTAAGTCACCTAACTTTCTCCCTAGGCCTGAATTTCTTCATATGTAAAAACAGGGTTTGGATTAGATGACCCCTGCAGTCCCTGTTAGCTCCAAAATACTGTTAATGGTTCACAAATGATAGCATCGCACAGTGTTTAGAGGGTTGGACTAAAGTCAGGAAGACCTAGGTTGAAATGCTACCTCTAATGCTAGCTGCGTACCCACTGGCAAGTCACTTAGTTTATATGAGTCTGCTTCCTCATCTATAAAATGGGGATTATCATACCTGCAGTACCAATCTCACAGCGTTGTAAAGTTAAAAAATTATAAAACACTTTGCAAACTGTAAAGCATAATATGAATAAAAGTTATTATTGTTAGTACTCATATGACACCATAAGAAAAAAAAAGAGAAAACAATAGAAAGCAAGTTAAAATATCAGAAAGGAAGATATTTTACAAACTGCCTCCACCCCCAACCCCTTTCTGCATAAACTCTGAAAGGCAGTATAGTGATATAATAGATAGAGTGCTGGACCTTGGAATCCAGAAGACCTGGGTTTGAATCCTGCCTTAGACTAACTGTGTGATACTGAACAAATCACTTAAGTTTCATCTTCCATTTCCTCATCTGCCAAATGAGTAAAAAATTATCTGCCTCCTGGGGTTATTGTGAAAAATCAAATGAGATAACATATGCAAAACATATTACAAACCTGAAATTAGCATTGTATCAATGTTAGCAATTATTTTTATAGTGGATAGATTGCTGGCCTCAGAACCAGAATTAAATGGGTTAAAGTCAGTCAATGAACAAACATTTATTAAGCACTTACACTGTCCCAGACACCAAACTAAATTCTAGGAATACGTATACAAGCAAAAAGAAAGACGGTTCCTGCTTTCAAGGTGTTTATATTCTAATAGGGAGAGACAACATACAAAAGGAAGCTTGAAGGGAGGGAGTTGGGAGAAAATGCCCTAGGAGGGGGCATGACAGAAGATTGTAGCATGATGAGAAATGAAGAAATGGCTGTCCTGGATACCCTCCTTCAATGGAGGTTCTTGGGGGAGCCAGCCAATTAGAGGAAGGGACTGTAGTTGCTAATGGTACTTCTATGAATTTTAGTGCTGAGATAATCTAGGATGAAGAGTTTTCTGAAGGAGGATGGAGAAATGCCAATTGTATCCTGTTGAGAAGAGTGTCCTGGAACATGTACTTCCTCAATGGCTCTGGCTGTTACGGTAAGTTAATTGACCTCTCATTGCTCTATTCAAATCTCTATAAGTATAAATTGCAGAAAAGGCACTGAGAGATAGTTCCTCCCCCAAAACTCCCCATGCCGATAAAATTACTAATAGTCTCTATTCTTATTCAAGTTGTCTCTGTATTGATGGGAATGAGCATCTATTTACTTTTAATGAACAAAGGATTCAAGATCACTCTGATGTATTTACTTGAGTGCTCCAAATTTATAGCTGCATTTGGGCATACTACAGACTCTAGCTAACACTGTCCTATTATTTGCTGAAATAATTTACACATTGGCATAAAATAATGAGAACCAAAAAAAGCCCATTATAACTAATTGGGGGCAAGAAGAAAATAATTATCTTCTCCAAATGTACAATAGGAAATTCTTGGCAGCCTCAAATATACATAGCAACCCTACGCAGAAGTATTATTTGCCCAGTTAAAAAAAAAAAGGATGGCTTTTTGAAAAGGTGTGAGAATTTGTTTGAATATGTCAGTGTTTGTTTGGAGTGTTCTACAAAAGCCACATAGGTGGTCAACTAATTACCCAAGTCATTTTGGTTAGGATGGAAATTTAAGTCTTGACTTTCATTGTTGAATTTTCTTCTATAAGGAAAGTACACACAAAGGCAAGAAAACAGAGCAGCATGAGACCTTACTGAGTCAGTGTAAACAGTTTGGCTAACATGAAGGATACACACATGAAGGACTGTGAGAGAAAGTCAAGGTGTGGCCAGATTGAGAAGAGCTTTGAATACCAGGCTGAGGAGTTTGAACTATATTGTGTAGGAAAAGAACACAAAGGGTTTTGAGTAGAAAAGTGACATGACAATATATATGCATAAAGAACTTATATCTTGAAGATGCGTAGGGAGGGGCGGAGCTAAGATGGCGGAGAGTAAGCAGTGACTTGTCCAAGCTCCCCAAGAATTTCGTCCTTGGGAACTAAAAAGTAAATTTGAGTGGATTTAAGAGTGACAGAACCCATTGGGAGACAGAGAGTGACAGATTCCCAGCCCAGAGAAGTGCCTAATCAGGTCGGGGCAGGGAGAACGGAGCACACGGGAGTGGCACCATCACGGACCTGAGAGCAGAGTGCGGCAGACTGGGAAGCCCCACCCAGCAGACTCACCCAGCTGGAAGCTTCTGCAGCCCTCTCACGGCAAAGGTGAGGGCCAGCGGAACTGGGTGGGAGGGAGCGTGGGGCGCATAGCGGGGTCAGCGGTTTTTCCTGGGGCTGGCAACCCGCGGCCTGGATTCTTGAAGCTACGTGCCCAGACTTTCAGAAGTTGGGATGGAGGAATGAAATCTAGGGGCTCTCATCCCCCTCCCTGACACACAAAAAATCAAGAGCTAAAAGCCCCACCTAGAGTACATTCTTGCATTAGGGTAAACAGCCCCAGGCTTGGAAATCACTGAGAAAGGGGGAAGGGAGATTGTACTGTACAGAGCCTAAACCCAGGTGGGTGGAGCCAGCAAGCGCTAACAACAAAAGCCCAGGTGTGCTTTAGAACCACCTGGCCAATCAGCAAACCACAGCCCCACCCTTCTACTACAGTGAGCCTGCCTGAGAAGCAGCCCAGAGAAAGAGGTGGAAATCTGAAACAGAC
>CM053581.1:136968200-137056627 GCA_028627135.1 Pseudochirops cupreus
ATACATATATACACATAATATATCAACAAAACTAAAAGTTTCAGAGACCCAGTGATAGAACTAACCACCACCTCATATTGATTTTGGGAGAATCTAGTTTTACCCAATTGTGCCAAATTTATTCAACCTTGTATTTCTCCATTTCCAAGTGGTACTGTCATCTACAGTATGGTTTCCTTGAGGGGGTATGAATCTATCTGCCTATGAGAAATAACCTCCCATACAAGAGATGTCTGCTTTTCTAATTATAAACAGTTTGAAGTGTGAAATATTTTTATGTGTAAAACTACTGGGGAGAAAACTACTAGGAAAACAATGCATGAGAAAATGCTGGCATTTCAATCAAAGGATCTGAAGGACCATTAATAGAATCCTTGAAGACAGCATTTCTCAAAACATCTTTGGAAGAACTGTACCATTACAAGCAATGTGGATTCCATGAGAAAATATCTGTGCTGGCCATATTTCTAACTCTAAAACAATAAATGTAAAACTTTGTAAGAATCAGAAATAGTTTGAACATTGTAATTTTAAAATGAAAAATAGGCTTATTTCTCTTGTTATATAAAAGTATTTAAAATCTTCCCCACCAGCCCAGAACTCAGGGATATATCATATAGTCCTGCACCAATATTTTTAGGGTCTATCAATATAATTTATTATCTAAAAGGATCTTGTTGCCAAATTCATTTGGAAAAGGCTACCTAAAGCATTCTACAATATGGCCTCTACTTCCTTATCATGGTATCTACTATTAGATATTACATAATACTCACTGTTGTTCTTCAGTACTTATATTCTTTATTCTTGAATGCTCGTAGTATTTTTCTTTTATGTGGGAAGTCCACACTTTGGCTATAATGTTCCTGGAAGTTTTTATTTGTAGTTTTCTTTTGAGAGGTGATGAGCGGATTATATCTATCTTTTCTTCGCCCTCTGGTTCTACAAGACTAGGGCAGTTTTCTTTTATGATTTCTTGAAATATGATGTCAAAGTTTTTTGTTTTCTTTTGTTATGGATTTCAGGTAGTCAAATGATACTTAAATTTTCACTCCTTGATCTGTTTTCCCATTCACTTTTTTTAGATAGCAGAAATTTTACAACTTCTTCCATTTTTTCAGTCTTTTGACTTTTTTTATGAAGTTTGTTAACTTCTCTTTAGTCTAGTCTAACTTTAAAAAAGTCTATTGCTTAAATAAGATTTGTACCTTTCATATCATGTTGCTAAATCTGTTTGTAATTCTACCATAACTCTCATTTCTTTTTCAGTTTCTCCTCTAGTATTCTCCTTTCCTTTTTAATCATTTCCCTTAGTACTATCATTTTATTAATTAAATCATTTTAGAAGTATTTTTAGACTTTTGCTTCATATTTTCTAGGAAAATGGGTGAAAAAAATATATTTCCTAGGCTTTTAAAAAATTTTGTTGTACTTATGGATGTTTTGGGAACTTTTTTTTTTTTTTGCCTTTAAATATTTTGATGTCATTCTCTTCTGTGTTCATATCTTGGGTATCCTTGTCACCATGATAGCTCTTTTTGGTATTTTTTTTTTATTTCCTCATTCTTCCAACCTTATATCCTGACTGGAATTTGAGTTAGACCTAGGGTCTGGGTCAGAGCCACATAGATACTATTTGCTTCTCTACTTGCTCCTCACTCAGTATAAAACCTATGACCTATGCCTGCTCCTTAACTTGGAAGGCCACACCTACACCCAGGACTGGTCCTCTTAATCTGCCCTGAATCTGTTATCCAGAACTAGGTAGTGAGTGATAGAGTTGTCTCTCCATGTAAGTCTGGTTCTTCCTTTAGCCCTGATATAGTACCATGGGCAGGTATACTTCTGCCCCCAGCGTCTACAGATTTCTTTGGCTATCTCCCAATGCAGAAGTGAGATGGCAATAGATCAGGATTTGATCTGGTGAATCTTTTAGATGTTTCTGGATCAGTTCTGGGGGATAGTTCAGTTTCATTTCTTGATAACACTGCTATCTTGGCTGGTCTTATCTTTTAAAAATATATTTACTGAGAAATAGGCAAATAGACACAGTGGGTAGAATATTGACCTGAGATGAAATCCAGCCTCAGATACTTGACCTTGGGAAAATCACTTAGCTTCTATATGCCTCAGTTTCCTCAACTATATTAATAACTTCTATGTCTCAGAGTTGTTCTGAGGATCAAATGAAAGAATTTTTGTAAACTTTGCCTAGAACCATGTCAGGCTCACTTAATGAATTTTTGTTGACTGATTGATCTATTGATTTAAATGTGGTGCCCAGAATTGAAAACAATACTCCACATATGGCATTATTACCTCCCTACTTCTGATCTCCATGCCTCTCTTCTTTTAACCTAAAAGTCCCCCCTTTTTCTGGCTTGAGCTTGCAATATTCTTAAACCACCAGATCTTCTGTATATGAACTATTGTCTGGTTGTACTTCTATTCTGTACTTAGGCTGTTGATTTCTTAAACCCTAGTCTAGGACTTTACATTTATCCCTATTAAATTTCACCTTCTTAGAGTCAGTCCATCTTTCTAGTCTCTCAAGGAACTTTTAGATCCTTAATCTGTCCTCCAATATGTTATGTATCCCTTCCATCCTTGTTTCATGTGCAAATTTGATATGAAAGCCACCTTTACCAAGCCACTGATAAAAATGCTAAAGAACATAGAGGGAAGGGCAGTTGTCTGGGGACCTCCAGTAGAGACTTCTTCCCAAGTAGTAAATAAAATCACTGATGATTTTTGAGGCATGATCAGTCAACAAAAATTTATGAAGCACTTATTGTATTTTAGGTATTATATTAAATATTTGGGATACAAAAAAAGACAAAAATAGTCATTTGACTAATTTTTTGATGCTCCTAACTATAATATCATTTATCTATCCACCTTGTCCAGAAAGCTAGCATGAACTGTTCTATCAAATTCTTTACTAAAATCCAGATATGTGTACACTATCTATGGCATTGTCTAGTTCATCCCTGCTGAAAAATTATTGAGGTTAATCTGGTATCATATTTTTTTGATGATACCTATGCTAGCCCTTAATGATCACTGCTCATCTTCTAAGATCAGATAGAAAGTGAGAAAATTCTTAATAGTAAAGTTTTTATAATTAATTATATTTATCTAGATCAGCAGTTCTCAACCTGTGAGTTATGTTCAATTTGTAACAATGAAAATACATCCTGCATATCATATATTTACATTAAGATTCATAACAGTAGCAAAATTACAGTTATGAAGTAGCAACGAAAATAATTTCATGGTTGGGGGTCACCACAACATGAGGATCTGTATTAAAGGGTCGTAGCATTAGGAAAGTTGAGAACCACTGATCTAGATAAACATATGCATACATATGTATTTTAATGTCCAAACTATATCTTCATACATGACCAATTCAAAACAACAATTTTGGCAAATGTTTATGAATAACACCTAATTTGTGCAAGGCACTGTGCTTAGGGCATCCTGCCCCCAAGAATCTTACAAACTGGGGAACTACAACATGTATTCAACATGCTGAATACAATATAAGAAGATACAATGCAATTTTAGGAGAGACAACACTAACTAGAGGATCAGGAGAGCCTTCACATCTATGCATGCCCTGGAGAAAGTGAAGAAGGAGTTTATGGTAGGCTTAGGAGCGGGGTCAGCAGGACTGGTTGGAAAAATGAGGTAGATAACAAAGATTTGAAAGATGTGAGATGGAAAACTGATTTTGATGAATTGCCAGTAAGCTAGTTTGATCTGACTCATATTCCTTTATCAGATTACAGTCTCTTTTCATTCCATATCTCCCATGCCTTACTCCTTCTACACTTTCTTCTACTTACTATGATCTGCAATTTCTTCATTCTATAGAATATTCCATCATTTTGTACTGACCACACTTTCCTTCTCTGACTACACTTTCCTTCCTTTCTAATCTCAATCCCTTAATGAACTATTTCAACTGGGCACACTATCTTCTCTTAAATCCTTTCTCCCTTCTATGACAGCTCATGTCTTGCCAAACTACATTAGATCACTCCCAAGATCTTCTTCCATTCTTTTTTTTTTTTTGGCTTTTTGGAGTGGGGAAAGCAGCAAAATTGGGGTTAAGTGACTTGTCTGAAGTCACATGGCTAGTAAATGTTAAGTGTCTGAGGCCAGATTGGAACTCAGGTCCTCCTAATACCAGGGCTGGTTCTCTATTCAATGTGCCACCTAGCCACCCCTCTTCTTCCATTCTTACTCATCTGATGCTGAAAAGAAACAAAAGGAAGCACTAAGCTAGCAAGGTCCAACAGAGATTCATATCATCTGGTCTCAATAAAGGTATTACAGCAGCAAAACAATCCTCCCCTTTTTAACTGAGTCTATTTCCCACTCTCACAATGATTATTCCCAACATTCTCTTCTTTCCTCAATCCTCCTATAACATCCCGTCTACAACCCTCTTAGCGGAGGCTATTGCTTATGACTTACTGGAAAAAAAATAACTGAACTCATTAGCAAGAACTCCATCCTCTCAACTCATTTCACAATGCTTCCTCCTTATCTCAAATCTCTTGACATCATCACCCATGCTTCTTTACTCAGGTCTCTAATAAGGAGGTAAACTTTCTTCTCACCAACACCAACACTTCTGCATGTAGTCCTCATCCAATTCCCTCCCATCTCTTCAGCAGAGTGCCCTTAATATTACACCCTTTCTACCTCTAACTTTTAAGAATCCCTCATGTTCTATTCCTTCTCTTTTATCTACAAATATATCTGACTCTTTCCCATTTTAAAAGAACATGCTTACTAGATTCTATTCTTGCTATTAGCCATTGTTTTATGTTCCTCCTCCCTTTCTGAGCCAAATTCATGTAAAAAAAAATTCATTCATTGCCTCCCGTCACTTCTACTCTCATCCTCTTCTGAACCTTGTACTATCTGGACTTCATCCCTCAACTGAAATTTCTCTTGCCAATGTTGCCAATTATCTCTTAATTGGTAAATCCAATGTCTTCTCTCAGTCCTCACCCTGATTGACATCTCTGAACCAGCTGACACTATTATTCATCCCCTTACTCATGAATCACCTATTTTCTCTGGATTTCTCTGACACTGCTCTCTCTTGATTCTCCTACTTCATGTCAGTCTATGTCTTCACAGTCTTCATTCATTCATCATCCATGTCAGTAGGTATATCCCAAGGCTCAGTCTTGGGTCTTTCATGATTCTCCCGGCTTCTAGTAAGTCAAGAAGTTTATGCATTTACTATGTCCACAGCACTGTGTTAAGACCTGAGCCCATAAAGAAAGATAAAAAGTCTGCCCTCAAGGAACATTCATTCTAATGGAGAAAACAAGATAGAAATACTTAGGTTCATTATATTTATAATATGTATATATGCATAAACATTTTATATATAGATATATATATATACATATACATACACACACACACACACACACACACACACACACACACACACACACACACATATATATATATAAGAAAGAGAGAGAGAGAGAGAGAGAGTTGGGAAGGTATTTTTTAGAAGATGGGATTTGAATTGAGATTTGAGGGTAACCAGAGAAAACAACAAGTGAAGGTAAAGGAGTGAGAGAGAGCATTTCCACCATGAGGGAAAATGTTACCATATTCTATAGGAAAAACACCAAGTTGCCCCATATTTCTCCACTGGAATGTAAGGTTCTTGAAAGCAGAGACAGTTTCAGTTCTATTTTTGCATCTCTGATACTAAGTAAAATGTCTGGAACATAGTAATCTCTTAATTGTTTGGTGATTAATTAATGTAGAATATATAAAGGGGAATAACATGAATAGCATAATCATAGAATTGCAGAATCATAGAAATACATTCAGAAAGGCAAGTTGAAGCTAGATCATAGAGAGCTTTAAATTACAGAAAATGCTTGGAAGAGAGAATTTTGCTTTTGTTGTTGTTATGTTGATTTAGACATGTCCAACTCTTCATGACCCCATTTGGAGTTTTCTTGGAAAATATATTGAACTGGTTTGCCATTTCCTTCTCCAGCTCATTTGACAGATAAAGAACTGAAGCCAACAGGGTCACGTGATTCCTACAGGGTCATACAGCTAGTAAGTGTCTGAGGCCTGATTTGAACTTGGGTTCTTCTGACTCCAAGGATGGCACTCTATCTTCTGTGCCACCTAGCTGCTGTTGGAAGATAGAAAGTGTTTAATAAATGCTTTTTGTCTCTTGCTTGCCTGGGCACAGGTGTGATGTCTAGAGACAACTGTGAACCAGTGAAAATTCTGGAGTATTGTCAAACCTCTGTTTTAAGAAATGTATTTTGGTAACATTGTGAAGTCTGGCAATAATAAGAAGAATTAAAGCAGGGAGACTAAATATGAAATTATTATAGGAGTCCAGGGACAGGGATGAAGGCATTGTAGTGATCTTGTGAGTGAAGAAAAGAGTATGTCTATCGGATATACTATCAATGTCAAATCAATAAGAATTGGTAACTAACTGATCATATACAAGGAGAAGGGGAGAGAAGATCTTGGTTTAATATCAAATGTGGCATTCTCTCTTCCCTCTCCTTCTCCAAGAAAGAATACACAGAATCTTACCACAGACTTCAATAAAATGAGCTAAAAGATAAAAGTGTTTGGTTTTTTCCCCCAAAATTGATGTAAAATTAAATCACTAATACTTCTGTCTTCTGGGTGACTGGTCACATGTATATGGCATCTGATAATGATCTTGTGAAGAGACAACATATAACTGGGTTTGGGAAGGTAAGAAGGCAGTAAGTACATGGAGGCTCCGTATGTCTTCATGCCTAACGCACAACCATTTTATTTAACCTAATTGGCCATCACTTGTTTCACCATTAGCTAGTTTTGCTTAAAACTGGTTTTGCACAGTGCCTGGCACATAAGAGACACTTAATAAATGCTTGTTCATGGCTTGCAATAAATAAACAGGGTATAAGAAAAAGTGGAAGACTTTAACATTTTCTTGTATTATATAAAAATGATCACTTTTGTTTAACATTTTCTTGTATTATATAAAAAATGATCATTTTTGTTTATCATTAAAATCAATATCAGATATAATTTACTGCTACCCAACAGTACATGGTGCTAATCCTGTACATTAGATAGGTTGTCAAACAGACATACTGTCTACTTTTAAAAGATTAGATTCTAAAAGAGAGTTAACATCCTGGGAAACTCTCCATTAAATTTAATTATATCACAGGATTTTAGAACTTCCAAAGACCTTAGAGAACACCTAGTACAACTCCCACATCTTATGGATAAGAAAACTGAGACCCAGAGAGGAGGCTTAACTGAGGTTTAGCTACTTTCATTGCTATTTTTGAAGGATCTGTGGCTTCACTGGCATGGCTGATCCCCCTGATGTGCAATATGGAGCCCCACTACGATTCTTTATTCCTTGCAATTAATGTCCACACCTTTCCATAAACATTTCACAGAGGTTTCACTCGTTACCAGTACAGTGCATGGGGCATAGTAGGCACTTACTAAATATTTACTTAGTAATATATAATGACTACCTTAGATTTCTTCCTCTGGTTCTTTGAATATTTTAGGGGTATAAATGTAATACTCAAAATGTGCATAAGATTGACTTTCATTCTTGTTATCTGAACAGCCAGCCTCCTCAACCTCTTTTTTTTTCCATTGTGGTTTTATTTCATTATTCTTTGCAATAATGAGAGGCAGTGTGACATAGTGGATAGAGAGCTGGTCATGGAATCCAGAAGACCTGAATACAAGTCCTATCTCTGACACATAGTAGCTGGGTGAACCTGGGTGATGTTTTAGGTAACTCTCTAAGACTATATGTTGCAGAGAAGGTGCTGAAGAGCATCGGTACAGGTGCTCCCTGTACCAATGAAATCACAGATCTAGTCCCTATCCCTATTTATTGTACTCTTAGCCAAATCACATGTACTAAGTTTTAGTTCTTCTATATAAAACTTAAGGCAATATAATGTACCAATCATATTAAGATGTGATACCACTTCCCCTATCTAATAACAATAGCTAATAATAGCTAACATTTACAAAGAGCCAAACATGTGAACTATGCTAAGGAATTCACAATTTTCATCTCATTAAATCCTCACAACAACCCTAGAAGGTAGATGCTTTTATTATCTAATTTTACAGATGACAAAACTGATTGTTACTGTTAAGTGAAAGTCACTGTTAAGTGACTTTGCCCAGGTTTACACAGCTAGCACTGTCTGTGCCAGTAAGCTGCACTCAAGCTGAGCTACTGAGAACACAAACCAGGAAATAAACAAGTCTTTGTATAGCCATATGGGACTGCACAAAGTCCATGCACTAAGGCCTACATACTTGATTCGTAAGAAATCATCCAAGTCCTCACTCAGAGCTCATTTGCTTTTACTTTGCACACAATTCAAACATAGTACAGTATATGGTGTTCATAATGATGGTCCTTGGTAATCAATGAAAGGACTATGTTCTTTTCAGGAAACCAGGAAAATGTATTATCCAAGACAGAAAGATTTCTATCTACCAACTCTAAATCTATTGTCAAAACATTTAAAAAGAAAAAGAACTTAGGTACTTATATGGAGGTAATGGGTGGGCAGATAGAACGCTGGACCTGGAGGCAGAAAAACTCATTTCCTAAGTTCAAGTCTGACCTCAGACACTTAGTGGCTGTATGACCTGGGTAAGTCATTTAACCCTGTTTGTCTCAGTTTCCTCATCACTAAAATGAGCTGGAGAAGGAAATAGCAAATCACTCCTGTATCTTTGCCAGGAAAATACTAAATGGAGTCACAAAGAGTTAGATACAACTGAAATGACAGTTTCAACAACAACCACAATTTATAGGGGACAGTAACAATCATTTATTAAGTCGATGTGTCAGACACTGGTCTAAGCCCTTTAAAAATATTATCACATTTCGTCCTCACAACAACCCTGGGAGTTAGGTACTATTATTCTCATTTTATAGTAGAGGAAACTGAAGCAGGTAGAGGCTAAATGACTTCCCAAGGTTATCTAGTAAGCCTCTAAAGCTGGTTTTGAATTCATGTCTTTCACGTTCCAGACTCAGTACTCTATCCCCTATAACACTAAGCTTCTTAGAAAAATCAAAGTGTCACCTGGGGTCAGGGGAAACTTTGGCTATTTAAGAAACACAACTATTCATATGGCTCATTGCTCAAGAGTTCTGTGTATCTGAGACTTGGCTATGGTAAAATGCTTCAACTCATTTTCCTCTAGGTTTTAATAATGCAACAAAAAAATGTCCCTCCTTTCTTGCTCAGTATATAACAATATTGCATCTGAAATTATTATATCCCTCATTCCAACCCTAATTTCTGACCTACTTCTAAATATTGCAACTTTTTTGAGATAGCAAGAATCATATTTAAGTTACTTTACATTATTTAAACTAAATGGGAATGCTGTAAATTCTCCGGTGTGTGCACAGAGCATGGTATTTGATGAAATTTATCACCACTGTAATCAGGTTCTTGAATATATATTTTTTACTGTGGGCACATGTAAGCTGGAAGCAATTAGAATATGAAATCAGGAATACTATTTTGAGAAAAAGCAGAAGAGGTATAACTGTGAAAAATGATATTTTGCATTGTGTTGCTAACTCACTGATATATTTCCATAAACAACTAGCTTGAGAGATAGTGTAATGAATATTACATATATTACTTCATATATTGATATTGCTTCTTTCAGACTGGTCAGGACACAGGGAGTGTAAAACATCGGTTACTCTAAATTGATACCAGATGTTTCTTAACAGGCTCCACGTGTATTCTTATCTTGCTGACCAATCAAATGTGGGGGTCTTTAAAAAGAAACATCTGGTACCCATTTATAGTAATTTCAACATGAAAACAGGTTTATCAGAAACAACATAAGCAATGCCAACACTGGATATGGTCTTCCAGGAAAAAAAAAAATTCTCTTTCCACCTGAACACTAATATCTTGTCTTCAACTCAGTATCCCAGGATCTATTTTTATTGTTGTGTTTTAAAAGTGTGTGACTTGATTTATTCTCCTCCAGAAAATTCAAAGTATGACATGGGGAACTTTTTTTTTTGTTTCTTCTGCCACTACTTTTATACATACTCAAACATCAGAAGGAAAGTTAAATTGGAACAACCTGAGTCCTTTCCTATCTGAGGTCAATGATAATTTTGGAACAAGTCACCCTCTCCTCCAAAAGAAAAAAAATAATGACAATTCCACAATCAGTGGGCACATACTGACATTTACTAACACAGTTTTTAGTTGCATATCAGTGGAAGGCAAGTTTAGTGGGGAGAAAAAAATGTTGGTTTCAGAGTTGGGTGATATCAGTCTGGTTTTGATAGAAAGCACAAGGATTAGAGAGGGTTGGGCATGAATTCAGGAAGATCGGAGTTCAAATTCAGCCTCAGACACTTAAAAGCTATGAGGTCCTGGGCAAGTCACTTAACCTGTCTGCCTCAGTTTCCCCCTCAACTGTAAAAATTGGGAAAATAGCATCTACCCCAAAACATTGTTTTGAGGATCAAATGAGATATTTGTAAATAGCTTCATGAATCTTAAACCACCATAAAAATTCTATTATTATCATTATAATATACTTATGTCTAGCACATAGCAGATGTTTAATAAATGCTTGTCAGATTTAATTGATTTGAATCATCAAGTTACTTAAAATTCTCTGAACTTCAGCTTTCCCATATTCAGCATGGGGACAAAGAAAGGCATATTGTCTAGGAGGAGAGTGAGCCAGCCTCAGGCTCAGAAAGACCTGGCTTCGAGGCTGACCTCTGACATAATGGCTGTGCTACCTTGTTCAGGTCATTTAACCTGTCAGTTCCCTCAAGCACATAGCAGGCCCTTCATAAATGTCCTCAAGACTCTCAGTTGCTGAGACAGGTGCAGATCTATATTGGCAGACAGGTTTCCTCACTTGGGGTTCCCTACACTAGTGAAATCACAAATGAAGATATTAATACTTGCACTGCTTATCTCACAGGGTGGTGAATAAAGTGCTTTACTCATTTAAAGGCTTATATCAGTGTAAGCTATTATGGCGACGACAAAATATACAGAGAAAAAGAAATTGGAGAATGTAAATCAGGTGATTTTGTTCACTTAAAAGGGGTTTTGGGGTAAGAATTGAAACAAAATGAACATAGAGAGGGAATTACTATTTCATTCACATTTTCAAAGCCCAGCTGCTTTTCAGGAATAGTGTTAAAATAACAACATTTTAATGGCCCCTTGGCCAATGTTTAGTCTCTTCTGCATCTCCATTTTTACTCCATTGAAAACAAAGAACTTCTTTGTGTACAAAGGAGTAACCTAATAAACTCTCAATCACCAGAGTGAAGGCAACATTAATCAAGCCACTGATGAGTTATGCATTCCACCTTCTGCCTCAGAATACAGTATTTATAAGCACCAAGAGACCAAAAGAGAAATGCAAGTGACCCGACAGTGACAAAATATCCAGAAGGTAGAATGAGGGGTATTTTTAGCTCACAAACTAAGTGCCATTGCAGTGAACCTTATTCTAGTCTTTCCCCCTTTTGCAAGAACTCAACAATCATTTTCTAGATCAGTTGGGAAAGGACTATGTGTTTATATTTTCATGCTGCACTTGTCAAGGCATTTTTATCATTGTTTTCAATAGTAATAAAGCCCATAAAATGTCAATCAAAACCCACCACCAGCCAGGAAATTGTTTGAAACTGTTACCATAATCAGCATGTTTGTTCCAACCCAACACAAGTGGCATTTTTCAGATCGATACTGAATTCACTACTTGAAATCACAGATTTCCCATGCCTTGGGGACACTGCATAAACCAGGACTATAGTGTGTGTTTAGAGGCCATGTCAATACGAGCAAAGTGTATGAACCACCCTCTCCCCTAATCCTTTTGCCTAATATAATTATTCATTTCATTCCCTCAAATCTTGTCCTTCTGAATCACAGAATTACTGGGAAGAGTAACAAAGTAAGGCCATCTCTGACAGTAGAGGAAGAGCAATCAGAAACTCTTTTTACCCTAAAATTTCTCAAACTGACATCTCCCCTCAAATTAGAGCTGCCGTTTTGAGGCAGTACTAGTTAGCACACAAACTTTCACAAAGGCAGGGGAAGCCTCATTTGAAAAATGAGCTGGATGTCATCTGTACAACATACAGAGCTTTGTTTTCCATGAAGAACAAAGAGTATGCTCCATTACAGGTGTTCAGTTTTATTTCTGGAATAAAGGTCAGCTATGACACTATAGTTCTGTAAGGCCTTCATTGTCCAATAAATTAGAAATAGATGGGACTGGTTGAGTTAGCTTATCTAATCACCTGCTAATATGTGTTCTCTACGCATGTTCCACAGCTTAGAAAGAAAATTTAATGATTTGGGTAATAGAGTTCTGACAATTTCTTTTAGGTTATTTCACTTCCAAACTTGACAGGTGGCAGTATTATGCATATGAAACCTGGATATTTTCTTATCCAAGATGGTCGCTCATCCTCACAAAGCGGTTTCCCTTGCTTAGTATTTATATACTTAGTGCATAAATGCCCTTTGTTTTTCTGCTGTTGTGGACTTCAAATATTTAGGAAGTAATGAGTAACTTATCAGGTTGCATCATATCTTGTTAAGAAATATATGTGATATAGATTGCATCCATTTATCACCTGGAAAAACCTGGTACAAAATGGTTTGCTACAATTTGTATAGAAACAAATCAATTCTTATAACATCAGGTTTACCCAGGAAATGCATATCATGACACTTCTATTTACTTAAATATCTCTCCATATTTTTTTTTCCTTTCCTTCAATCAGTTGTGCCTTTCTGATTATCCTGTTTTGATGTCTTTCAGAGGAAACTATAATACTTCAGTGCTAGAGCCCAGGGATGAGTTAGTTCTCCTGCTCTACCTCTTTCTGCCAACCATTGCTAATTTTCCCGTTAAAATCAGATACTTCTGATTTCACAACTGGAAAATATATAATCTTTCATAATGGCAGGGAATCTAAAACTCTCTTTAGTTTAGTGAATATACCAAAGCATTTTTCTCCTAGCCCAATAAAGTGCTGAAAAACATAAAATAATCATTCTATAAAAGTTACAAGAGAATGAAGAAAAATGAAAAACTAAAGGAAAAATGAGGATAAAATGTGCTCCTTAGGGAAAAAATCCATGCCTTTTCTGTAGTCTGTAAATGTCTGATCTATTCTTTGTTAGTAACAAAAATACAATTTATTGAAGATTTTATGATATGATTGAACTCTTCTCATGATGATTCTATCACGTAGATGGGACAACAGCTATTGCATCTATTTTGTAGATGTGGAAACTGAGAGGGTAGGTGACTTGAGCATTATCACCCAACCAGAAAGGGTAGAGCTAAGTCTTGAAGCCAGGTTTTCTGACTCCACTAGTACCCTTTGTATGAAACTGCCTCTCTTACACACTTAGTTAATCTCTGCCATTAGAGGGAATGGATAAAATTCAGCACTTTTAACTCCTCTAAGGGACCCTTGGACTAAACTAGCCTTGAGATTACCTATTAGCCTTTTAGTACCTCAGGATCTGCCTTTTTCCACTTTTGCCTTTTAAAGTATCGATGAATTCTAGTTATTGAATTAGAATCCTGTCCTGTTAAACTTTTAAAAAATTCTTCTTTAAAATAAAATACATTGACTCCTCATGGCTTTATATATTTGCCATGTGAGGACTGCTTTAAGTTCTTAACCATTAATATGTAATCCTATAAACTAATTCTTCTCCAGTCTTTTCCTTCTTTCAGTTGTCTTGCCTTTTAACTCTGTGGTGGGGACAGAGAGTCAGTTGCAAAGAAAGGAGGGGAATGTTAAGTATGGTATGAAGCCACACACTAATACATCGATACTTTAATGGATCTGTATTCTCATCAATGTAGGTTCTCTATCCAATGATGTAGATCTTGTCTTTGTTCTTCATTCCATGCTCCAAAAGGCATCCACCCCAAATAGTGAGATTTTCCTCTGTGTCTTAACATTAATGGCTACTAATGTATAATGTTAAATGTAAAGTAATACAACATAATGGAAAGTGTGCTGGACTTGGAATTAGGAGAGACCTGGGCTCATATACCAGCTATATGAACTTAGGCATGGCAATTAACCACTCTAAGACAATTTCATCATCTGTTACATTTGGGGTGGTGCTACTTGCACACTCTACTTCACATGGTTGTTGTGAGGAGAGGTTTTTGTAAATAGCCAAGTGTGAAATAAATTTATATCATTATTGTAAATAGATATTTTTATTCACAGTAAAGGGAATTTGTTGTTGCCTGTTTGCTGCTGGTGGTGCAATCAAGACTTTTTTGAGTTAAACAAATTATATTTGGAAGTAGGATTCTATCATTGGAAGGTTAGCCATCCAGTCAAACAGAATCATAGTTTTACTTGTTTGAATCAAATCAACACTTAGACAAAATCAGTTTTAAAGAAAAGCAATTCTATTGAGAAGCCCAAGGGGAATAGGGAATAGTAACTTATAGCATTTCATTACAGGGAAATCAGGTTGAATTGGAGTAAAAGACTTTGAACTAAAGAGGAACAAAGGTTGTAGGGATCTGGGGAAGGAGGTAGGAGAACTGGCCCTAAGCCCTGGTGGAAATGCCAGAAAACCTCTAAAAATCTGTACTGCTTTTTGTCCATAAATACTCTGTATTGTCATTGCTTGAATTAGTTTAAGGGTTAGTTTAAGAAGACTGCAAACCTCCAAAACCTGCCCTATTAGTAAGTATAAGAGGCAATTGAAGCACAAATTATATATTGGGGCAAAGGTTTAAAAAACTGATCTTGTAAATAAAATTAGAGCAATGAAGGAAAATTGGAAGAGAAACGAGTGTGTAGGAACTAACAGCTTAGCACAAAAGATACAAAGCCTCACCCAAGTAGCAGACTCTCTGAAAATTAGACCAAATAGAAGTTAATGACTCTTTGAGACAAGAATATAAAAGAGTCAAAAGAATGAAAGAAAAGAAAATGAAAGGAAATATAAGATATCTCATGTGAAAAACAATTGACTTGGAAAACAGATAGAGAAGAGATAATTCAAGTCATTGGATCACCTGAAAACCATGACCTAAAAGAAAGCCTGTATATCATATTTTTAGAATCAGAAAATTGCCCAGACATATGAGAACAAAAGAGAAAAATGATAATAGAAAGAATAGGCCAGTCATCAAAACCTCAAAATTATAACACCTAGATATGCCATAGCCAAAATCCAAACCTCCCAAGTCAAAGACCAAGTCCTACAAGTAGCCCCCCAAAAAAGTGTTCAAATACTGAAATCACAGTTAAGATTACACAAGATCAAATAGCTAGCTACCACTAAAAGGCAGTGGAGATATTCTGGAATCACAAAAGAAAAAGGCTCACAATCAAGAATAACTGATCCAGCAAAATGGAGTATCATTTTTCACCAAGTAACCCTGATATATAATTTTTCAAGTGAAAAAAATGGGTCTTTACTGAAATAGAAAAATGTTCCTGATGAAAAAGACCAAATATGAGTAGAAATTTTGAAATGTAAACATGGGAATAAAGTGAAACATTTTTAAAAGGGTATATAAGTGAGCAATTATGGTACTTTTAAAGAATGAAGTTTTTTTTTAAACATTGTAATAGGAGGATGACAGCAACCCCTCTAAAACTATCTTCAGGGGTAATAGAGGGAATCAATTTAGAGGACCCATCAATAATTTCATTGTGTTTTCATGCTCTTAAGAAAAGAAAGGAGAGAGCAAAGTATATATTAGGGGAAAGGCGGGGAGGGATGGGAGTGTGAAACTTTTATAATTAGGTAACACAAGTTGGAGAAGACCATACAAATGAAGGGCTTGAGAATATCACTTGAACTCCACTTTCATCTGAACTGGTAGAGTCTGGTGTAGAAATACATTCATTTCAACAGGAAAACAAGAGGGACAATGATAAAGGAGTAGGAGAGAGAAAAAAAATCTATTTTTTGTTATTTGTACAAAAAAAATGTGTTACTTTAAAAAAAGAAAGAAAGAGAAGGATCTCAGCAGACAGAGGTGAAAGGAGGTATGTTCTAGGCATTGGGACAACTACTAACCTGCAGAAAATGTATAGAGAAAGGAAGGAACAGGAAAATACCAGAGAATAAATAGCTAAAGTCAAGTTTGGATGGAATGTAGCATCTCATGAGAAAAGTAGTATGATAGATACTGCTGGAGCACTACAGATCATTAAAATCCAAAATATAAAAATAATAAATTCAGTCAAACCAAATTTGATGATATATGGATAAAACCCTTCTATCCCCACCCCAATGGCATACTGATATGTCCCCACTTTTAAATGATTCCGATCAGTAAGCCAAAGCCATATTTGCCTAATAAAAGAATGAATAGACTGGAAAACTTGATGTCTGGACTTTAGTCCCAGGTCTAGCATGATAATAATAACAGTAACAACAGTATCACTACCAACTCTATTTTACTCTAAGCATTTTCTTGCTCATTTTTCTCTGAAGATAAGAAGTCTCAGGTTCCTGGAGGTCAAGTGATTTGCTCCACATCACACAGCTGGAATGTGAGGCAGCTGGAACTAGATGCTCAGTCTATCCAGATCCTAGAATATGGCTCTTTTTACTGCCAGGCTACTGCTAACTAAATTGCCTTTGGGGACTTCTAGGCTTTTAACTGTTTTCATATTTATTCACCATCATGATCATAGCATAAACCCAGAAATGAGGGAGTAAAATTTGGATTTCAAATCCATTTTTACAAGAATGGGAAAAAAAGATCAATGTTGTAGAAACCAAATTTTCTGAAAAAAAAATCAAGCAATAAAATAATAAAGATAAGGCTATAGGAATATATAATTATATATATATATATATATATATGCATATATACATATACAATTATCCTTTCCACACTGTAGGGGTTTGGGCAGTACTTCTGTTAACTGGAAAATCTGCATAAAATGTTTTGGTCCTCCCTTTGTACCAATGAAGAAATCTGAATTATTATGGTATTACAAGATAAAATATGTTGATATTATACAATACCATACATGTATTTTGTGCATATAAACTTTTTCTGTGTCATCTGCCGCCCTTCAGGTGTTGTTGGCAACTTCCACAAAACTCCCCCAAAATTCCCATTTAAGTTCTTATGCTGATCCATTATATATATAAACAACAATTGAGAAAGTCATGATGTGAAAGGAATAACTATATATGCACATATTTATACATTTAAGTGGTGATAAAATCTCTTTGGTAATTTACTGTAGGAGTGACTAAGAATTTGTAAACATGATATTTCAACTATTGGATTTAGTTCTGTGTGTCATATTTTAAGAAGGGTTCTGATAAGGAGAAGAGTGACCAGGATGGTAGTGAGTCTGGAGATCATGCTATCATGTGGATCAGCTGAAGGAATGAGGAAAAGTCATCCTGGAAATGAAAAGACAGTGGAGAGATGATGGCTAATTTCAAATATTTTAGGGACGATCATGTGGAACAGATTAGACTTGTTCTGTTTAGCCTCAATGGTAAAACCAGGAGTAAGGAGTGGAAGTTGTAAATAGTTAAATTGAAGCTTGATGTGAGGAAAATTTTTTCCAACCATTCCAGCTATCCTGGATTGGAACAGGCTGTTACTTGAGGTGTCGGTTCCTTCTTCCAAGAGGTCTTCAAACTAAAGCTGGAAGACCAGTGGTTGAAGATATTGCAAAGGAAATTCTGTCAGGTGTAGTTAGGACAGATGATCTCTCAAGTCCTTTCCAATTCTGAGAGTCTAATAATCACTGATTTGGTGATTCTGTGACATGCCTAATAAGACACCGTTAGCATTAGTTATCATCAACTAAATTCAAAGAGGTTCATGCCTTTAGCAACTTTCTTATACTAAAATTTTATGATCTAAAACCAACTTATTTATGAACTCATCTAAGACCTATGGGGTTGGCATGATTACTCCTTCTGATCTAAATTTTACAACTAATTCGTTAGCACACCCAGTCACCAGTAACCAGTGTCACACCCAATTAACATTCCCAGATAGTTTTCAATTAGCCCTGGCAGCTTCAACTATTAAAAGACAACACCACAGTGGCACAGTAATAGGACTTCTTCCAGGGTGGCTAATTTACTGTGACAACTGACAGGAGGGAAACAGTCCTATATAAAAATTTCCCTTCATTATTATCTTGACCACTTGGTAATATGACATCTCCTTAGGGAGTCTGACTCTAAATGATATCTTTAGATAAGCTGTTTTATGAGTTTATCTCCTGCTATAGTAATAGCAATTTTTATTCTGTAAATGGACAGCTTGATTACATTTGAAGAGAAATCATGGGAAGTGCTTTGTCACCACCTGGCATATTAAATAGAATTCAAAGCTGGTTATGGCTTATAATCCAAGCAGGCAAAGCCTTCATTAACTACCCACTGGCTTGTACAAATACATCCATTAAAGATCCTGGATTCGTATATTACTTTAAAAATGATAAATAAGGAAAAGATGGCACGAATAAGTAAGAAAAATCATGATATTTTCTCAATTTCAGTATAAATGAAACAAACATAAAAGATGTAACCAGTGACATTTATGACTCATCCAAATCAATTGGTCATATAGAAAGATACTGGGGTGACTCATGGATAAGGTTCATATTCCTTCAGTATTTGTGTGACATCAAGAAATATAGAGGAAGGTTTTTAGCACAACAGATAGACCTATGGCAGGTTTGTAGAAAGACATTGGTAAAAGTTTCATAGGACAGGTACAAGACCTGGTTTGTATTCTGTATTAGTGGAGTACATACATTAATAACATGACAATTATATTGATGCATTAAAGAATTTCTTTTAAATTAAAGAAATTTAATTTCTCAAACATGAAATGCCAAGGAATCAAAATTTCAGACCAGCAAGCAATGAAAAAAAAGAACCACATGGTATATTTCAAAAGGCTGCAACATATTACAAATAATAAACATAAACAATAATAAATTAATAATAATAATAATTAATAAAAATAATAAACAAATAAACATATTACAAATAATATACAAAGTACCAAAAAACTATTTTTTTAAGTTATATATGACCAGTAAAGATGATGAGCCAATCACGGAGGAAGGGAAAAAGAAAAACAGCCGATAAACTCCAAAACACCAACTTTATAAGGAAATCAAATACCCCAAATTAGTTTACTTAGGCTTGTTAGCAGGGTATAATACCTAATGAATATATATGTTCAACTTACTATAAAATGCAAAAAATGTAGAGATGGCACCTCAGATCACACAAAGATCACTAACCACTGTGTAAATCAACTGCGTATGATTCTATCAGTATCACACATCCTTCAGTAATCTGAGGATTTCTAGTCTTGTCACTTCAAAAAATGACAGAACAAAAAGTGACAATTTTTAAAATTCTTCATACCCAGAAGCTATGTAAAAGAGAATATATGGCAAGTATATTTTTCCTCTTAATTTCCTAAGCTGTTTTTTACATCTAGGTCCTATTAAATTAGCTTCTTTTAACCCATATTGGTTGTGGTTTGTCCCATGACAAAAAAGAGAAGAGAATCCCCAATAAGCACAAAATGTTTGATAACTAAACTTCAACATATTTTCCCATAAAAATAATATTCATCAAATGAAATACACTTTTAGGACATGGTTGAGGTCACAACCTCATATGGAAATATAGAGGAAAGATAGCACATATTGTACTCCTCTTGTTTTTGCCACAGCCCGAGATACACCATAGTTCACTTGATTTGATATACAGATACTAACCACTTTACATTTAATCTTGGCAAGAGTCCTATATTGTCTCCATTATATAGATAATGAAGAAAAAATAATGCAAAGAGATCTACCTAACTATCCCCACAGAACAAACTTAGTCAATGAAGAATGTCTATTATACAAGACTAAAATGGGCAGTTGGAAGGACAAGCCATTAACCCGGTCCACCAGTATGTATTCTCTTGGAAAGACATTGAGGATAGAGTGAACAATGGGCCCCAAACTGACCACGAAAAGAAGAGTAGGGTTGGATTGCCTTTGGAAAATTGTACTGTATGTTGAATGACCATTAGTTCTTCTTCAAAAAGTATCCCATTCTTAATATCAAAATTCTATTATGGAATGTCATAAAGAACTAAAGTTTCAGGTCATCCAAAAACTCAGTGGAAAGGTACATGATTAGCATGAGTAGACTATAACTTATTGGCAACAAAAAAACCGCAGGGAAAAATAATGTAAAGGCTATCATCAGAGAGATATATGATTAGACGAGGAATATCCTAGTTAAATAGTCAGATCAAGGAAAACATATATGAAGCTTACCTGCTCCTTTGTTATCTATGTAATATTCAGAGATCATCAGGAAAAAAAAAACAGGACATAGGGTAGAAATTTTGTAGATTTGTGGGAAGATTTGTATAGGAGTTACATAGTATGAATGTTTGTGGGCTGTTAGGAGAGTTTTAAATAAAGAAATTGAGGCAAGGCTGCCACGATTCAAGACAGGTAAGTGATTTGCCCAAAGTTAATTTTGTTGTTGTTTGGTTGGTTCAGTCATGCCCGATACCCCGTTTTGGGATTTTGTTGGCAAAGAAGCTGGAGTGGTTTGCCATTTTCTTCTCCAACTCATTTTACAGATGAAGAACTGAGACGAACAAGGTTAAGTGACTTACCTGGGGTCACATAGCTAGTAAGTATCTAAGGCCAGATTTTAACTTAAAATGAACTGGCTGGCAATTATTAAGCATTTATTAACTGAATACCTAGATGTCAATTATTATTATCTCTCCATGAACTAACAAGTACTTCACTAAACTATGCAATTCCAGTTCGAATTTTACAAATCATAAGATAACAAAACTTCCCTCCAAAATAAAAAGGGTTTGTTGTTATTATTATTTGTGTGGTTTCAAGAGGACCCATAATGTCAGAACTCTTTGGTCATATGTTCAGGACTTCTGAGGCAGGAAAACATTTTTATACCAAAACTGTAAGAATAGATAGTAAATAAATGTGACCACAAATTCTCCTTCTTAAACCTTTATTTAAAAATGAATAAATGAATTGCACAACTAAATCTTTGAATTCTACTGTATATTTCCACTATATTCCACTTCATATTTCATGAGATCAGAGACTTAAAATAAAAGGTAAACAAAATTATCCCTACATGGGAAACTCTGGTATATTGTGTTTATACACAATCTGTCCCTTATTTACACCCCTGCCCCATTTTAAATATTTATTTGTTCAAAGACTTAGGATTTCATTATGGGAACTGGGAATTCTTGGGAATTCTCTCTCTCTTCCATTGCAGCAGATCACAATCCTGGTACAACATAGCAGGAATTCTTTCAGTGTTACTACAGTTGAAAAATCTACTACCCTGCAATCATTCTGGTTACGAACATCTCCACACTTCTCTGGGCTTATCCTCAAACAACGCACATATACAATCTGTCATTGGCACCATGCTTAAAAGGCTTTCTAGGTAGCTAGGACCTGTCAGTGCAACACAGGCAAAGGCTTTTTGAGTCCATGGTCACTTCCACTGTATGAGGAAGAACTAAAGCATGACTTTAATAGATCTCTTATACATTATATATTTTTCAGTAAAATCAATCAATGAGCATTTCTTAAGCACCTACTATAAACTCTTCCAAAAATCATTTTAAGAAAGTGCCACTTCCATACTATGACTTACTCATGACTTGTTTTCCCAAGTTGTTTTTTTCTCTAATCTAGCAGTTATTAACCCTAGGTTGATATACTTAAAACATAAAGATATGGAGATTGATAGATAACTATATTTGAATGTACTTGCCTTCCTTTGCAATACTACATATTTTATTTTGTGCATTTTTAAACATAATCCTGAGGAGTCCATAGGTTTTACCAGACTTTCAGAAGTGTCTATGACACAAAAATTAATAGCAATCTACTCTAATATCCTTTCCTACCACTGTCTCTGTATCTAATAAATTGCAGTTAAAATAAAATAACTATGTCCCATTCCCTGTGCCCTCTTCTAATCCTGATATTTTAATTCTAATGGGATTTAAAAATAACAATAAAAGAATAATGCAAGGAAGACATACTTTGAAACATAGCATTTGACAATCCATACCTCATCAGCAACTTTGGGTGATAACTGGCAACATTTTTTTTAAATGCATGCAACAATCAGATGTGGTATCCTTACTGATATATCCAATTCAGTGCACTAGACATTTATTAAGAGCCTATTATGTGCCAGGCACTGTGTTAAGCACTGGGGAAGAAAAAAGTCTCTTCTCTCAAAGAACGTACAATATAAAAGGGGGAGAATACACAAAAGAAAGCAGGAAAATGAGGGTGAGGACCAGGGCTACTCAGGATGAAGGCATCTTGTTCTGTGGAGTTGAAAGCAGACAAACAGATGCAGAATGAAGTGACTAAGATGTATGGTACCAATTTAGCAAATATAGTAAATATAATCATATACTGTTTTTATCTGTGACTTATAGAAAGACATGAAAGGGATCTAATATGATAGGAAAGCATAGTTGACTTGTAATCCGCTCCCATGGAAGAGGTAACTATACTAATGAGGTCACTGATCTACTCATGTTAAGTAGTGAACTCTAACGAAGAACTCAGATACTAAAAACTTAATGTATTAGCAAAGAAGTATCACATCAATACAGATTTTTATGGACAGCTAATGATGAAACATTGTGTTGATCCAGCTAACATGTTCATAACAAGTTGTTGCCATTCTGTAGGAGAGAGATTTGAGGTAAAAAGCAGCAGATAAACTCAGAATGCATACTAATAGCTCAAATCCCCAACTTTAAACTGAAAACATTAATTAAAAACTCCAACGCATCTTGTCTGAGAATAGTTCTTATTACTTCAAATTCACTATAATGGAATTTTAGTAACACAACTAAACTTTATTTCCTTTGAAAAAATCAGATGGCAATATTACACCCCAATTTTTCTATACTTGAACATGAACTCTGGCTCTCGTAATCGAACAAAATCAGACTGATGTGAGACATGCCCAGCAAGTTGCTAGATCTAAGAAACCAAATTTCCATTTTCTTTTGTTTGAGTTTCCAAAAATCATGCAAATTCCATGCACAATTAGTTGGAACCAAGCCTGCAATCTGATATCTTGATGGCAGAGTGAAATTAATTTGATAGAAAGAAAAATAGCAATTTATTAAAATCATGGCCATTGACAAGTTACAAATACTTAAAGAAGAAAAAAATACCTCCTACTCCATCTACTTATACACACATTAGGCTAGATTTTGCAAGAAAACCATGCTTATCACTTATAAACATTTTTTAGAGGAGGCACCTATTTAAATAGTTTCAGGAGTGGTCTCATATAAACAAATAATATCTAGAACCATAATTTACTCCACTCCAAGTCCAAGGAGCCCTATTTTTTTTTCCAGTGGACAGCACCATTAGCTTATACCATCTTTCTATCACATTCTATCACAAAATCATAGCATGTCAGAATTGAAATGGATTTCAAAGGTCATCTAGTCCAAACCCCTCCCTAAAGAATAATTATTTCTAGAATATATTGGACAAGTGGTAATTCAGTCTTTTCTTGCAGACTTCTAATGACATAAAAACTATGGAACAAAGGCTATGACACTCATTACCTCTGTTAACATTGGGTAAGTCACCTACCCTCTTAGTTTACTCAACTGTAAAAATGAGAAATTTGGACTAGATGGTTTACAAGTTTCTTTCTTGCTTTAAATCTATGATCTTATCCCCTGAGACAGTCATTCCACTCTTAGATAACCTTAATTTTTAGAAAGTTTTTCTTTACATAAAGTCTACATGTACCTCATTTCAATTTTTACCCACTACTACTAGTTCCTTATTCTTTGACTTCAAGCTCTACTAAATTTAATCCCCATTTCAGTTCACAACCCTTTAAACACCTGAAGACAGATAGCATTACACACACACACACACACACACACACACGTACACACACACATGCACACACACACACACACACACATACACACACACACACACACACAAACACACACACACACACACACACACACACACCATGCACTCATCTTCTCCAAAAGACTTTAACTATCCCCAGTTTTTTATATTAGTCTTCTATCCGGACGGAACTCAAAGCCATTTGTCATACTGGCTGCCCTCTTCTTGTTGGTCTTGTTGGTCAATGGCTTTCCTTTAATTTGGCTTCCAGAAGTAAACACAATACTCCATATGTAATTTGACAGGACAAGAGAGCAATGAAATTAATCATCTCTTCTTTCCAGGATATTGTACTTTTCAATGGAGTCTAAGGCTGTGTTATAGCATACTGTTGTCACAAATTGAGACTGTAATCTGCTAAAATTACCAGGTTTTGTTTAGAGAAACTGTACAATACAATAAACATTTAAGTTCCTACTCTGTGTCAGGCACTGTGCCATGTTTCCTCTATCATGTACTTGTGAAATTGATTTTTGAACCAAATAGAAAACTACATTTATTCCTATTAAATTTTACCTCATTTAACTTGTAGCAATTTTATTTAGTTTGCTAAGATGTTTTTGAACCCTGATTATCAACCAGTGTCTTAATTATCTCTCTCAGTGATATGTGATCTGAAAATCTAATTATCATACCATCTATAGTTTTATCCAAGTCATTGATAAAGATGTTAAATAGCATAAGGACATTCCCATATCCCTGGGGCACTCCACCTCATTCCAAGTTGATATCAAGCCATTAATGAGTATCCTTTGCACTTCGCCAACATATACGCCTATGGCCTCCACCATCAACTTTTCTGAAAGTCTTAATTTAGAAAAATGATTCCAAGTTTTGCTTAGTGAATTTTAGATAACTGAATGCCAGTCTCTTAGAACTATATTTTAGAAATTCCACTTGGAGGTTAAAATTTACTGGGGGAAAAATAAACCATCTTAGTACTCATCAATTGCATTTCAGCTTCTCAGCTAGTCTCAACTTGTAGATGTTCAGGAAAGTCAGAAGAAAAACAAACTGATGGCAAAGGGAAACAGGATACTAGAGATCTTTACACAAAAACTCGCTGTGTGTTTGTCAGGTGTGCTATAGATTGGATTCTGAGTTAGCTATGTATTGGACTAAATGACCTGTGAGTTCATTTTCACCACCAAAATTCTATGGTTCAGAGAGTTTGGAAATAGTAAATGTGGGAATGGAGATTTGGTCTCATAATGGACTGGATATGTCTATTTGTGAATCATGTGCATGCAAAGAATTAAATCTATTGGAGCTGAGGAAGTCATCAAGAAGAAAATTATTGAGACAATGGAGAAGAGGTCTCAATATAGAGCCTTGGATAATGCCTATAGATAAGTGTGTTTTTCAAGTGATGAGACAGCAAAGAAAATTGACAAAGGAATGGTCAGAGAGATAGGAGGAAAACCAGGAGAAAATGGTTTCACAAAAACCTAGAGATGAGAAAGTGGCAAACAATGTCAAACAAAGAAGAGAGTTTAAGAATAAGAGCTAAGAAAAGATGATCAAAAATTTGGTAATTAAGAAATTTTTAGAAATTTTGAAGAAAATGGTTTAAATTGAGTGATGAGAACAGCAGCCAAATTGCAAAGGGCTGAGAAGTGAGTAGAGAGGAAGGTAATTTAATAAATATAATAGTATTTTCCTTTGGGGGAAGGGTCTAAACCATCCATTCTTCCCTCCCTGGAATTTTTCACCATGCTTCAGCTTCCTTCTCCCTCTGCACCAGTCTCAGGACCTCCATTCTGAGTAAAAGCCAAAACAAAAAGCTTGCTTTACTCTCTGCACTTTGTAGCCATGCTGGCATGGAGAAACCTTCACCTTTCCTCCTCAACTTTTTCAACTTGTTTTCTCCTATTAGGATATAAAATCCTTAGGGGCATGGACTGCTTTTTCTTTGGTTATATTTGTATCCACACTTCTTGTCAATGTGCCTGGCACAGTTAATGCTTGTTAATGTGACAGGAGAGGAGAGGAGAGAAGAGGAGAGGAGGGAAGGGGAGAGGAGGGGAGGGGAAGGGAAAGGAGAGGAGAGGAGAGGAGATGAGATGAGAGGAGAGGAGAGGAAAGGAGAGGGATCTTGAAACAGCTTTTGTGAGGAGTAGGACATGTAATGAATTAGGGAAGAATGAAAGGATGCCTCTGTTGTAGTTCAGGCTCAGATGAAATTAAATAATCTAAATCTGTAATGTACCCACTTGTCTTCTTTTTATGACTTCCTCCAGTTCCATCCAGTAGCATATGAGAAAAAAGGGAGGAGGTGAGGCACATAGAGGATGTAATACATAGGTGGATTTTTGGCAATGTACTGATGGAGTTAGGGGTAAATGCAGAGTGGTGATGAGGCAAAGTGTTTGAGAGCAGAGGACTATATAGAAATGAAAGATAAGTAACATAAGTGAGACTGGAAAAGGAGGAAAATAATATCAGAGCAAGGAAAAAGACTTGCAATTCTGATGTCTGCATATTCATTGTTTCACATATAACACCTGAAAGATCAAATTTAACTTTAGAAGAGATGCCCATTAAAACCATAGGCCCACACTTCCTCTAAGGACTATCCTTGGTTCTTGAGGTCCGAATAGTTTTAGTTAAAACTTCAGAGCAACACGTGAGTTACTGTCTCATCTTTCGTCAGTCAAAAGTTCAAGTGCTGTGGTCTGTTTCATAGCCAAATACTGTACCTTTAATTTGAGTATGCACCTGGTCATTGGTTTATAGGATCACAGATTTAAAACTGGAAGGGTCTTTAAGGATTATCTAATCCAAACCTCATTAGACAGATGAAGAACATGAAACCTGGAATCACCTGGGTGATAAATAGCAAGGCTAGAATTTAAACCCAGGTCCTCTGATGCAATATAAGCTATGCAGTGCTGATTTAGGACAGTGTGGATAGATAAGCAGAAAGTAGCCATCAGTACTAGACAAACAATTCAAAGTCAGGGTCCCCCGATAATGGGTAAACAGTGTCACTAGAACACTGTGTCACTAGAACTAGAACAAGGAGAACACATTGTATTTCAAGGGGAGCATTATGCAGGTGAGACCATTTCCAAGCTTTCTCTATAAATGAGTATGCTGATCTGTCACAAAGCTCCCATTAATTTATGATGAATTTGATGCTTTAGATGAATATCTCTAAATTCTGAGAAGGACATGAAGTAAGATGAACTGAGAATTGCTATAGCTACAACCATCTGGAAGAGATCAAACTTGTACTATTTTTGAGCTGCCCAAATATACATTCTCTTTGTCTACAAGCAGGAAAAAATAAAATACACAGTGGTTCTCTTAAGTGTCACTGCAGACAAGCTAAGTATCTATGCCCACAAATCTGGGAACAATTCAAGGGGAAATGTAAATTAGAAGTTGCCCCTGCCCACAGAGACTAGATGGAATGAAGCCACATTAGGAAAACTTTCTTGTCCTCAAAACAAACAAATGCAGTATCAGTGAATTCATATTTGGGAAGTATGAGAGTCTTAGCTAGCATAAAGGGCTCATCAGTCTCATCTGTACTTCTTTGTCATCTACATTGAAATCCACTTTTTGGGGGGTGATGGGGAGAGGCAGAATAAGGAAAGGAGAAGAGAGATAATGTGAAACTATCAACCCTGACTCGCTCTATGGATCACTACACTATTTTCTTTCAATATCAAAATGTGTTAAACCGCAGGAACAAATAAAAACAACTATTAAGAAAGTCATATGGTATTCAACATCAGCTATGCACTTGACTACAAAGTCAGCATTGTAATTTCTTCAAAATTTGTACTAGTTTGGAATAAGTCTCTGAGAAATCATTTACATTTACTCCAGAATATGATATAACCTTCTCAACTGAGGTCTACAATCCTTCTTTAACATTTTATACAAGAAACAAAACTAAAGTCAAAAGTGGTGGTGTGGAGGGCTAGGAGTCAGAGACACTGTGTTTAGCTTTTCTACTTACTAGGCAAGGGGCTGAATGGCATGCCAGACCTGAAGTCAGGAAGACCTGAATTCAAATCCAGCCTCAGATACTTACTAGCCGTGTGTCTGGGTAAGTCACTTAACTGGTGTCTGCCTCAGATTCCTCATCTATTTTGTCATTTTTCAGTCACTTTTGGTCACACCCAACTCTTCTTGACCCTATTTTAGGGTTTTCTTCTCAGATATGCTGGAATAGTTTGCCATTTCCTTCTCCAGTTTATTTTATAGATGAGAGTACTGAGACAAAGAAGGTTAAATGACTTGCCCAGGGTCACACAGCTCGTAAGTGTCTGAAGCCAGATTTGAACTCAGAAAAACTAGTCTTTCTGACTTCAGACCTGGAACACTATCCACTATGCCACCTAGCTACCTTACTCCACTATAGAATATGGATAATAGCACTTATCTTCCAGGACTATTGGGAGACTGAAATCAGATCATACGTATAGGTAATGGACAGCATATCTATAATAATAAATAAATACATCTACACATAAATATCATAGGTCATTCTCTGCCTCAATTCTTATTAGGCCTTAATCACTGAACAGGCATTGCCTCAGTCAGACTCAGACCTGTTAAAGACCTTAACTTGAAAAGGCCAAGGTCTCCCACTGCATCCTGGGTCATCTCCCGTCTTCTGACTGATATATGGCCACTGGACCCAGATAGCTCTAGAGAAGGAAGTGAGGCTGCTGGCTTTGCACAGCCCTCCCTCACTTAAATCCAATTCACTTGCAAGTCATGTCATCATCTCTCTGATGTCATGGCCCTCTTTAAGAATGAAGGACAAACCACAATATGTATAATTTGTAATTTTAAAGGGCTAAATAAATGCTAGCTATTAAATTTTTCATTATACTTAGTAGTACCGGATGTGATGTTAGGCAACTCATTTAAGTTCTTTAAGCCTGTTTGCTTATTCATAAAATGAAAGGATTGAACTAGATGACCTTAAGGTTCTAAATCTACATATTATGAGCCTAAAATAAAGCCATAAATGTTGATTTTTATAATTTATACTTAAAATACAAGTAGGAAAAAACATTATATGGGGCTAAATTAATTTGTACTTTATCTTGTATAAAAATAGATCTTAATATATCAATCCATTTTCTGTTAACAAATTAACATTTTTTCAAACTCACTATTTCAATTGCTACCTAGGAGAAATGATAACCAAAATACTTCAAAGGTAATGTCAGATTCTACAAATAAAAGAACCTCTGATAACAATCCTAAAATATTAACATTGAAGAGGTAGCTAATTGAATTCTTTACTAATGTGAAACTTGTAATTAAAATGAGTATTTTAATGTCCAGAGGGTATATGGATATATGTGTGCAGTACATACCCCTACATGTATGTATGTATATATGTACGTATGTACATTTGTTCATGTATAAGAAGGCAAGAGCGTGTCAATTTCAACTCATCTATAGCCATAGTATGCTCTGAAGGGAATAAACATTTGGAGGCTTGAGAGTAAAATGATGAAATCCAGTCATGGGCTTCATTACACAAAACAAAGAAGATAATCCCGTACTAATATCTGAGAAGTTGATCCTTCAAGCAGGTTAAATAATCCTGTCCAAAGCTTCCTGGGAACATCTTTATTTTATTAGATAATATTCCTTGTGCAGTTTCAACTTTGCTATTAAAAGTAATCTACTTATTTTTGATTCCATTGATCATGATAAAAAGCAAGAATTGGAATTGTTGTTAATAACAAACAGGTCACTTTGAACAAATGCCCAATTAGAAAATAAACATGGTTTTTAATATATATTTTTGTAGAAAGACAACAGAGTAAAATAGAGAGGATACTGTACTGCAGCATTGAATCAGGAAGACCTGGAGGCACCTGTGATACTTTTTAGCTGTTTGACCATGGACAAATCATTTAATTTCTATGAGTCTCAGTTTCCTCATCTGTAAATTTGGGATAATAATTCACGTCATAATTATTATGAGGCTCATACAAGTTACTGTCCATAAAGAACTTCTAAATTTTAAATCACAGGAAGGCACAGAGCATTAACTGGGTATTCCAGATGTGTTTGAAATACTATATAAATTCCTATTGTTATTATACATTGCCTAAATGATCCATTAACCAAGGAAAGGAAAAATAAAAAATTCATTTCTTTTCCCACTTATCCATTTGTAGAATAAATTAAAACATTAAATATGTACGTTGCCCCCAGTGCATTGTATAGTGTATAGGCTGGACATGCCAACCCTCCAAGCATACCTAGTCCATGCTCACCTAGGATTACCACTCAATTTTTCTGAAAATATTTGGCTTTTTTGGTATTTGTTTTCTTTGTAGAAATGTAGATAATTGGAGATTTAAAACCTTTCTTTCAGGATTCCTCTTACCAATGTTCTAACAAATCTCCATCCTTCATCACCAATTCTTATTTCCTCTTTTCTTTCTAATAACAAATACCAAGCCCAAAATAAGGGCTCAGTTGGTGCTTTCAAAAACCTTCAATCCATAGCCCATTTCAGCTGTCATTTCCCAAAGGCAGTGATTTGCATAGAAAAGAGTTTATTTAATTTCTTTATTTCTTTTAAGGTAAAACAGGTTCAAAACTGCTGTCATTCATGTGAAGAATGCAAGCTGCCAGCCCTTTAAACAGCAGGTAAGGCGTTGGAGGTTGGAATCAATTAGCATTTAGAAAACCTACACACTATATGATACCTCTGCAAAGGACATGTTTGTCCTCCCTTGAAATGAATATAACTCTTAAAATTAAGAAGCACAACAGGCATTATGTAAAGACATTTACAAAATGTATTTTGGAATTGGGGGAGGGGAAACATATTGTTCTTTCTAAGAAATTATGCATGAAGTTCACTGAAGCAGTGTCAACAAATATCTTCACTAATTTTCCTAAAAAAGATTTTTTTCATTATATTCATGGGCACATAAACTGATCTCATGTGTAAACAATTCAATCTTTAAGCACATAAATATCTTCACAATTAATTTTCAAAAATGGCTATCCCATAATTTAATCTCTAAAGTATCCTGAAATGGAAACTATTTTCCAAAAGAAGAGTCTTCCTCATCCCAGAATTGCTCTTGAGGGTTTTTTTTCTTCATGAAGGTTCCTGGGGTAGCTGGGGGCATACCTTAATATCTTTAAAAAGCCAGATCTTTCACTATCCCATGCTTCAGCACAACATTAAAGTCTTAATAACCTGATGTAAAAAGCCCTTTTAAGTCATGTACAGTATTTAATTTATATGACGAACATATTTTAAAAATATAAAAATGATTGATGCCAGATTTTTAATGACATGGTATTAAGTGACCATCTGTCTATATCCAAGAGTACAGGGGATGGGGGACGTATCACATTATTACTGTGGCCTACAAAAGGAAGAGATAGTGATGCTAATTAAAAAGCACGTTATTACTGCCTGAAAGCAATGTCTAAATGCTACAACTGGATTGCATCAGTACCCAAATTTGGGAAAAGGCTTACAATATCAGTGGCTGTTACCTATGTCTATACTATAAGACTTCACTGTCATGCCCAGAAAGCTACAATGGACAAGAGAAGCATGAGGCAGAAAGATGCCATTTACAGAAAATCCCCCTAAGACTCTGGCCTGTCCTACCACTAATGTTTCTACTTCTCTTATAGTACTTCTCATATCATCATTTATGTGCTTGTTTAATCTTCCTGACTAGATTGATAGTAAGCTCCTTAACAGAAGGGATTGTGCTGTACTCAACTTCATAAACATCTGCCTCACCCCTCGTAGTAACTATGACAGGATAGGGCTTTTGGCATAACCAGAGATGTAACTAGCCCAAATCACACATGGGACACATTAAATTCATGAGGTGAAAGAAAGGTGGCACAGAGAACAACCCCACTTTAAGGATGCTATTATACCAAGGTGGAGGTAGGCCAGTCCCCCTAACATATGCAGTTATAGGTCACTTGTTGGAGGATTGTGAACAAACCTTATGCCAGAGTCCTGATGCCAAGTCTACTAACTATGTTAGTCACAACTCTGCATATAAAGGGCACTCAATAAATATTTTTTGAAAAGAATGGATGAACAGAACAATAATTCTGTGTAGGTTCTTCTAATTCAGTCCGTGTGGTCCAGGAAATGGAGAGAGACCTCTTCTTGAACACATGCAGATAGAAGAATATTCACCATTATGTCTAAGATTGAAAAGAGGAGGATGCTACAAGAGTGTAGGGAAGCTCTCCCAGGAACATAGATTCTCTGTGTCTTTCCTACCAGGGACTCTAGGCTAATTTTCCTTTGGTTCTTTAGAGAGTTTCAGGTCAGTCAATAAATAAATATTACTAAATACCTACTATGTCCTAGGCACTGTGCTAGGCATTAAAGATACAGAAAGAGGCAAGAGTCCATGCCCTCAAGGAGCTTACAATCTAATAGAAAAGACAACAATTTTGTACAATCTACTACAGAATAAATAAGAAATAACAAAGGGAAGGCATAAACTTAAGAGGGATTTGAAAAGGCTTCCTGTATAAGATGGGGTTTTAGTTGAGACTTGAAGGCAGTCAGAAGGCAGAGTCAAGGAGGAAGAAGATTACAGGGAAAGGAGACAGCCAAAGAAAATGCCCAGAGCCAAGAGATGGAGTATCTTGTTCCTGAAACAGCCAGGAATCCAATATCAGTGGATCAAAGAACCTGTGGCAGAGAGTTAACATGTAAGAAGATTGGAAAGGTGGGGCTCGGGGAGGGGTTAAATTATGCAGGGCTTTGAATGCCAACAGAGGATTTGTATTTGATCCTGGGGGTGATAGGCAGCCACTGCCATTTATTGGGTAAGGAGAGGTATGATATAAGCTTCAGAAAAATTCCAGTGTCAGAAGGAGGGAGGATAAACTAAAGTTTGGAGAGAATTGAGTCAAGCAAACACACCAGTAGGATATTGCAGTCTAAGTGAGAGGTGACGAGAGCCTGCACCAATGTGATGGCAATACTGTAGTAGAAAAAAAAAAGAAATATTCAAGATATGTTGTAAGGTGAAATTAACAATACTGGGGGATGGCTTGGACATGAGGGTGGGGGAGTGAGAGATAGTAAGGAGTCCAAGATGACTCCTAGGTTGGAAGTCTAAGTGACTGGAAGAATGGTATTACCTTTGACAGTAATAGGAAAGTTGTGAGAGCTGGGGGGGTGGGGAGGACTTAGGAAGAAAGTTAAGTTCAATTTTGGACATGTTGGGAAAGACAGCACTTACTAAGAAAAAGAGGCTGATTTGGAAACACTAACAACACTTAATAAATGCTAATGGATTAACTTCACCATGTCACTGAAAGTGAAAAAATAACTGAAAAATGATAGGGTAAAGAAACAGATAAGGGACACACAGATTAATTTTTCTCAGTTCTGCCAATGTGGTTGTGAATAGCAAAGTGGGGCTTAGTGGACAGAACAGGATACTTTATGTCAGGGACACCTGAGTTCAAATCTTGCCTCATATACTTATTAACTCTATGAACATGGGCAAGTCATTTAGCCACTTCAAGTCTCATTCTTCTCATCTGTAAAAGGAAGATAATGATAGTGCCTATCTCACATGATTGTTGAGTGTTATCAAATAACGTATACAAAGTAGTTTGCAAACTTTACAATGCTATATACAAAGTATCATCATAATCACCAGCACCACCAGCACCACCACCACCATCATCATCATCATTATTGCCAGTGTTCATTCATTAATATACAGGCTTCTCCCTTTATCTTAATATTTAACCATTTTTGCAGGTATTTCCATCACAGCAATCATGAAGTATTATATTTTAGCTCTGGAAGATTGAAGTAATGACGAATTAGAATCAATGGGCAAAGATAGGACTTGTTTATCACTAAGTTTTTATTTATTTATTCCATTTTTTCTCATGCTTCCATTCAACCCAGGTCTGCTACCATATCATGCTATAGAGATGACCCTGGTTCCTCAGGACTATTTTAGCAGGGCATCTAGAAAGGCATCAAGAATAAGTCCAACAACATCTGTATGTCTGTACATTATAGTGATGTTTTTCAAATTTCAATGACCTGTTGTGTAAAGCACTAAGAATGCACAGCCCCAAAATGAAACAATTTTTGTCCTCAAGGAGATTACATTTTTTTAAAACAGAATCATAGAAATTGGTTGCAATTCATAATGTAAACTTAGGACAAGTGATTAAGGCAAATTCAACTGAAATGAAGAGGGAATTAGGTGCTCTAGTAGCTATGGGGATGGAATTTCAGAATTAGAAAACAGCTCAGAAGACAACTAATCCAATCCATGAGATTTGGGCTCCCACACACAGAAAGGGTTCAGTATGATGGGAGAGAAAAGGAGCGTTGGGAGTTTTTACTTGTGCTATGGGCAGTATTTCTGCTTAATGAACTAAAATTGAAGAGGGGTTGGCTGGCCTAGTAATGAAGGAAGGCAGGAGAAGTGCCGGGGAGAAGCAGATTGGGAACTTCTTTTTTAAATGGAAAGAGCAGGAATGAATGTCCTAAAGTCTACTGCCTTCACAGCAGACTAGGGGTATACATACTCTCCTCATTATATGGCCAGGCCTATATTTGAGCTCCCACTCTCCTGTCAACTTCTAACTCTGCTAAATAAGTCCATGTTTTAAAATTTCATGTCTAAATATTTTGACCAAAGGCAAAGGTTCTGTGGCTATAGTCTATTCAGAGTCATGAGTACAGGCTGACATTAATACTTCCATTATCTTTGGATTTCATTTAACCAGTCTCTTACCATCCTTGTCTGATGAATCAGTCAAGATTAGATAGTACAAAGAGCTGATAGTACAAGTTTTGAAAGAACACTCTAATCATATCCAGAATAACCAAAATAGAGGCAGTATAGGTTGAGAATTCTCAGGTAAAAGTTCATTTTTTTCCAAAGGGAAAACATGAGGATACCAATTTTGATATTTTTCTATGCAACCTAGAGAAAAGACAGTATTATATTAGGAAAGAGTTTTACTGGGAAAATGAGTCTGCCTATTATGATAATCTTGATTTTTCAAAATCCAGTAATAAATTTTATTCATCTAAAAAGAAAAAAAATCACTCAGGCATTATATTTTGATTTAGATAAAAATTACATTTATATCATTTTCAATTTTTCTTCCATAATTCTATCTGGCATTTAATCTTCAGTTATAAATGATTCCTCAGGATTAACAACTTTGCAGCCTTAGGACATTGAGAAAAAAGGGTATAAGTATGGTATCCCAAAGTACAAATGATGAAGCTGTGCAGTACTCAGGGTGGAGTAAAAGTGAGGAGAGAATATAAATATCTGAGGTCACAGAATTTGAAAAGACAAGAAGAACTATTAAAATTATTATTGTTATGATGATGATTTTTATTCTGACTAGGACTCTGATTTCACATTTGTAGGGAATTCCCAATAAAGAAACTCCCTTCACTATATTGGCAACTTACCCAGATCTGTACTCATGAAAAATTGGGTAGGGCACTCTGAGATGGAATGACTTGCCTCAGATTATACAGATATTTTATTATTATTATTATTATTATTATTATTATATTGTCCCAGCTTATATTATGTGTCAGAGGCAGTACTGCACCCAGGTTTTCTTGTCTCTGAGGCTGACTCTAATTACTATGCAACATCCCTATTCATATTAATTAGTGTCCTTTAGGTTAATTTAGAAATAGAAAATACTTCCATTTATTCTTCAGTTTACCATTTTATTCATTATTTTTAGTTTACTTTTAGATTACTACTATTACTACTGCTGTTCTGCTACTCCTTCTCCTCTTTCTCTTTCTCCTTTTTATTCTTCTTCAGAATTTCCACACCACCCTACCTCCACACCAGTTATAATGTCTCTCTCCTCAACCACTAGAATCCTGTATTTTGCTCCTGTGATACCCGGTTCTAAAAAGTGAACTTTCACTCTAGCTTGTACAAATCAATCTTTTTGTCATTTCTTGGCTGTTTGCACACCACAACTAATTAGAATGTAAACTCCTTGAGCTCTGAGACTCTTTTGCTTCTATTTGTATCCCTAGTGTTTAACATAGCACATTTAACAATCTCTATCTCTCTCTCTTTCTCTCTCTCTCTCTCTCACTCTCTCTCTCAGCTCTCAAACACTTGGTACAGGGCTAATTCCAGACCTGATCCGTATTCCATAGGTATCCCACCATTCTGCCAATGAAGCTAAAGTAGTAGATAAGGAAATGAAGAAAAGCCATAGAATACTGTCCCTTTGATCCATTTCTTGTTATGTTTGTTTGTTTGTTTTGGGTTGGTTGTGTATTTTTTTAATATTAGATTTGAAGTTAATTATGATGGGTGAGGCATTTATAAATTTATTTCCTTAAGATCCATCACCTCTTGTAAGAGATAATATGCATATTATTAAAACCTACCAAATGTATTTAATTTACTTAGAAGAATCAGAATACTGGGTATAAAGTCATAGAGAGTTAATGTGTTTGATTCTCTGTCCATCTGAAAATCAGCAATTCAATCAAGTTTGCTAATCTTGAATTTCTTCATCTGTAAAAGAAGGATAATGATACCACCATTATCTGCTTTAAAAAGTTGTAAAAAATATCCCTTATAAACTATAAAGTAATATAAAAATACCTGTATACATTTATATATCATATATTATGTATATATACATTCATTTATTCACATATTTGTGTGTATATATATATGTATATACATCTATAGGGAAGCTATTAGGTTTTATGTGCATATTTTCATTAACCATCTCTCTCCACATACACACACAAATGTGTGTATATATACATATATGCATATATAGTACATAGATGTGTATATTTGTATTGTGTGTGTGTGTGTGTGTGTGTGTGTGTGTATATACAGAGAGAGAGAGAGAGAGAGATTATTGGGTTATATATGTTTGCATGTATTTTCACAAATTTTCTCTCTATAAACATACATGAATGTGTATATATAGTAATTTATAAGTATATACGTGTATGTGTATCTATATAGTAGGTAGATATGCTACACATGGGTACATATATATTTAGATAGATATATAATATATACATATTTATATATTTTATAGATTGGTATGTAACATGTGATAGATATGCAATAGGTGTATATGTATATATGTATATATTAATGCACTCTATCCATGTATATGTGTGCATATACATGCATGCATGCATGCATACATACATACCTCAGAATTTTATTTAATCACAGTATAAAGAACTTATAGTGAGGCATGTAGATGAGCAACTTATTTGTACCTGACAATCTTAAAGCAATCACTTAGGCCACTGAGAGGTTCAATGGCTCGCCCTTGGTCCAACAGCATAGTATGCATCAGCAAATCCTGAATACAATTGTTCCTTGCTCCAAGGTCAGAGCTCTATTCACTGAGCCACCATGCTAAAGAAGCTTGTGTCTAGGTGAATGATCACCTGGTAAATCTGTAGCCTAATTGGGATCAGCACAGAAGTCCTTGATCTGCAGCACTGCTCTTAGCCTGCTGAGCCAAATTGTTCTTCACAGTATCCAGGAGTTAAATAGACAGTGATTCCTAATTCCATTTTCATTCCTTTCGCACCAAGCCCACCCACAATTCATTCACAGTTCTACCTATTAGGGTGGCCCATGAATCTAAAATAGTCAAGTTTAGGAATTTTTTTTTCACTACAATAGAATAATTTTATTATAATCTTTCCTGTCTAGTTATAGATTCCATATTCTGCATTTACTAGAAAAGATTTAAATGTATATGACTCTGTTATACATCTATAATGTACAGTATAATTATACTATACTCTGTAACTCTGTACTAAAATGGTGAATTTTGTTGTATTAAAACTATGGAAAACGGAATCCTAGAAATTTGGGACACCAGAGTATAACAACTGGATCTGAAGGAGAGAGCAGAGTTCAAATCCTAGGTCTGAAATGTATTTACTATGTTTCTTAGCAAATCATTTAATTTCTATACTTCCAGTTTCCTCTTCTGTAAAACAGGGTATATAATATTTGTTATGAGGATCATGTAATTATGGAGGGAGAGTTGGAAGGGCCTTATGTCTAATCCTTGTTGTTGTTGCTGTTCAGTCACTTCCAATTCTTCATGACCCCATTTAGGGTTTTCTTGGCAAAGATGATGGACTGGTTTACCATTTCCTTCTCCAGATCATTTTACAAATGAGAAGCCTGAGGTAAACAGACTAAGTGACTTGCCCAAGGTCACACAGCCAGTAAGTGCCTGAGGGCAAATTCAAACTCAGGAAGATGAGTCTTCCTGACTTCAGGCCCAGTGTGCTATCTGCTGTGCTACCTAGATGCTTCTATAGCTAATCCAACAACCTTATATTACAAGGGAGGAGCTGCCACACTCAAAGACACACAGTAGTACACAGCTGAGACATGACTTGTCCCAGGTCATTTGACTTCAAGTCCAATGTTTTTCCCACTAATATATTGTGTCATAATAATCATACATATGCATGCATGTAATTATGCACACAAATACATACATATGACTTTGTAAAGTGTTATATGTTATAAATGTCAAAATACAAAAAAAGAAATTGTGAAAAATGTCTTTGATTTCCAAAAGTTTACTTTCTTTCTCTGTTATTTCTACTTGAAGTTAAATAAGATTTTGACCTATCCTGTAATGTCGTATAGCCAGTTAATTTTTTTCTTTTTTAGGCATTATGGAATTTATGGGGAGTGGGAATGAAAATTTCAAACTACCCATTGTTCTTTCCCATTTTTCCCCACTTTTTTGAAAAATAGCTATACGTGACAAATAGAAGAAATAGCAAATTGGAAAACACTGTTAGGGTGTCTCAGAGAGACAAGAAGGATAAAAGTGTTAACCAACTATGTGGCTTATCTCTAATTTTGGGTTCCAGGTTCATTCCCTCCTGGTCCCAATCCTACTCCAGCCATCCCTCTGATGTGGAAATAAATAATTTGCAAAGATTACCGTATAACCCGGTGCTTCACAGAATGTGATGGAACCTTTCCCACTTTTGAAAAACCTGACTTTAAGGTAGAATACAAGATCCCCTAAACCACATAGAGAAGGCCTCTCAATTAACAAGGTCTCTATTCTAGGGAATGAAGAGGGATAATCACAAACATTGTCCTCATTGTAAAGACCATACTGTTTTGTTTTGCTCTGACCTATTTGATTCCTGATCACTTTTTTTTTGGATGCTATGAATAAGTACCTGCATTAATAGTAACATTTTGCAGCATTCTATAAGAGCACAGTACCACAGAGGTATCAAGCTGTCGTGGTAGAGGGGATGGGTGAACGAAGCACCGCAGGAGAATCCTGAACTAGGAATCGTGAATCTGTGACTACAAAAAGGTTTACTGAAGTCACAGCTACCCCACAGCCTGCTTTACAGGGAGCCATGTAGGTTAGGCTTTCCTTGTTCATTCTGACATCTCCTTTCAGGGGAAAAATATTGCTGTTCTTTACTATAAAAATGACTAGCTCTACTGAATTGATGGACACTGATAGTATATCTAATAGCCTTTTTAATTGGCACTATGATGATTAATTGATGCCTTCAGAAAACTCTAGGAACTCTCATTACTGAACAGCATGGGGGCCAAGCAGACTCTGTAAGTGACCATTCTTACTAAATAGTCATCAAACCATATAATATTCTAAAGATAAATTGTCTATCATACCAGGTCTTTAAGAAGCTGATGAGCAGTCTTAGGATAATATTAACAATAACTAGAATTTATATTGCACTTTTAGGTTTGCAAAAAAAAAAAAACATGTTATCTCATTTCTCAGAACAGCTCTGGGAGATAGATCCTATTATTGTCACCATTTTAAAATTGAAGAAACTGAGGAACAGAGAGATTAAATGACTAGCCCAGGGATATACTGAGGTAGGATTTGAACTCAGTTCTTCTTGAGTTCAGTGCTCAATGGACTATGCCACTTAGCTGACAGTAAGATAGTGCTATATTTTTAAATATAGATGATTAATTTGGGGTTAATTCAACCGTATTATCACATTGGAAATGGCTAAAAGAATAAGGTATGATAACTAGAAAACCTCAACTTAACTTTTTGGTTGAGAATACAATCCAAATTATTTGGTTGAACTGGAAGCAAGTTCAAAATATAAGAGGAAAGAAAGATACCTTTCGTGGTTGGGTAAAAAGTATACCCAATATGACCCACTTCAACAAAAATACAAAAACATGCATCCAAACAGTCTTATATAAAATAGTAGGGGGGAGGAGAAAAGCAAGCATAGTGGAGAACTCCAAGTGAAAAAGGAAAAATAAAACAGAAAAACAGATGAGAATAATAATATATGAACCTAGTAATATATATTTGAAGATTTCTCTTCCTTTTTTCAATATTTTCTGCCACTTTTACATATGTTTCATATAAGAAAAATCAGTAAAAAATATGGTTAATAGAACCTTAGGCAGTTGATAGAACTTCATTTTTTCTCTCTGGACAACAGGATTTCCAGGTATTGGGACCCACCAAAACATAATAAAAATATTCACTTCTCCCACAGAAAAATTAATTAATTAATTAAAAGTTTTGCGGTTGTGGGTTTTTTCTTTTGTTTCTTATTTACATGCTAATAGCTAAAGATAGAATAGCTGTTTTCATGAGTAGTGTTATACAATTCATTGAGCCTCAACATACACAAAAGATCTCTGTTCAATATTGTCACAGGATGGCATAATAGAAGGAGCACTGAAGATCAATGGGATTAAAATCCCACCTCTCATGCCAAAGATTGTGTGACCTTAGACAAGTCATATATTCTTTTCCTTATCTATAAAATATGAAGATTAGACTAGATAGCTCAGAAAGTCCCATCTAGATTTTGGATCAATGATGCTTTTCCAGCTTATAGTCAAAATTCTCATGATAGCAGAATCTCCCATCTTTTAACCTTGTATTTATCTCTCTTTCTTATGAAATTTAAAATCAAAGAACTTTCAGTCAGGGAGGAGCCCTGGTGACCATCCAGTCCAGGAATGGAGAGCCTGAAGCCTTGAGGCCACATGTGACCCTTTAGGTTCTCAAGTGGGGCCCTTTGACTGAATCCAAACTTCACAAAACAAATCTCTTTAATAAAAGAATTTGTTCTGTCAAATTTGGACTCAATCAAAAGGCTGCACCCAAGGACCTAGAAGGCTAAGTGTGGCCTTAGGGCTTCAGGTTCCCCACCCCTGATCTAGTCCAATCCCTCCTTTTTCATTTGAAAAAACTGAGTCTCAGGGGTGGCTAGGTGGTATAGTGAATAGAGCACTGGCCCTGGAGTCAGAAGGACCTGAGTTCAAATCTGGCCTCAGACACAACACACACACACACACACACACACACACACACACACACACACAAAACTAGCCATGTGACCTTGGGCAAGTCATTTAACCCCAATTGCCCTACCTTCCCCCCTCCAAAAAAAAGGGGAAAAAAAAAGGAAAACCTAAGTCTCAGTGAGAGGAGGTGACTTGTCCTACATCAATGTCAATGAAAGATTTGTGAATGGAATTTAGGTCTCTTTCTAGTGCCTCTTAACTCTACCATCTAAAAAGTTATCTTCATTAACCTTTCTTTCTTTTTGAATGCTGTCCCTTTTCTTGCACAGTTGGATAGTTCTCCATACTACATAAATCTAAATGGTGTTAGTTTGTGTCTTGGGAAGTCTGATTCAAGATATGAGCTAGTAAAAATTGAGTTGAATTAAATTAGCAGCTTAACTTTAATACAGACTTCCTAAGACTAGTTTTCTTAGCTTTGGAAAACATTCTATGTTTTTGTATCAAATACTTTGAATTGAAGAAAAATATTAATTTGGCCATGTCTTACTTAAGATTAAAATCTGAGGACTCCAATTTTAGGTCTCCTAGTAATGTATTTTCCTTTAAAAGGGCAGTCCCCTGAACAGCAAGCTCCTAAAGCATTTTATATGTGGCTTTAAAGACCAAAAGCATTTTGCTTAAGACGCTAGAAAAAAAATTGAATACATCACATTTTTACCAACTCAAAAATGACAAAGGCCTGACTTTAAAGTCCAAAAACAGTTTTGCTAATAGTTTGGGTTTTTTTTTTAAATCTTTGGATCCATCACATTTTTACCAACTCAAAAATGACAAGGGTCATGATGACAATGGGAAAAATAGCAAGAATATTTATAGACTGGGAAAAAAATGTCACCATAGTGGGTAGTGAATTATTTTCAACTTTCATGCAAATTTTTCCCCCTACAGTTCAAGAAACCCTGAAGCAGATGGCCTGCTATAACTGAGAATGGGCTTCAAGGGCACAGCCCAGTAGTCTGTTTTCGATTTTGTAAATGGGTAGACCATAATCTCTTTGGGCCTCAGTTTCCTCATCTGAAAAATGAGGGGTTTATATTACACTATTTCTATGAATCCTTCTAGTTCCAGTGAAACATCTTGTGAAATTCTTTAAGGCCTACATGGAAGAGAAAGTCACAGTATTTAAGCTTATTCCAGAAAGTACATGATGCTCCTAGGAATGCCTCTCCTTGGTGAATTCTTGAACAACTTTAGCTGAAAAGGGGGCCCAAGGCTGCAACATTTATGGCAGATGGGAAATGGGTGTCTATCAGTATCTTCTTTTGTAAATTCTAAAGGTTTCTTTTACCTCTCCATAAGTATTATCTTTTTCTCTCCTCAGTATCTTATATTCTTTTTTTCTTTGCTTTTCTATCATATACTTTGAGAGGGAAAAACATCAATTCGCTAATCTGTGGTACTTTTGCCACCCAAAATTAAAATATGGAAACCAAGATAAGGCATAAAGGTTAAATAACAATGAACTGTCAAATTGCATGACCATTTCAATCTAAAGAAGAATATCATTTGTCATAATAATCATCAGAAAATGTTTACTACTAGCTTCCAACCCAACTGAATCTGATTGTTTATCATTTTTTTAAAATTACATCACATCTATAACAAATAAGTGTATATAGCACATAGTAGGCTGAATATGTGTCATCTAAAATGAGATTATGAAATAAGAAATGTAGAATTAAAATAGACTTCATGTGTCATCAAGAACAATTATTCAGTTGTACAGATGATAAAACTGAGTCCTAGAGAGGTCAATGACTTTCCCAACGTTATATAGAGAGTAAGAAGAGTCAGGATTTAAAACCAGGTTGGATTCCAAAGCTGATGCTCTTCCTATTACAAACTCTGCCTCCTTTACAAAGACTTATTTGAAGGGAGCGGGGAGAAAAGGCTGCATATAAGTATGCACTGAAAATTAACTCTGGTTACAAGTTGCTTAGTTTTTATATGACCTAGAGTACGGAGGTAGTGACATTTACTTCTTTAGATGTTATTGATGCTATTTTGATATTCTGTTTTCAGAAATTATATTTTTCTAGTATATGTCTATATATATATGTATGTATATGTTTATGCAGATATCTACAGCTATAGAGAAACATATCTAAACTTTATGGTAGGGCTTTAGGGGGGAGGGAAAAAAAGAACAAAGTAAAAAAAGTACATGACAGAGAATAAGATTCACAAGGAAGCAAAGAAAAGATGGACATTTCTCAACATGAGTATTATTTATCAAATAGACTTTCTTGAAATGAAAATATATGTGGAATCTTCTCTTATGTTCTGCAATGTATAGAACATGCTTTTTTTTCTAAATTTTTTTTAAAGTTCCAATATTTAAGTTTATGATATGTTTTTGTTTCTTTTCTCTATTCTATGTTTGTCTTCTGGTGTTTGAGTCTAAAGTAAAATTATGGGGGAAAAAAAGAAATTATATTTTTCAACATATATTCAAAATATTCTGCTGGTAAATTTTGAAATCAGTGATTTACTCATAAACTGCGTGGCAATAACAAACCTAATAACTGACAGCTATGTGGTACCTAAAATTTGTAAAGCACTTTACATGTGTTATCTCATTTGTTCCTCACAACAACTCTTTGAGTTAAGTATTATTATTCCCATTTTACAGATAAAGAATCTGGAGCTCAGAAAAGTTAATTGACTTCTTCACTGTTACTCAACTAATTGCTTTCAAACCCAAATATCTCTAGACTCTCACTCCAGCACTCTTTCCATAATCTGGTACTGCCTCAGAAGCGAAATAGACAATATGAATCAAAATGTGGCTGAAATAAACAAAGAATCCACTAGATGATTATTTAAGTTTTTAATTATGTAGGAATGCCATGAATTTACAAAAGGCACTGTCTGAATAGCTTGACTTTTTTCATCCCATTAGCCTTTACAACAGTCCTGGGGAGTTACAGAGGAGACACATATTTTTCATGCTATGGATTATGGTAAACTTGGCCTGGTGCAAGACAGAGTTCTAAAAATGTGTCCTGTGCCACATAGCCAATCAGTTGGTCGTTCAACAAGTGTTAATTAAGTGCTTACCATGCACCAAGTCCTGTATTAAGTGCTGGGGATAACAAAGAAAGGTAAAAAACAATCCTTGCCACTAAGAAGCTCAAGTTATAAAGGGAGATTCAACTTTTAAATAACTTTATATGAATAGGATATATACATTAGCAGCTGGGAGAACCAAAAAAGCCTCTTCCTACAGAAAAGAGAATTTGAGCTGGGTCTTGAAGAGATCCAAGGAAAATAAAAGGTGAAGGGGAGGAGGAAGAGCATGCTAGGCAGGGAGTAAAGGGGAAATGGGATTGAGGGTAGGGGGTCAGTCACTGACAAAGCGCTGAGCACAGAGACAGGAGATAGCAAACTATTGTGTGGTTAGATCATAGAGCATGTAGAGGCTAGTAAGGTTTAAGAAGAGTGTAAAGACTGGAAGGAGGCAGGTAATGAAGCACTCCAAATGCCAAAGAAAAGACTTGAAATTTGATCTCAGAGGCAATAATAAGGCTCTGGAGTTTGTTGAAGAGGGCTGGGTGACATGGGCAGACTTGTCCTTTAGGAAAGTCATTTTGGCAGCTGAGTTAAGGAGGAACTGGAGAAGACAAAGATTGGAGGGAGGGAGGCCAATTAGGTGGTTATTGCCATAGTGTAAGAAAGGGCCTAAATTAGTGTCTGTAAATGAAGAGAAGGAGGTGTATATGGAACATGTTATGAAGGAAGAAATAAGATTTCTCCACAGATCGGATATGTGGCATGAGTGAATGCAAGGACTAGAAAATAATACTGGGATTGAAAGCGTAGGTGACTGAGAGGATAGTGGTACTGTTAAGGGTGAAGAAGATGGTTCTCTCAGAAGAGGAGAGGGTTTGGACTGGAGGTTGGGGAAAAGAGGGAGATAATGAATTCTTTTTAGATATGTTGAGTTTAAGAAGCCAATAGGACATCTGGTGCAAGATGTGTCCAAAACATAATTAATGATGCCAGACTGAGACTCATGAGAGAGTTTAAGACTGGATATGCAAATCAGGGAATCATGTGTATAAAGATAATAATTGAATCTATGGGAGCTGATGAGATCACCAAGTGAGATAATGTACAGTATAAACAAAAGAAGGTAAAACAGAGCTGGAAAGAAGTATGACAGAGTAGAAAGAGCAGTGGAGTTGGATTCCAAAGCTTTGTCTTTGAGTCCTATTTAAATCTGCAAGCCTTTTTAACAGCTGTGGGACCCTGGTCCAGTCATTTAAATTCTTGGAGCTTCAGTTTCCTCATTTGTAAAATGATAACAGCATTCATTTATGTCACCTATTATGGCATGGGTTAAAGTCATATCTATATAAATGCTAGTTGGTGTTCTTCCTATGCACCTATTTTTTAGCTCTGCACAAGCTGCAAGAATAAAGGTATAGAAACTTCAGATGTTAAAAGGATGGATTAGTAGAAGAGGGAGAAGGAGGTTGTCTGGGAATAAAAAATCTTTAAAAAGCCTCTGTCTGCTTAAATAATCTCTACACAAAACTAGACATTGTCACAAACTTTGTCCACCATCATATAACATTCACAGAAAACTGAATTTGCTGATGCTTGCTAATGCAGAGTAATATAGGAAAGTCCATGTCAAGAATTTATTAATTTGTCAGACTTGTGTTATCTTTTATTGGGCATTCAGTTGCCTATGTGTTGTACTCATGCATCTTTAACACTGGTTATAATTTAGAAAAGTGTCATCTCTCACATTAGTTACAACTTAGATGCAGTGGCTTATTCCCCTCAAGCCCAAGTGGTTTTGACATAGCATGCATTTTGGTTGTCATTCATTTCTTTATGGCATATTCTACTAATAGTGGGCTAGTCTTTACCATGTATCTGATGCCAAAAGCTTATCATTTATTTTACTTATTGGCTTTAGGACTATGGAGATACCAAGAAAAAGAATGCTAGGCATAAATGGAATCATTTTTGTTGAGTTGTTTTTTTTTTTAAACATGACAGTAATGCTTAGCAAAATGGCTTCAAAGGAGTTCAAAGCTCACTGCTCTTGAGAATTTTCAAAAAACAATCTTAAATGTATTTGGATCAATAGAAATTAGTTTAAGTTGTACTTGTCTCAGTCAAAGACCAGTGTAAATCAATCTTATTTGAAATGTACATGAATAGCTTAAAATTGTATCATGAGCCATGGCCAACATGTGTTGAGAGCCAAATTTCAGTACAGTAGATCTAATTTTCACTGGATTGGAATATGTAATGCAGAGATGGACTTTTTAAATGCCATGATGAATCACAGCATTATATCTAATGCCAGGATTTCTGCAAACATTTAAAATATTGGTCAAATAGACTTATGTAACCTTATTGCCTAGAACTCCAAGCTCTGGGTTGTTTTCTTTCATTTTGAAAGAATATCTCTTGGGGTGGAGTCAAGATGGTGGCGTAGAAGCAGGGAAATTCCATGGCTCCCCCCACAACCACCTCAGCTACCTATAAAATATGACTACAAACAAATTTTAGAGCTCCAGAACCCACAAAGTGACAGAGAAACAAAGCTCCTGCTGAAGACAACCCGGCAGGCAGACAGGAAGGGTTCATTGCAGCATGCTGGGAGCTGAGCCCAGGCCCGCAGTTTTAGCCCCAGGGTGGCCCAACCAGTACAGCTTGAGCAATTGGGAGAGTGGATCACCAGCAGCTGTGGCAGTTTCCAGAATTATCAACCCATAAATGCCAAAGACAAAGTGAAAGGTCAGTGGAACTCGGTTGAATTTGGGGGGGACGGAAGAGTGGGTCTGATCCTCTGCCCCCGGAGCCAGAAGTGGCACAAGCAGTGGCCTTGCAGCCACCTCCACGTGGCTGCTTCAGAGCTCCTGGCCTATAGATTGCAGGGGGGCCAAGTGATCATTCAGAAGCTAAGTACTCTCGCATTAACCTGCCTGGATCGGGATCATGGTCTTGGGTAGTAGTCCTGAGGTGTGTGACCAGTGAGCCAAAGCTGGTGGGGGCTGCAGAGACGGTGGCCTCCTAAAAGCTCTGGCAGCTGTGAAAACCCCAGTGATTTGGGACAAAGCTCTGCCCTCTGGAAGCAGAGTTTTTCTGTGGCAAACAGCTCAAAAGTCAAGTAAATTGACTGGCAACATGAGCAGGCAAAGGAAGCAAAGGAAGAAAAGCAATCCAACTTTATACTCTTTTTTGGGGGACAAAAAGGATCAAAGCATGGAACAGGATTAAGACAACACAATCAGAACTCTTGCACCAAAAGCTTCTGAGAAAAATATGAACTGGCTACAGGCCATAAAGGAGCTTAAGAAGGATTCTGAAAACCAAATAAGAGAAGTGGAAGAAAAATTGGGAAGAGAAATGAGAATGATGCAAGAAAATCCTGAAAAGACGGTCAACAACCTGACTGAAGAAAATAACACCTTAAAAAACAGACTAACTCAAATGGCAAAAGAGGCCCAAAAAGCCAATGAGGAGAAGAATGTCTTAAAAAGTCAAATTTGCCAGATGGAAAAAGAATCTCCAAAGGTCACTGAAGAGAATAATTCCTTCAGAATTGGAGTAGAGCAAATGGAAGCAAATGACTTTATAAGAAATCAAGATACTATTAAACAGTTCCAAACAAATGAAAAAATAGAAGGCAATGTGAAATATCTCCTTGAAAAAACCACTGACCTGGAAAATAGATCCAGGAGAGACAATTTAAAAATTATTGGACTACCTGAAAGCCATGATCAAAAAAAGAACCTAGAAATCATCCTTCAAGAAATTGTCAAGCAAAATTGTCCTGATGTTTTAGAACCAGAGGGCAAAATAGAACTTGAAAGAATCTACTTATCACCTCTTAAAAAAAAATCCCAAAAAGAAAACTCCTAGGAATGTTATAGCCAGGTTCTGAAGTTCCCAGATCAAGGAGAAAATATTATAAGCTGCCAAGAAGAAACAATTTGAATATTGTAGAAACACAATCAGGATAACACAGGATTTAGCAGCTTCTACATTAAGGAATCCAAGGGCCTGGAATATGATATTCCAGAGATCAAAGGAGCTAGGATTAAAACCAAGAATCACCTACCCAGCAAAATTGAATATAGTGTTTCAGGGGAAAATACGGTCATTCAATGAGGTGGAGGACTTTCAAACATTCTTGGTGAAAAAATATCTTTTACTGATACTTTTCTTTTGTTTTTACATCAAAATAACTTCCCAGCCCCCTCCAGAATGAATAAAGACAGATTTATCTTGTGACAAAGAAAAACAATTAAGAAAAAAAATATTGATACAAAAGTCACTTGTACCTCTCTACAGGGAAGGAAGAAGCATGGGTTAACTATCTGTTCTCCAGAATGTTTATTGTTTTCCCAGGGATGGGGAACCTTTTGCCTCCAGACCACATGTGGCCCTCTAGGTCTTCAAGTGCTGCCCTTTGACCGAATCCAAACTCTTGTTCAATAAAGGATTTCTTCTGTAAAACCTGGACTCAGTCAAGAGGCCAAATCCAAGAACCTAGACTGCCACATGTGGCCTGGTACTTGCAGGTTCCCCACTCCTGGTTTTCCCATTATTCAAAGTTCATCTTCTTTTAGTGATCTTTTTATTTATATTTCAATGTAGTCATTAGATATATAGTTTCAGTTCTACTTATTTCGATATTCATTTGATCAAATTGATTAATTCATTAGATCAGATTTAATTCGATTCACATTATCATTTCATACAAACAGTCTCATATTTTAAAAAAAATTCTTCATATTTGGTGTGGCTAGGTAGCACAGTGAACAGAGCACCAGCCCCGGAGTCAGGAGAACCTAGGTTCAAATCTGGGCTCAGAAACTTAACACTTACTAGCTGTATGACCTTGGGCAAGTCACTTAACCCCAATTCCCCTGCATTCCCCTCTCCAAAAAGCAAAAGAAAAAAAAATTTGTATCTGCATTTTCTTATTAAATAATAATATTCCAATAAATGTGTATGCCACAGTTTGTTTTTGATTTTTTTCTTGCCATGTCCCAGTCTATTAGCGCCTAGTTTGTTTCCAGTTTTTTGTTACCACAAACTATGTTACTGTGAATGTTTCAGGATATATTAGAACTTTGTGTCTGTCCTTCATTTTCTCGAGGTGAAAAATAGAGGATGGGTTTTATTTTGGCATGCTTTCCTCCAAATTTGACTTTTGGAGCCCATTTTGCTGCCAATAAAGTTTCCCAGTGAACTTCAAAATATGACATTCATAAAGTTCTTCACAGTTGCAGATATTCATTATAGAACAACCTTCATTTCCCCCTCCAGAAAATACAAAATACCACAGAGGATTCACAGTATTCCCAAAATAATTGATACATTTCTCCTTCCTAAATAAAACCAAAAACAAAAAAGCTATGTTAGGCAGATTTCACTGTTAAAATTAATATCTGTGGTTAATTACACAATTTTTAAAGTCCAGAGAGATTCCCTACTTAATATTTACTTAGCTTTCAGGATGTGATAGGTGTTTTGCTTAAAATAGAAGAGACAGGTTTTTTGCTCATAAAGAGCTTAAAACAGAGTTTGTTAGTAATTGAGTTATTAATTTTTGAATCCAAAGAACTTTTGAGTTCCCAAAGGTAAAAGTGCACAACAGTCACTATAAAAGAACAAAGCTGTTCTTCTACTTGGGGGTTGGGAAACAGCCCCTCTGCTTTTATTAATTGCTGTTATATCGGAGAAACTTGCAGCGCAGAAGCCAAGGTAAGGATAATAAATGGAGACGACACCACTTTCTACTGTATCTGATGAAGCAACTCTTGTTAACACATTTTGTCTCTGAATTGTAATGTCTGTAATGGCACCACTGGATGAATTAAACGATACCTCACTTTCGCATCGTATCTAAAATGATAATAATTCCCATACTTTACATCTCTGAACATCTTGCTAAGTTTCTTCCATAAGCCAGTTATTCTAAATAGAAAAGAAGATGAAGCCCTGGGAATCAGGCTGAAGATCACCTGTGATTTCCTCCCTGTGGGAAATAATTTTAAAGAACTGCCAGAGGTTCAGAGAGGCTGTTACTTGGCCCGGTGACACACAGCGACCAAGTTTCAGGCAGAAATTTTGAAACTCAGGTCTTCTTGACTTCAAGTTCAACATTCTATTTTACCATTCACGCGGGCAACCAAAGCAGATAACAATAAGAACTGAGACTCCCTGCTGCCAACTGAAACAGATGATACTAAGAACCGAGACTTGTCTCCAGCATATAAAATAAGTTGCTAAGTAAGCATTATAAAGAATTTGCCACAAAGTGGCCCCAAAATAGATAACAAATAGACTTGGGATAGTCTTTACTTAGTATCAATACTATTTAGAAATTTTATCTAATTGAACTAATCAGATCTCTGCTTTACAAAGGGCTTAAATCATTTGCACTATCCTATTGTGATTCTGTCAAACCATTGGTGTACATCAGGAAAGTTAAATAAAGGAGTGGATCTCAGTTTTTGTACCTGGGGCAAGAAAAGGTTGAACAGGTCATAAAGGAAAATTGATTTGGTTTCCAAGAAAGGTTGCCTACTCTTTCATTACCTTAGCACTCCTAGCTGCTGTGTAAGCTGGGGTTAACTCAAAAGGGAACCTATTCATCTGTCTGGTTTTAGTGAAAGAAGGATACAGAGGTAGTGATGATAGCTGTTTTAGGCATAGAGAAGGGATGATGAAATGCCTCCAGGGATCCCAGGTGCACTGGCCTAGGGAAAGTAGATGCAACTGGCTGTCTCTTAGACCAGCAACTAATGAGGGCTCCTACAAGAATCTTTGATTTCCTCTAGGGAACAGAGATGAAAGGCCGAAGAACACAGTTCTCATTTTAAAAAAAAGAAGATGAAGAGGGAGATTCAATATTTATGTGGTGTGACTTCTTGTTGCTATTTGCTTCATCATTCATTAAAGTGATTTAGGCTTGTCTACACTCCTATGCATTCTCTCCTCTGTCTCTTGTATCCATGTCTGTCTTTCTGATTGTCCCTTTCTCTGTCTCTCCATATTTGTTTCTTTTTCTCTCTTTCTCCTATCCTTTTAGTTTTGAAGTGTTTTTTTGCTGTTGTTCTTTATGTTGTTATTCCTAATTTCACGGAAAACCAACAAACAGAATGATGAATCAGAATGATTCATTTGATTTAAGCTTTCATAGTTAAGTTACTCCTTTGCAAACCAGATAGGCAGATGGGTATTTTTTTTCTTTTGGGCAGCAAGAGGAATTTGTGGCTTTAAAAAAAATACAAGACGACAAAGCAAAGTGGCTATATTATCTGGGTCATTTTTCCTACATAAGAAAGGCAAGACTATATATAGAGTTTTCAAACAATGCATGGTAGATATATACATGGCTATTTGTGACTAAGTGTGGTGAGAAGCCAATGCAGGAGTCATTTTCTTAAATTGCTGAAAAAGCAGAAGAAAATTAAGGAATAAAGGAGACCCACGGAACAGAAGATATTCAAATGAGAAGCTGTCCCAAAGGATTGAAAAGCTCATAGAACCTCCTCAAAATATTCAAAGACAGATAAAATGAGACCACCCTGTTCACATCCCAGGGACAAGGCAGCTCTTCCTGGAACTTTTACTTTCCAATACTGAGCTGGTGATAGATTCCAGATGGGGTGCTCCGCAAAAGTGACAACGCTATCTGTTTCTGAAGAATGAGAACTGAGAAAATAAGAGCCTTCTCATCCCCCATTTTCCTAAAAAACACAAACACTTCAACCACAAACAAATCTGTTTAAGCCAACATTGGAATAAAATCCTCTCTAAATTAAAGGCTATAATAATCACCAGCACATTATCTAGCAGAATTCTACTGTGTATGTGAAAGGAAAGACAGGGAAAAAGACTGAAGTAAATTTTACTCATACTCTTTGCCATTTACATATGAAGACTACCTCCCAGGCTGCAATTAAAGTTCTGTTTGACTCACTTCCACAGGAACCCTCTAAATTTAGCAGACAAGGTTACTTAACTTTCACTTACAGGTTCAATCCCATTCAAGGCCCTAGCCCTAGGCAGAGGCAAGATAAAGACCATTAGAGTAAATTTTTAGGATTCTGCTGGTCTCACTCAGACCTTTTACAGTAGACCCTGTGAGATTATCATCCAGACCAACCTTTCAAACTCTTTCCAAGGATTGCAGATGCCTATCTCATTCACCTTGGAGGCTTCCACTTGCCACTATTAGGAGACCTCTCCACTCCATTAAATAAATGAATAGATAGATAGATAGATACATACATACATACATACATACGTACATACATACATACGTACATACATAGATGAATGAATGAATGAATAATAAATGCTTTGTCTGATACCCTAGGACAGGATGGGGAACTTTCAGCCTCAAGGCCACATGTAGCCCTCTAGGTTCTCAAGTGCAACCCTTTGACTAAATCTGAACTTCACAGAACAAATCCCTTTAATAAAAGGATGTGTTCTGTAAAACTTGGACTCAGTGTCAAAAGACCACACCCAAGGACCTAGACGGCCACTTGTGGCCTCAAGACCACAGGTTCTCCACCCCAGCCCTAGGATCTTAATTAATTCCTTGCAGACCCCCTTGATACAATTTTAGCAACTGCCTGCCTGCCAGGACAGTCTCCATTTGCCTTTTGCTTAGACCTACCCTTGTTAGCTTGTCACTGTTGTGTGGCTATTGGTCTCCAGATGCCTTTTCATGCAAATGACTTGCAAAGTTATCTAGCCAGCCTAGATCCTCTGCCCTGACCTTCAGGTTCTTTCTCCAGCTGCCTATTGAACACCTCAGCCTGGAAGTAAGCATTTGAGACAGAACTAAGCACATTATCTTTCCCTTTAAGCCTTCTCTTCTGTCTTCATTATTTCCAGCTGGTATCATGATTCAATTTATCTCCCAGTGTGTAAACTCTTTTCCTTTTTCCTTTCTACATACAATAGGCTCTCTACAAATGCCTAATGTTAATGGAAAAGAGACATTGTTATATAGTGGGTAGAGATTGGACTTCAGAGCCAGGAAGGAGTTAAAGGTCCATCTCTATCACTTGCTGCCTAAGTGACCCTGGGCAAGTCATTTAATCTCTCAAAGCTCTAGGTAACTGAGAGATTACAAATTACAGAGAAGGTACCTCTCCAGTGGTAGGATGGCATTGCTTCCCTGAGAATTCTCTATACTAAAGAAATCACAGGATTATTATTTTTTGCCTTAATCCAAAACAAACACCAAATTAACTAAACAAAATGTATTTACACTAGATCTGTAGCCCTTTTATGAACTCTATATAGTTATCCCTTCTGTACTGTGAGGGTTAGGGGTGCAGTACTCACACAATCTGGAAAATCCATGTAAAAGTTTTTTGGGTCCTTCTCTTCATACTAGAGAAGTCTGTTTTGTTTGTTTTTTTTTTTTTGGTTTGTTTACAATATCTTATTGTAAAATTTATATTAAGTATTTAGTCACAGGCTCTATGTCATCTTCTGACCTTTATGCATCTTCTGTGGCTTTTGCAAAACTCCCCCCAAACTCCCATTTAATTTGTTATGCCAAAGTTTGATGTATTGAAACTGGCATGTGAAAAGTTGCAATGTGGTAGGGACAACTGTATAGTGAATGGCTCTCTCCACACATCAGTCACATTTCTAAGTCATTTCATGAGGAATGATGCTACATCTCGGTCACTTGTATGGTATAACTTGGAAACTCCAAAAGCTGTCATTTTAGTCATAAAGTTTGTAAGCCATTCTGTAGACATAAAATTTTGAAAAGTAAAGCTCAGTTTTTAAACAAGAGACCTAAAGAGAACATTTTCAATCTGTTGGGGCAGATTGTTTTAAATTGGTCCAGCTGACAGTGGTTACCTTTCTTACTGTGCTGTTTCATAAACTTAAGCACAGCAGGCTTCTCAGTTCCTGTGGCAAGCAGTGCATAGAGATTACCACTTTATCATTTCCTGACTGAAAGCAGAATTGCATGGAACAGGCTAACAGTGAGCAACAGGGCTACCAATAACAAGGAGAATACAGAGCAGTGTCTCTTAAAATGAAGGACTGAGTCTGGTCCCAGCGCTGCTGGAAGGAGTTTAAATCATTTTCCTCGAATACCTTCTTACCCAGGCAATACTTTCCACATTTTTCTTATTTCTACATTGCTATTCTGAAATTGCTACTTTAATCTTCATTGAGCAACACAAACATTCTTTAAGATATTAGCAGTGCCTTGAGTGCGCACATTCTATCTGCAGCTTCTAGATTTCCTTTTGTGAATTCTGCTGAGCCTTAGAAGTGTCTACAATGCCTACTTTTGGCAACTAAATGACAGTGAACTCTGAGAATTACCTTAAGTTTGCTTTGCATGTATCTTGTATACATATTATGTCTTTCAGCAGAATGTAAACTCCTGGAGAGCAGAGACTCATTTTTGTCTCTAGGTCATCATTGTCCAAACATAATTACTTACATAAAGTAAATTCTTGATATTTTTTTAAAAAATTAATTAAACTTAACTAAATAGAGTGTAGGACTTATAAGTCTGTATTTAAGAAAAAAAATAATTCAAATAGCAACTTAGACAATGAGTAGTATCTAATGATGGACAATGACTCAGCCTCTCAGATTAATATCTGTAACCTCACTGGGCTAATACAAGGCTCAAATGAATTATGATCTATGAAGTGTTTTGCAGACCATAAAAGATTGTTCAAATATCAACTAACTTTATCAACTTCCTAAATGGTTATTTTGCAAACCACACACACACAATTTGCATAGTAATGAGATTTGTTCATTTTACAAGTCATGTGTGATCACCAGTCTATTTTATAGTAATATTGGGTATGTAAAAAGAGAATAAAAGAGCATCACTGACTGAATCATTCTCACTGTATTTCCCAAACTATGGGCTATGCTAAAGTTTATGATAGGTGTATTGCTATTCTAACTTTAATCTATTGCAACTACAATTCTAAATCATAGGTGGAAATAAATTCAATTCAACAGAAAAAATATATTCTTAACTATTTTCCTCATAGAATGCAAAGACAGCTCAATACAACAGAAATTACAGGATGCATTAAGACAATTAATTTTTACAGCATACACAAATGTGACAGCTTAAGACAGCATAAGCTTAAAATAAACCTTTACCAAATCTTAAATAGGCCCTGAGCAAGAAAATGGCCTTCTCCCTTTGTAGAGAGAATTTAGTGGAAAATTAATTATCTATACCTGCCAAAATTCCAGTCAATCTAAACTTGTGCACTGCTGAACCCAATGGATAGTATTATAATTGCTTCTTTTTATGGGGTTTGTTAGGAGAGTCACACTGAATCAAACATCTTTGTCAAAGGAAGCCTATATCTTTGAGATCCCATTCATTTGGGCAAAGGAAGTTTTGGGGAATACTTCCAATTATTCTGAAAGCTCATATAAATCTATATACAATTTATTCTTTGCAAGGTGATTGTCTTCTGCAACTTTCCTTGGGATTTCCTAAGTCTGGTGATTTGCAAATATCCAGTCTTATCAAGTTTAAATACACTTTGCTAGCATAGGAAACTTCTATTTAGAAGACTAGCTTTGACAAGAAGTCTATAATTTTACTTCCTACAGATTTTCAGAGAAATCCCGTTTAACATCTCTTTATAATGTTCATCTTGTGATTGTACCAGTAACAAAACACTCCAAACTGGGATCAGTTTTAACAGCAAATTACTTGAGTGTTTCTACAAGATAACAGTATCTAAATCATACCAATTTTTCAGATTTCTTCAACAAAGAATAAGCAACATAGAGCCGAAGGAAAGAAACAAAAGAATTTTAATGTAAAATTCACTTAAAGAAATGTCTTTTGTATATGGAAAGTTAAAAATAATTATGTAGCATAGGTTACTTTGTTACTGAACATCCACAAAAGACTCTAGAGTACTGGAGTTTGTCAGACTGTAAGATTCACTATGGTTATATTATAAACTGTCCTCAACGCTAGGCTGGTCTTAAGTCTAACATTTAAAATTTTACATGAGGGAAAACTTCATTTTTTAAAATTTTATTAAAGCCTTCTGTTTTGTTGTTGTTGATTTTACACTATGGTTATTATCTGATATACCATTGCCCCAGCACTTTCTCTTGAACAACAAACAAAAAGTTAAATCAATTCAATTCACTTTTATGTTCATATCTCCATCACTGACCCAGTGTATTGCACAAGGTAATCACTTTAACGTATGTTTGTTGAATGAATTCCAACAAAGTGAATTAAATACCTATTGTGTGCAAGGCATAGTTACCAGGTAATGGGGATAGAGAGAGGACCAACTGAAGCTGCCATTCATCTCAAAGGGGAGTAAAATGAAATTAGATTAGAAATGTAGAAAGAAGTCACACTGTGGAGACTTTAAGTACCAGGTTAAGAAGTCAATCAATAAACCTGTTATATACCAGGCACCATACTTAACATTGGGAATACAAAGAAAGGCGAAAAAATGGCCCCTGCTTTCAAGGAGCTCACAGTCTAATGGGGAGACAACATGAAAATTCCTATGAAAAAAAAGATACACACAGGGGGCGGCTAGGTGGTACAGGGAATAGAGCACAAGCCCTGGAGTCAGGAGGACCTGAGTTCAGATCCTGATTCAGACACTTTACACTTACTAGCTGTGTGACCTTGGGCAAGCCACTTAATCTCAATTGCCCTGCCCTTCCCTCTCCAAAAAAAAGCCCCCAAAAAAGATATATACAGGATTAATTGGAGATAATCAAGAAAAGAAGGAACTAAAATGAGTAGATAGGGAAAAGTGAGATTTTACCTATTGCTTAAAGGAAACCAGAGAAGGTAGAAGATGGAGAAGAGGAAGGAGAAAATTCTAGACAAAAGAGACAGTCAATGAAAATATCCAAAGTCTTGAGATAGAGTGTTTTGTGTGAGGACCATCAAGAAGGACAATGTCACTGGATCACAGACTATGTAGAGAGGAGCTAATGTGTAGGAAGACTGGAAAGGTGGGAGAGTGCCAGGTTATGAAAGGCTTTGAATGTCAAACAGAACATTTTCTATTTGATCCTAGAGGTGACAGAGAGCTAATGGAGGGATGTGTGTGTGTGTATGTGTGTGTGTGTGTGTGTGTGTGTGTGTGTGTGTATGTGTGTGTATGTGTGTGTGTAGGAGACATGGTCAGATCTGCAGTTTAGGAAGATTACTTTGGCAGCTAAGCTTACATGATGGACTTGATGAGGTATAGGCTCTGGGAGTCCCCTTGAGCTCTCCTTGAATCTTCCCAAGGGAAGGCATTTGCCTAAGGTTATGGGCCTTAAGTTGTGTCTCTGCTCAAGACTTTAGCCCTCCTTTGTTCCAATAGTTTCCCACTCTTAATGTTCCTGTTCCCACCCTTGAACTGGCCTGGCTCACCATTGTCTATGGTCTCCAGGTAGCCTCCAGCAACTTCCCATCCTTAATCACTCATTACTGGAGTCTGACCTCATCTGACTCCTCCTGAAGACCCTCCCCAAACTCCTCCTCTAGACCACCCCTAGATTCCTCCCACAACCTTTATGTATATAGAATCCCATCTCCCCTCCATATGGTGTGAGAGCCCCACAGAATGCCCTAGCACAGACTTATTCTGGCCTGCTTGCCCAATGCAAGATACCTAGGCTCCTTAAGGGTCTACCCATATGGTGAATTATTAATGAACTTTACTTTTCTTTGGCTGAGAAGACTTGAGTCTAATTAATTTGGCGCGACCCAGCTTGTTGGTGTTTAGGGGTCTCCAGAGCAACCCTAACCCTCTTTATGGGTAACCTCTTCAGAGGGACCTACACAGAAGAGAATATCAAGAAGAGGGGCTGTATATAGGCCAGGAAGGACAAGATTTGAAAAAAAAAAAAGACCACTAGATTTGTCAAGCTAGAGATAACTGGAAAGTTGGAGAAAGGGATTTCAGGTGAATGAAGAGATAGGAAGCCAAAATACAGATAATTAAGAAGGGAGTAAGAGGAATGAAAGTAGAAGTAGATGAACTTCTCAAGGAGCTTAGCTACAAAAAGGAAGAGAGCAATTGGAAGACATAGTGGAGATGGATGTATCAAGTAAGAGCTTTTGGAGTATGAGAGAGACATAGGTATATTTATGGGCACTAGGGAAGCAGCCTACTTGGAAAGATTAAAGTAAGTGAGAGAGCAGGATAAGAGGGGCAGTCTGCTGGAGAAGGTGGGATGGGGGGGAATCACTTTGCCTTGGCCAAAAGGGGTTGTGTCTTCATGTGAGAAAGGGATGAAAGAACAGATAGTTGTAGAAGGCATTTGGGTGATGTGAGATAAGAAGGGAAGAAGGGGGAGTTCTCAGCTAATAGCTTCAACTATTTTTTCACTGAAATATAAGACAAATTTCTCAGCTGAGATTGTGGAAGGAGGGAGAGCTATGCGATATTTGAGGAGGAATGAAAAGATTTGGGAAAAGTGGTGTAGTGAAGAGGACAGAGTTAATCAGGGAGGTTTAAAAAGATTGGCTTCCTGAAGGCTGAGGTGAAATTATGTAACATAAATCTGTAGTGGATCCGTAAGCATGGTTTCATAGCTATCTGAGCTTCCTTCAGAAACAAGTAATGAGTAGTGGCAAAGGCAGCAGAAGGAGAGAGTAATCAAGAGGCTGAGGTTGGGGCCCAATAAGATCACAATAGTTTTAAGAGGTCAAAGGACTTAAGAAAAGAGGATAGTGTTTGACATTGAGCAAGTCATTTGTGCTTCAATTTCCTATTCTGAAAAATCCAGAGGAGGGGGAAGATTAAATGATCTGTTTTTAAGATCTCCACCCGGTTCTCATTCTGCTTAACTGAAGTGTACCCAGCACAAGTTTAAAGCTAATGATGTTTATTGTCCGAGAGCAGAAGATTCACTGTGAATTAGAGTAAAATCAAGCCATCAGTCAACCTCATAACAAAAAGATCTGAGAGGGTATATTTTCCTCATCAGTAAATTAAAGGTTTGGAAATAGTCTGAGTCAGATACTAGTCTGACCTCACCCCCCTTCCCCCTAATTCAATATGCATAAAGGAGCGGCTTGTTTTCTCTTAATTTATCTGTCCACTTTACTGGATTATCAGGAGGATTCATATCAACAGTATTTATTAAGCCCCTACTTAGTGTTAAGCAATATATTTGCCACTGGGGATGAAAAGAAAAAAGGGAAAACTTCTTCCTTGCCTTCAAGGAATTTACATTCCAGAACCCAGAGGAGATTACAACTTTTAGAAAGATCGTAAATTTGAGAATCTGAGTTCAATCCAGATTTAGACACCTATGAGCTGTGTGACCCTGGGCAAGTCACTTACCCTTGTTTGCCTCAGTTTCCTTATCTGTAAAATGAGCTAGAGAAGGAAATGGCAAATCATTTTGCTAATGAAGGATTGAAACGAAGTAAGGAGAGACTTGAGGCAGGGAGGCCAAACAGAAGACTACTGCAATATCCAAGAATGACATGAAAAGGGCCTGTACTAAGGTGATGGTAGTGTCAGAGGAGAGAAGGGGATATGTATGAGAGAATTTGTGAAGGTAAAATCTATGAAACTTTGCAACAAGTTGAATGTGGGGAAATAAAAACAGTGAGTTGAGGAGGACATGTAGGTTGTCAGCCTGGGTAACTGAAAGGATATCTTTGCCAAGAAAATCCCAAATGGTGACATGAAGAGTCCAGCACAAGTGAACAAGGAGCTCAAGGAACAATAATCAAATTAATATTATCATTGCTAATGTAAATATATATAATATATATAATATAATATATTTATATAATATATAATATTATATATAATATATATAACACAAAATTATTTATATATATATATATATATATATATATATATATATACAAAATCAAGATTTCTTTGGCTCCAATTATAACCCCAATGAGTCCACAGACTAAAACTCCTTTACTGTTGCTGTTATTGAGCGTTATGATTTTTGACAACACTGCTCAAAACCCACAACCTCCAGTAATTCCCCCAACAATAAAACTCTCAAATAGGCTGACTGACCAAAAAATATTTCTTAAGCCCTTAATTTATATAAATAATGTGGTAGACACAGTGGAGAACAAAAGCAGTAACGATGGGGTATAGACTCTGGGAACCCCCTTGAAGCTTCCCATTTGATTTGGTGTTTCCCAGAGGCCAAAAGCCTTCTGTTATCAATAAGATTGAATCTCTGTTACCCTTAACTCTGTACCCTTAGTACTTTTGTCTAGCCCTTCACAGTCTGTTATCTCCAGGTAGCCTTCAGCTACCTCCTACCCTTGATCCTATATCAAAATATCCATGCCCAAATCTGTTACACTTAAACTAGCCTAGCCCTCCATTGTTGGTTACCTTTGGCAGTTTCCTACCCTTGATCCCATCAAAATCCCATTCCCTAGGTTCCTGGGAATCTGACCTCTAGTCACCCCAGTATCATCAAGATCCTCCTTGGACCCCTCCTCTAGTCACTCCAGACTACTAGACTACCCCTTGATCCCTCCCACAGTCTTTCTGTGTATAAAATCCCTCTTGTCTCCACCAAGGTGCTTGGATTCAATCTAGCTGAGATTCAGTCTGGCTGCCTTGTCAATACAAGCATCACAAATGCTTAGGTTCCTTAAGAGTCTACCCAATATGACGAATCTTTAATAAACTTTGCTTTACTTTGGCTGAGAGAAGGCTTGAGTTGAATTCATTCAGCAGAACCTGGCATGTTGGTATTTTGGGGTCTTGAGCACCCCTAAAACTCAACTTCAATGGTAAAACTGAATCCCTACCCTCATGGAACTTATTAATGCCTTGTAGGAAAGATAAGACAAAGTATTGTTTCATAATTAAATTAACAATCATAACTCACATTTACAGGTACTTTTACCAAGAGCCCAGTGATGTAGAGAATAAAAGCATTGTCCTTATTTTATCCATGAGGTAACTCAGACCCTTTGAGTACAAATGACTTGATAATTAGACAGCTAGTAAATGTCTAAGGTGGGATCTGAATCTGAAACTCCTGACTCCAAGTCCAATACATTATTACATATTTCAGTATAAAAACAGGAGGCACATAGTACTTTTGCAATAAGCCCAAGAAAAGGGAAATTACTTCCTACTGATTGGAGGGGGGAGGGTAGTGTGAGAGAGGGCTAGAAACCTCCAAGATAGACTTTATGGAAGACATGACATTTGATTTTGGAAGCTGAAAGATGATGATGGATTTTATAGCTGGAGCAGAGGAAGACAAAGCTTCAGGTAGTAAGAACTGTATTCATTGTCACAGAGATGAAAATCTAAGAGAAATATGCAGGACATAGTGGATAATGTTAATATGTATATGTAAACATATTTTCTAATGACTCAACAAGTCACTTTTCCTAGTTAAACCACATCTGAAATATGATCTTCAATTTTCTAAGCTAAACTCTAGCTGTATGAATGATGCATTCCAAACTTGCTCCTATCTCCTAAAGCCCCCAAGTCCATTGTCATTCTCAAGGAGACCTTGTCTCATATTGTAGAAGTCTGAGGTTTAGGGGTGCACACGACCCCAAAATACCAACATGCCAGGTCCTGCCAAATGAATTCAGCTGAAGTTTTTTCTTAGCCAAAGTAAGGCAAAGTTTATTAAAGGTTCACCATAATGGGTAGACTCTTAAGGAGCCTTGGTATCTGTAATGCCTGTATTGGACAAGCAAGCCAGAATAACCTGACACAGAGTCAGTCTGCACCAGATAATTCTCAGCCCCTTCATGGAGGAAAGATGGGTCTTATACACAGAAAGGTTGTGGGAGGGTTCTAGGGGTGATCTAGAGGAGGAGTTTGGGGAAGGTCTTCAGGAGGAATCAAATGAGATCAGACTGCAGTAATGAGAGATTAAGGGTGGGAAATACCTGGAGGCTACCTGGAGATGACAGACAATGGAGGGCTAGGCTAGTTTAACAGTAACAGATTTGGGCATAGATATTTTGGGAGTATCAAGGGTGGGAGGTAGCTGGATAATGGAGGTCTAGGCTAGTAACAGAGGTTTGGGCCTAGCTAAAATGAAAGGCTTATGGCCTCAGGCAAATGCCTCATGTGGGAAGATTCAAAGAGAGCTCAATGGGGTTCCCAGAGCCTGTACCTCATCAATACTTTCCTGAGAAGACCGAAGCAAATGAGTTTTTCCTTAGTCTTTATCCCTCTAGTCTTATAAAACGTTAAGACTTTTTTCTTTCCACTCTTTTAATTACAATTTCTTCTCCTCTACAATCCATCCACCCCCTGCTTGTTTCTCTTTCATGAATCTTAAATATTTTACTTTATACTGGCTCCTTCCCATTGACCTATAAACATTTTAAAGATGTTTCTTATTCTTAAAACAAAAACAAACAGAGCAACACAGAGGTTTCCTTCTGGTCACTGATGACGTTCTTAAAAGAAGTGAATTTCTTCTTTCTCTCTACCCTTTTACTCCCTCAATCCTTTGCACTCTGAATTCTAGTCCCTTCCCTCTGCTGTACATGCCACTCACTGCTCCCAGCTGTGGCCTCTGGAGGCTAGTAAAACAAATCTAACCTCTCTTCTAAATGAGAACATTTCATCTACTTGAAGAAGAATGTCATGCCCCCCTAAAACATTCTTTCCTTTGCATTGAACATACCCTGTTCCTTCAATTGATTTTTTTCTATTATATGGTCATATCCAGTCCCCTTACTATCCTACTGTGTGCGGTACAGGGACCCCAAAAATCCCCTACTCAAGAAAAATTAAAAGTCAGAGATATCTTGAGGACGGAACAGGAAGTTTTATTCCCCTGGGGGAAGAGGGTGGTCCTCTCCATGGGGGGATCAGGGAGAGGAGGTGTGTTACAAATGACTGAACAAGAATTTATACTCCAATGTCAAGCCCCCTTCCCCCTTCTGTCCCTTCTCCCATTGGCTGGGAGGCGGGCTTACAATCTGAGCTCTAATTCTCTTCCAATGATAAGGAACAAAGAAACCCACTACTATCTCTCAGTGGCTGGGAGGCAGGCTTACAAAGAACAAGGAAATAGGGGATAGCCAATTCAAATGTACCTATTAAAATGACAAGTCTAAACAGAGTGACCACACAGTCAAATGCCAAAGTGAAGAAGGGAGGGGCTAAGAGCTTAATGCTGCCTGACAGCAAGGGAAAGGGGAAAGTGTCCTGAACAATCTGAACAATTCAAGTGTTCACTTCCTTATTTGGACAATGCTAAAGGACAGGAGGAGCAAAAGTCACCAGCAAGGTTGGCGGTTTAAAAACCTATAGGGCCTAATGTTGATAAGGGTGGGGGTCGAAAGACTCCTTAAGTGGCCTAATGCTGATGTGGCAGGAGTAAGGGAGAGGGGGGGAATGGTGAAACTGAAACTCCAGCTTGTTCCCACAAAACTCATAGGCTGAGAAGTTTCACTTTTCCCATTCATTACTTACCCTTCTGTAGCTCTCATTGGAATTTTTTTTTCTGTCAAAAATGTGATGATTGAAGATCATATTTCAGATGTGGTTCAACTAGGAAAAGTGACTGTTCTTGTTGAGTCACTTCAGTTGTATCCAACTCTTCATGACCCCATTTGGGGTTTTCTTGGCAAAGACCCTGAAGTGGTTTGCCATTTTCTTCTCCAGCTAATTTTATAGATAAGAAACTGAAGCAAACTGGGTTAAATGACTTGCCTAGAGTCATATAGTTAGTATGTGTGTGAGGCCAGATTTGAACTCAGAAAGATGAATCTTTCTGACTCCAAGCCTGACACTCTTCCACTATGCTTTCCCCTACAGGAAAAGTGCAATGGGACTATATCATCCTGTCCTGGGCACAAAGTCTTTCTTTTTTTTTTTAATAAAATATTTTATTTTCCTCAATTACATATTAAAACAATTTTTAATTTTTTTAAAAAGTTCTGAGTTTCACATTCTATCCATCCCTTCTTTCCCTCCCACCTCCTTGATGGTAAGCAAGCAGATATAGGTTATACTTGTGCAATAATGCAAAACATTTACATATTAATTATTTCGTACAAAAAGCCTCAAGTAATAACAAAAAAGAGTGAAAGAAAGGAATTGAAAAATAGCATCCTTCAGTCTGTATTCAGTCAATATTAGTTCTTTCTCTGGATGCAGACAGTATGCTTCATCATTAGTCCTTCAGGACTGTCTTAAATAGTGAGAATAGCTAAGTCACAGTTCTTCATCATATAAGATTGCTGTTACTGTATACAATGTTCTCCAGGTTCTGCTTACTTCACTTTGTACCAGTTCATGTAAGTTTTTCTGAAATCATCCTGCTTGTCTTTTCTTATAGCAAAAGAATATCCCCTCACAATCATATACCACAGCTTGTTTAGCCATTCCCACAATGTCTTTCTTAAAGTAGTTTAGGATCACATTAGCTTTTTTTGGTTACTGCGCAAAAATTTAGATTGATCTTGTGTTATAGCTAACTAATTGCTACGTATCTTTTTCTTTCATTCTCCCTGGTTCTCATTCTGAAATCTCTCCTCTCAACATTTTTGCTCCTGCCATTCTTTGTGTCTAAAGTTAATGCCCCTCTCCCTTACCACTTTTCTCTTTCCCCTCCCCCCAAATCTCTGCTGGTTAGAATCTTTTCCTTCTTCAAGCTTCAACTCACTTGCTCTTTTCAAACCCTTCTGTGATTCCATCCCCTCTCAAACTCACCTCATTCAGCATCTATCTTCCTCTTGAAATGTTTCAGAACATCTTGGTTCTATCCTTCACATTTACATTGCAATTGGTATTTTAAGCACTTATGTGTGTATCTTAACTACCTTATTAGACTGTGAGCTTCTTAAGGGCAAAGAGTGTCTGATTCCATCTTTACATCCCTAAAAGCTAGCACAATGTTTATCTACAAAGTGGCCTATTAAAATAATTTGATGAATTTAATTTGTTGAATCATTCTGAAAACAAGTATCTTTATTTCTCTAATATTGACTAATTGTATGAGCACTAAATGAGGATTATGACAAATTTATGTATAGACGCGCTGGCATTTTTTGCTTTTAGAATATGATAAATCAAATGCGAGTAACATGTAAAAAACATATCTGTGCCTTTGTATACATTTCTGCCTGCCTTTTTTTTTTTACTTTAAAGAAACCCCTATTGGCCTCAAGACCAGATCAGACATGTAGACAATGTTCAATATCCATTTGCAGTACTTGAATTTTCCTTACTGAAAAAAGAAGCTAAGCACTAAGTTTACTGATATAGTGCTGAGTGCCTACAGCATCAAAGAATAAGTAAAAGAAAATGCAACCTTCATATAAAATAATTAAATGGTCAAGTGGGTATTTTTTTTAAAACAGTGAATCTTATTGTTGAAAGAAACTTGTGAAGTTGTGCAGTTACAAAGTCTAAAACCATAAATCCTCTCTATTCCTCAACACTCAGTTGACCATCTAGTCAATTTGAAGCCTCCCGTTGATGGAGACATCCATTCCCTGGTCTCTAATTGTTATGTTATCCTTCTAACTTTACTCTTCTCTCAACCCATTGATCTTAGTTCTGCTCTCTGATTAGAACAATATGATAGTCCTTGAAAAAGCAAGGAAAAAAAGGATGCAAGTAAGGAGGGAGGGAGGGAGAGAGAGAGAAATGGAAGGAAGGAGGAAAAGAAGGGAAGGGAGGAGGGAAAGAAGAAGGAGGGAAGCAAGGAAGGAGGGAAGGAGGGAATGAAGGAACAAAGGAATGAAGGAAGGAATGAAAATAAGGTTGTCACACACCTTAAGAAATTGTAACATGCAAATATCTCATTTCTTAATAGGTTACATAGGGGATAAATATTTACTTTACAAAAAGATCATTCCCTCTATAACAGGATCTTCTAACAGTAAACTGAATGATTTAGTATACTGTGTTCTTACAAAATAATATTATTTATTTTATACCATTTTCCAAAGGAGAATTTGGGTATGTGGGGAAAAGACCAGGAATGTCATCAATTTTCATTTTAACCACACATTGGAAAATGAAAACAACTGCTTTGAATTAAAGGATTACAGAGGGACTCTTTTAGACCCTTTAATTTATAAAGAAAGCAAAAAGAAAAAAGAAGAAAAAAAGCTTCAAATACACCATTCTAAACTAAGTACATTCAAGTATATGCTGTTGTATTTTTAAATTCACTGGTATTTACTGTAGCTAATATAATATAGAGAATAAAAGATTTTTGTCATAAAATAATCCTACACTTAGCCAGAATTCTTAGAAGGAAATTTAAAAAGGCATGGTAAAAAAAAATGTAGGATTTAAATTGTTATTACTTTTAAAGATGTCATATTAGCTATATTCATGTAACTAACCAGTAAATTAACCTCCTTACATAAAGGATATCTACCCAAAATACCAAATTCTTCACTTAAATTTCTGCATGGTTCCTATTAAAGTTGCCTTATTAATGTTACATGGTCAGTTAATGTTGTAAGGCATAGTTCTATTGCAAGAATTCAATTCAGCTAACATGTATAAAGGTCCTACTATGCATAACGTACTATATTTGGCACCTGGGGTACAAAGACAAAATGAAAACTAGAGTCTGCTCTAAAGAGGTTTATGTTCTTATCAGTTATAAATTTCTTACCAATTATAGCAAGAAACAAAAATTTGTCCATATTTAATAGGTTTTTGCAGTATAGGGGCAGTGAGGATCTGAGTAATTTAATAGATCAAAGAAGATAGTTTATTCAACCCTGAGAAGATCTGAAGAATTGCTTCCCCAAGAATGACTCTGTCATAATTAAAGATGAATATTCAGGGATAGAGTGAATCCAATTTATTGGATTCTTTTCCAGTCAATGTGTGTATGCCAAAAATATCCTGATTAATGAAACATAATATGTTTGCCTGGTATCCACCTGAGTTTCTTTCAAATAATTCTTTTTTTATGCATGCCTATACTTAAAATACTCACATGTATGAAACCCTTGATGCTCAAACACATCTGATTTATTTTTAATTCATTAAGTTTTTTTTAACTTTTAAATTAGATTTCAACCTTGCCGTTAAAGATATCTATAAAATGCTAAGGCTAATGTTATCTCATACACATGGACACACACGCGTATGTTCTTCTCTCCCCCTCCACACACACACACACACACACTGAATTCTTCTTAAATATTTTGTCCCACTGGAATGTATGGCAACATGAATTAATGGGGAAATGATGTTGGAAGGTAAAACCAAAAATAAGTGTATACATGAAGTGAATTTCTTGACCCTGAGTTTGTGGAAAAGTACAGTGCTGCTTCTGACCCCTCTTTGCTAGTTACCAGCAAAGGGAAGCAAAGAGATAGGATATAATCATATATATTCATCATAGGTGGTACTACTGTCTCCAATATTACAAGCATTTCATAAGTGCTTATGTGCAAAGAACTATAGCAGGTGCTGGGGACATAAGCACTAAATGAAAGAGCTCCTACCCTTAAGGAAGTACATTGTCCCCCAGGGGATACAAACTACAAACAAATAAGTGCATGCTTGATCATTTAAGGAGGGAGAGAACACTAACAAGTAGAAGAATCAAGAGCAGCTTCACCTAGAAGGTGGCAAAAGAAATGAAGCTTGAAAGAAACCAGAGATTGTAGGAGTTAGGGTAGAGGAGAGAATGCATTCATGCTTTCACAGGGGACCATTTATACCCTATTTGAAGAGATTCAAATGGATGGAAACTTAGCGGTTGGTGGAATGTATGTTTCTGAGAAAGAGAGAGATAACTCCCTAACAAGAAGGACCATTCATTATTAACTAAATATTTAATATAAATCACAATCCACATCAAAACTGATATTTGGACTGTGCAGATGTATCCATTTCTAAGGTCTTTATCATCATTTTCTAGAACCAATTTATTTTTTAAAATGTCACCTTTTGGTTATAGTTTCTCTCCCTCTCTTTCCCTCTCTCTCCCACTCTTCTTCCCTCCCCCTCTCTCTTTGTGTGTATATAGATATACATGTATATATAAATATACATATATGTACAATATACATAAATGTATATAATGAGCATATATCTGCATATCTATCTATATTCTTATTTATATTCCAGGAATACTCTAACCTGTGTCATTGACTGCAAAAACAAAATCTAACTCAAACTAATTGACAGAGTTTAAAAAAAATAAAAGGCCTTTAAAATGTATCATGAATTGAACCTAATGACTTGATAGGGCTGTAATTATCCCCTCAAAATTCAATTCTGTTTGAATCCCACCTTAAAAATGACTGAAACACAACATGATTCTGTGATTGAAACCTGTCTGTAGTCAATCCACATAACTGCCTTATACTTCACATAGATCTGCTCATCTTGTCAAGCAAAGAAAAATCTCATAATCAGTTTTAGCACCCCAGAGCCCTTCCAATTCTCAAAGTAATATTCCAAACAGCTCAAGTAGAGCACAATAATGTTCAGCTCTGTAGCCAGTCTATTGTAACGTTATCAAAGAGCAGAACTGGCTGATGGTAGCTGTAAATCTATGAAATCATGTTAGACCATCCATCTGCAATAGGAAACGCAAATGAAGGCTTTTCTCTTGCTCTCACTTTTTTTTTAACTTTTTAAATGCAGAAGGACCTAACTAGAAAAATAACACTTAACTAGTTACTATAGTAAAATTCAGTAAGAGGGAATCAAACAGTAATAATTAAAAATCATTATCCAGTTTTTGCCTAGAATCAAGTAAGATGAGCTTCACTACCTACACATCTATAAGAAGCCAAGTGCCAGCATAGGTCTACCCAGAGAATGTAGCAAGGGGAAGGGACAATGGTAATGTAGATTGTGGATATGCCAGCACCTTTGCCCACACTCTGCACATGCCTGTGCATGTGATCCATCATCCTCTCCAATTAGGACTGGTTTTCAGCAACAGCTGAATGTGGTGGAACCAGTAAATTCAGTTTATGCCATAGACCACTGTGAGATGTTGTTTCAACTACTGAATTACCTAAATTTAGAAAAAATTTAGAAAAAAATTTAGAAAAAAAAAGGTGATGAAACAGGATTGTAAGGCATATCTCTGGTACTAAGAACTGACATGAGGAGAGTTCTATGCCTGGCTGGGGGCATAAAAACCTAGACTTGCAGAAGTACAATATATCACTAAGAATTTCACAGTAAAGGCTTTGAGAAAATGGTATTTAAAAAAAAGGAAGTTGAGCAATTATATGATTAACGTAAGGCAAACACTTCTAGACAAATTCCCCCTTTTCCCTTAATAGCACATGTGTTCTTTCTGCTTAACAAATGTTATCCATATAATTTGTCTCAAATGATTTCACTTTCCTCTGTAAAAACTGCTCAAAAATAAATAGTGGGTTTATAGACAAATGTGTTATAGACTAATATTTCAAAACTATTTTTTTAAACTGCTGTTTTCCTTTGGTTTTACTGATGATACATAAACCTGATCTCATTACTATCTGTCTAACTCTTCCTCTGTCTCATATGGGGGAATTCCCCGAGGTTCATTCTTTGGCCTTCTGCCCTTATATCTTGTCCTCCTTTCCCTTGAAAATTGAATCCATTCTTGTGGTTTCAACTATCACCTCTAAGTGAATAACTTCAAATCCCTAACCCTAACCTATCTTCTGAACTCCCAAGATTACAAACTACTGTCACAATTTCATTCAGATCTTCAAGTATCAACTCAAACTAAATATTTTGAAGACTGATATCTCCCAAACTAGAACCTTTTCTCAACAGATCTTCCACAAAAGGCCAGCATCCATACTAGCCAAGAGAGTAGAAAAGTAGAGGGAGGGTCAACATTGATAAGGAACAACAAAGTATATATAGAGTGGGTTAAAGAGCTAATAAAGTACCTTCCTCAAGATGACGAGAGCCTTATAGTGCTATATCACTGCATTGCATCTTCTGGAATTTGCCTAAAAATCAGAAAACAATCTGGTAAGCTACAAGTTTCCCATCTCCCTCAACCAGAATGTGGAGCAGGTTTGACAGTGGGTATGATTTGATAGTTTCCTAAGTGGTAGAAAGGATGTGGGGATAATCTCTGATCATATCAGGGGAAGAACAGAACTCAAATGCCCTCAAAGTAGGGATTAAAAAAAAAAAGATGTCTAACTTCTCTGTACCTAAGCATTATTCAGAGGGAAATAGGAACTGGGAATACCAGGAGGTTGGTCTCAATATCCATGAAGGATACTGGGACAGGGCATCGAGGTGGTTCAGTGGAAAAAGTGCTGGGTCTGGAGTCAGGAAAATCTTAGTTCAAATCTGGTGTCAGACACTTATTAGCTGTGTGACCCTGGGTGAGTCGTTTAACAATGTTTGCCTTAGTTTCCTCATATATAAAATGAACTATCGAAGGAAATAGTAAAACACTCTGGTATGTTTTCCAAGAAAACTCTAAATGGGGTCACAAGAAGTCAGATATGATTGAAACAAGTGAAGAACAACAATCCATAAAGGTTTTGCTCCCCTATCATTATACTTGGGGGTTGGAATGCCCTCATAGATGATCATAGCAATGATAGCAACATTAAAAAAGCCTTGCATTACTACAACCATTTAAAAGAGAAAATCACGGCCTTTCTCCCTGAATTCTCTCTTCTCACCTTCTTTTCATCACAATTTCTATTGACACCATATCCCACAATCTCTTTCTTTACTCAGCTTCTGATAATGAGATGCCACTTCTCCTTGCCAAGACCAAACCTATTACCCGTTCAGCATTCTCTGAGAGATTTTCTACCCCATCATCCCCTCCCTCAATAATCTTCAATCTTGCCTCATTTACTGGTCCCTTCCATTTTTCACATTGCATATGATGACACCATTCACATCATCACCAGCACTTAGATCAGTGTATGGAATGTAGTAGTCACTTAAATACTTGTTGACTGATCACCACCACCACTACTGGTCCTTACCATCTATATAGTACTTTAAAATTGGCAAACACTTTATGTAAGCTTTCTCATTTGACTAGAAATCAGGGGTTATTATTTGGAGAATAGCAAAACAAATTGTGGTACATGAATACAAGGAATCTTACTGTGAAATTCTTACTCAGAAATGATAAATATGATGAATACAGATAATCATGGAAAGAGTTGCATGAACTGAGGCAAAGCAAAGCTAAGCAGAATGAGGAAAACAGTATATACAGTGTCTATCACAAAGCAAATGAAATAACTATTAGAAGACAATTAAAAATGAATATTGTAAAATTATAAAGAAGAAACTTAGCCCCAAGGAAAAAGTATGACCTGAAGCACCAGCCCTGAAGTCAGGAGGACCTGAGCTCAAATTCAGCCTCAGCCACTTGACACTTAACTAGCTGTGTGACCTTGGGCAAGTCACTTAACCCCAATTGCCTTGCCCTCCCTCTTCAAAAGGTATGAGAAGACACCTTTACCAATTACTTTACAAAAGTTGGTGTACACAGGCTTGGAACACTATATATAACATGAGATTTTTCCAATATATTGATCACTTTTGCTGAATTTTTTCTATTCTTCCTTTTTTTCTTAAGATAAACTATTATAAAGAATGGTTTTGTGAGGAAAATCTGGACAATGTAAAATACAAGATATTTTTTAAAATTTATTTAAAAATAAATCAAGGAGGTATATAAGGAATGATGAAGTGGTTTGGTAGCTGAACACTAAATTATTTACTGCCCAACCTTACGCTTCATCTTGGCTACTTACCCTAAGATTGGTGCATTTGTAAATATCAGTTCCCTCTGTTTATATTAGGATAGAATCCTAGAGCCCTCTAACATCTGTGGACCAAATGGAACCAGTTAGTTACCTGGATTGAGATTGTTTCACTGGGATTCAGCTTACTGCTCAATAAACTCCAGTGGCTTCCTAATATCTCCAAGATAGAAGACCTTCACAATCTGGCCATTCCTCTCTTTCTTGTCTTCTTATATCCCCAAATTCAGCCCACCCCCCACACATTCTATGATCCAGTGATAACTACCCTTCTTGCTGTCCTTCAAACAAGACAATCTATCTCCAGACTGGGCATTTTCAATTGTGACTCCCCCATGCCTAGAATATTCTCCCTCCTCATCTCTACCACTTGGCTTCCTTGACTTTCTTCCTTGACAACTAAAACCTTATCTTTTATAGGAAGGCTTTTCTGATTCACCATAATTCTAGCACCTTCTCCTGTTGTTCATCTCCACATTATCTTGTATATATATATCTTGTTTGTTCATATGTATTTGCATACTGTCTTAGACTATAAGCTCCTTGAGAGCAGGGACTATATTTTGCCTTTCTCTATCCCATCAGTGGGTGTAACGCCAGGCACCAGTAGATTCCCAAAAGAATGCTACTGTGAACAGCTTTTAAGGTTCGGATTACACAGTATAGTGAACACTCTCTTTATTCCATTACAAATCAAGGTACAGTACAATATTCACAACATTACATCTTATCCCAGAAAATCACAATATAGTGTTCACAACAGCTTAACATTAGAATGGCCACACAGTTTTCACTACAGTGGCCACAATATTTAGAACAAAGCATTCAATCAATTCACAATAAAGTAATCGATACTCAATCATTCAATTGCTTCACAATACAATAATCAGTCTTCTACTCATGGGGCAAATCAATACTTAATCATTCAACCAATTCCTAATACAATAATCAATCTTCCACTCATGGGGCAATCATATATCAACTCAATCAGTCACTTATCTAGTGATCAGTCACTAAATACAATCATTAGAAAACCACAAAAACCTTCTACCCCTTGGTGTCCAGCAAACCTCAATTTCATCCAAGAGGAGGCCTTTTGTTCATCTTCATTCTGGGCGGTCTCTCTGATTCCCTGGATCCCCTTCCATGAATCCACCAAACAGTCACCTGGATTCAGGAGCAGATAGCTCACATGTGTCCTCATCCAGTAGACAGCTCCCAGGTTCTTATCCAGTCCTCAGAGGTAGACAGCTCCCAGGTCCTTGTCCAGTCCTCCAAGCAGTCCCTGGCACACACTGAAGTTCACAGGGTCCAGCATATCTCAGACCCTTCACCACTTCTGTTGCAGGGAACTCAAGGATCAGCCAGGCCATGAATGAACAAAGGCTTATCCTGGTAATGCTTCTTCAGTCCTCTAGAAGTTCAGCTGGCCCTAGGATCCAGGAGAATCTTGGCCTTCCAGATGGCCTTCACCAGATTCTTGTCTCAGGAAAACTCCATCTCAGTTCTCAGTCAGCTTCCAGATGCTGGGAGAAAAACACACATACATTCTCTCTCTCTCTCTCACTCTCTCTCTCTCTCTTTTTCTCTCTCTTCTTCTCTCTCTCTCAAGAAAACTCCAACTCAGTTCTTCAGTCCAGCAGCCCAGCTCCCAGATGCTGGGACAATCCTGCTTCCTCCAACAGGATACACCAGGACGAACATTTCTGATTCTGTCTCTCTGTCTCTAGAATTCTTCTTATATACATACTGACCTCCTGTCTCAGAAAACCCCCTCCTGCCCTGTCAGCAACAGGAGACAGAGCTCACACCTTCCATACTTAGCCCTAAGTTACTAAGTGCTAAGTATCTGCTAAATTGATTGCTGTTACAACGGGGCAGCTAGGTGGCACTAAAGTGCTAGGCCTAAAGTCAGAAAGATTCATCTTCCTAAATTCAAATCTGGCCTCTGACACTTAATAGCTATGTAACCCTGGGCAAGTCCCTTAACCCTGTTTGTCTCAGTTTCCTCATTTGTGAAATGAGCTGGAGAAGGAAAGGGCAAACCACTCTAGTATCTTTGCCAAGAAAACCCCAAATGGGGTCACAAAGAGTCAGATACAAATGAAAGGACTCAATAACAACAAATATCCTCAGCACCTAATATAGAACTAGTAACCACTTAATACATACTTATTGACTGACTGACTGACTACAGGGGCCTTCACTTCTCTCCATCAGGTCAAAGCAAGGATCCAGGAAGAGCAGTAAGGTAGAAAACGTGTGTGTTATATCAACTTGTTGTATGAGAATGTCCACTAACATGGTTTTGTACTATCAATAAACTAACAGATCAACACAGTAAATATTAGAGGAAGGATTAGAGGTCAGATCTTCTTAATTCCAAATCCACTGAGATATCTGTTATGTCATAATTTATATGCATCTTGAAATGTTTATTAATAGCTGCTAAATTCATACAAAAATTCACACAGAAAAAGTAATTTTTACTGTTTTCTTATGCTATTATTAAAACAGTAAAAAGAAAAAAAGTCACGTGTATATGACTCATCTTCCTAAATAGGTTACAAATACCATATGGACTAGGACTACTAGTTTATGCTCCTTGCTTCCCCCTACCCCAACCTTGCAGCACTTTATACATTTAAATAGACTTATATACCATAGGCACACAACAAATGTTTAATGGTTTGATCTGAAATACTGACTATGCTTAACCTTTTCAAAGATCAAATTACTCAGTGGTTATAAATTGTGCATTTTGACAAAATAATAGTACTTCCTCCATCAGACTTGCTATAACATTTTATTTTGTACCCCTCTACTGTGATTCTCATGTAATGTTGTGCATTAGAGTTATTTCCGTTTGGATTTCATTTCCCTACTAGGCAGCATAGGCTAAGAGCACCTGTCTTATCTAAATTTCTTATCTGAGTACCTGGGTAGACAGTAGGTACTGAATAAACATTTTGTTGAATTAATTAATGAATGAATAATCAGAAATGGTAGAGTCAATTACTAAACAATTTCCTGTGTTATTCACAGAATTCAATGATAATGTAAAGGCTGGAGGGGAAGGAGCCCAGTGTTTTCATTTGCAGAAGGTCTAAATAAGCTTGGCTCAGTTATTACCTGAGTGGGCAAGACACTTAACTATTTGGCCTCATTTTGCTCCTCTATAAAATGAGGGGGTTGAACTGAATGATCCAAGGCTTTGGAAGTGCCTTTCAGTTTTAACATTTCATAAAGTTTATATCCCTTCTAAGGTGCTAATCTTAGCTATACTTAGTACTGATTTATTCACTGGTGAGATATGGAGGTAATTAAAATTCATAGAAGTATTTAGGAGTTTAGGAAAAGTGAAAACACTAACAGAACTATACAGACTGACAAGGGTGAATGGATCTTAAGTTTATTTGCATCTAAGAAAATGACATTTAAAATGAATTTTAAAATTTCAGCCTGCTTAGTTGTAATTTAAATAGAACATAAAGGTATTTTTAGGAGGTGCAAAACAGAGTATGAATTTTAGGGTTTTTGTTTCAACCTTGACTTTTGAAAATCATATTCTGAAATGATTTAGAAATAAGATATCTTCATATTTATATGTAAAGAACATATGTGGATGGTATAACTTTGCTACTTGATAGATGTTTGAATTTGGTAAGGTCATTCTTGTCCTGTATTACAGCTCATATGTAAAATGAGGGGCTGATTTAGATAACTGAGTGAAAAAAAACAGATTAAACATTTAATATGTGTTACACATTGGGGATTAAAAAAATAGAAAAAAGTGAAACAGTCTATCCATGGGTGGGGAACCTGCAGCCTGGAGGCCACATGTGGCCCTCTAGGTCTTCAAGTGTGGCCCTTGGACTAAATCCTAACTTCAAGGAACAAATCCTTTTATTATGCTTTCTCTGCTTTCTATGGAAGTTGCAATCTAATTGGAGGGGACAACACATAAAACAAAGGTCAGCTATGAAGAGAATAGAAAGGCCGAGAAGTTGTAGGGGCTCAATTGTAGCATTGGATGCCAAGGCCCAGGATTCTTAGGTTACACTAATAGGTCAGACAACAGGCAAATGATAAGGTCCAGAAAAGTTTTGGAGGCAGTAGTACGGCAGAAGTAAGGCCTGGTAGCCTTCCATTTCACTAGAAGGAATATAGTTGGTGTCTATAAGTACTCAAATGTTCTGTATGAATTTTGGGATAGCACAGGGCCAGGGTATGGATTTAGGGGGGGAATGAAAGGGAAGAAGTACAATTCCCTTCCCCAAAATGGTCATCATGGAGAAGGTCTTTTCCAGTGCTGAAGTTCCATAATTTATACAGGAATGGAAATGGTGAAACTTCTCAGCCTACAAGTTTTGTGGGAGCAAGCTGGAGTTTCAGCTTCTCCCTTCCCCCTTCTTTCCCCCCTCTTTACTCCTGCCACATCAGCATTAGGCCACTTCAGGAGTCTTTCCACCCCTACCCTTGTTTGCCACACTCTTATCAGTATTAGGCCCTTTATCAACCTCCAGCCTTGCTGGTGACTTTGCTTCTCCTCTCCTTTAGCATTGTCCAAATAAGGAGTTGAACATTGGAATTGTTCAGATTGTTCAGGACCCTTCCCCGTTCCCTTGCTGTCAATCAGCATTAAGCTCTTAGCCCCTCCCTTCTTCACTTTGGCATTTGCCAAATAAAGATAGGTACATTTGAGTTGGCTATCCTCTGTTTCCTTGTTCTTTGTAAGCTCACCTCCCAGCCACTGAGAGATGCCAGTGTCAGCTTCCTTGTTATTTGCCACTGGGGAAGATTTTTCGCAGGGAGACTTGAGCGCACCTCCCAGCCAGTGGGAGAAAGGACAGCAGGGGGGAGGGGCTTGACTGCATTAGGATATAAATTCTTGTTCTTTCTTCTGCAACATGCCCTCTTTCCTTGTTCCCCACCATGGAGAGACTGCCTTCTTTCCCTGGGGGAAGAGAATTAAATTCCTTATTCCTTCCTCAAGATACCTGATTTTTCATTTTTGGGGGGCAGGGGATTTTTGGGGTCCCTGTACCCAATGCATATACATAATATTAAAATTCTAGATTCTTACACATAGAACAATTGTTTCATCAAAAGCAGGGAAGTAATGCATGTTGTTCAAATTTAGGTCAGTAAATAGCATGAATTCTGTGAAAGACCAAAAGCTCTAGAAAAGAAAAAAAAAGCGCTATTGCAACAAACCTCCACTTTGACTAGCCTTCACCTACTTTTGAATTATTTTATTATAGGTACTTTAAATTATACTGTCCTAAAATTTCAGGGCAAAAATGTGGTTTAATTTCACAATGCAGGGAGCAGCTTGGCGTCTACATTAGGAAACCAATCACATCCCAGAAGCATAAATGGCTTGCTGGGGTACCACAGAATGGTGCCCTGCTTCTCAGACTCTGAATTTGTACTTAGATTTCATTTTACTGAACTTTGTGCATACACAAATAACTTTGGACTCAGCCACAGTTTGGGAGATTCATGGATATCACGGTGGAGAGTTTATTCCAGGGGTGGATGTCTTTTCAGGGCAAACACGTGGATTTCTTTCTTTTCAGCATCAACATACAAGAGGGCTCTCCAAATTACTGGACAAGCCCAAGAAAGGGCCAAAAGTCTTATACTGAAGAAACTTCAGTCCACTGATTTTTTTTTCCCTTTTCTCTCTCAACAGGTATGAACAATAGGAGAGGGAGAACAAGAAGATTTCACCCAAACCAACCTGGTTTATTCCATAAAGTACAGTTCTGCAACATTTCTGGGTAGGTGGAAGGGGAATGAGACTAGGAGCAAGCCTGACAAGACAATGGTCTACTCTTTCACTGGGCCCAGGGATTACCTGGCCTTATGATGCTGAGCAGTGATAAGGACAAAGGCGGAGCCTCTGTCCATTAAGGACACTAAACATTAACTCATCTTGAAAGCACTCTTGTAAAGACAGCATTGTTATTTCTATCTTGCCTTTGGTAACAAAACATAGTCATGAGGTGGTGAGTCAGTGCATACCTCCGTATCTGTCTCACCACAATTTTGTGAAACTAAAAAAAAAAAATCCATACATGATGGAAACCTATCTTTTAAGCTTTTCCCCCTCCCAAACAAGAAATTGTCAGTACAAATGAATTTTTCTATTCCAAGAAGGTAGAATTTTGGCAGATGAGTTTCAATTAAGTTTTCCACAATCATTTCTTTTATTCATAAGACACACCTATTTGAAAACAATGCTGTAGCAAGAGAATGACTGGTAAAAATAATTATTGGAGTTGATTTGACAGATTCTGTGGACCTATCAGTTACCACCCTTAAAGTGCTACGTTTTTGTTATAGTTCAGGTTGTTTTATGACCTCATTTGGGGTTTTCTTGGCAAAGATAGTGGAGTAGTGTGTCATTTTACAGATGAGTACACTGAGGCAAACGAAGTTGAGTGACTTGCCCAGGGTCACACAGCTAGTACGTGTCCACAGACAGATTTGAACTCAGGAAGATGAGTCTTTCTGACTGCAGGCCCAGCACTGTATTCACTGTGTCACTTAACGGCTCCCTAAATCCTGACAAAGAACATTTCAAAGTCCAGGAAAGGACAAGGAAGTGCCCAGTGTAGTTGAAAGTTCTTGAAGCAGGCAACATCAGTGACTACTTGAAAACTAAGGAGTGTGAAGGAAATTTCTGCCTTCATCTAGGATGTAGAAATGGGAAACTGTGACTTTAAGCAAATGGATTTCAATACTATTCTTAAGGTTTTTCTGACTTTTCCCTCTTACACTCTCCCTTTTCTGTTTCCCACCCTTTCCTTGTTATTACAGGCTATGCTTGAGAAAATGGATAAGGCCAAAGTCGTGCTGAGATCTCCTTTTGCCAGCCCTCACCAAATTAGGGTTCAAGAATTAAATTACTAGTTTCCCCAGTTAGTAAGGAACACTAATTGTGAAGACAATTTATGTCAAAATCAAAGAGCCCTTTTCAATTTTGTCATAAATGATTTCAATGTTTCATTCTACAACTGATGGCTTGTCTGAGCTCCAGGTCAAGGAAATATTTCCACTTGGTAGTCCCACCAATATTTCAAATTTAATATGTTTCAAACCAAGCTTATCATTTTTGCCCCCAAATCTTCTGCTCCTTCACACTTCTTTCTTTCTGTCAGTAGAACCAAATCATAAGGTTTTAGACTTAGAAGTGACTGTGAGATGATACTGTACAACTCCCTTATTTAACAAAAGAGGAAACTGAGACCTATAAATGTGAAGTCACATTGTACAAAGTCATATTTCTAGTAGGTTCAAAGCAGGGATTCAGGTCAAGGTCTTCTGACTCCAAATCAAGAGTCCTTTTCACTATTTCATGTACTTTTTAATTTCCAGTGTTTAAAAATCTTAATGTTATTTCACTTCTCTCACCTCTCATGCATAATGTTTTTTTTATTGTTCAGTCTTTTCAATCTTTTCCTACTCCTCATGACCCCATTTGGGATTTTCTGGCCAAAGATACTAGAGTGGTTTGACATTTTCTTCTCAGCTCATTTTACAGATGAGGCAAACAGGGTTAAGTGACTTGTCTAGGGTCATGCAGCTTGTAAATGTCTAAGGTTGGGTTTGAACTCAAGTTTTCCTCATTCTAGATCTACAGCTCTGTCTGTGCCATCTACATGCTCTATAAACAATGCTACCATGTTCTTTTAATTTCCCCCTGTACAGTCTTGTATACCTATCATTTCTTCTCTATTCCTACTAACTTTGTTCTAGTGCTGGCTAATTACCATGAGATGCAAAAGATTGATCATAGAATTCTGTATTAAAGGACAAGGATTCTAATCCAACCTCTGACATTTACAACCTCTGTGACCTTGAGAAACTTATTTAACCTTCATTTTCATTATCTGTAAACTGATAGGGTACAGGAGTGAGGAACCTGTGGGCTTGAGGGCACGTGACCTTCTAGATCCTCAGGTGTGGCCTTTTGACTGAGCCCAAGGTTTACAGACCAAATCCTGTTATAAAGGGATTTGTTCTGTGAAGTTTGGATTCAGTCAAAGGGCCACATTTGGGGACCTAAAGGGTCACATGTGGCCTCAAGCCCAAAGGTTCCCTACCCCTGGGCTAGATTATTTGTTGTTTAAGGTCATTTCCAATGGACCAATGACTATTGTAATTTCCAGTATTTCCTGGCTTTCCTGACATTTGCCAAAGCCATCTTCATTATATAGAAATATTAATATGTTGCTCTTCTGCTTATAATCTTTAGTGGCTCTCTGTTGTCTAGTAAGTAAAATGCTAATTTCTTTTCCTTCACATTCTGGTGCCACCTTCCTCATTCTGGTGCTGTCTTTTGTTTCTAGGCTTTCTTTATCATACTACATGCTAAACATCATGCAGCAGTCAAAGTAGACTTTTATTTCTGCATACCAAATCTGCACTTGCCAAACTATTTCTGATAGTATGAAAATACCTTCTTTTCTCTTGTCAAAATTCTATCCAAACTTTAAAATCCAATTCATATGGCAATTCCTCAATAAAGTCCTTCCTGATTTTCCTTTTCCATATCTTCCCCCATCAGACCTTACACAGCTATTACTTTGTAACTCTCGGATGCACTTAGCATGTGTCATGGTTATCTGTGTATTTTTCTTATCTTCTACTTACTTGAGACTGAGTTACAATATCAGGAATAGTATTGTATCTCAATTCTGTATCTCCTATACAATCTGACACAGAGCTCTGCACACAGAAGGAGCCTGATAAATGTTTGTTTAGTTGGATTGAATTGCATCCCCAAATCAGTAAGATACCATCAAAGAAAACATAACTAGGGATTGTAGAATTCCATAGTGTGATTTGAGAGTTTAACCTGAGTTAATGAAGAACAAAATAAAAATTCATTACAGAATTTAGCTACATGATTTCATTTAGTTCAAATGTTTGTACAGACTTACATCTTCAACAATGTAATAAAGTTAAGAACTTGCCTAAGAAGAACAAAAAAAAAATCATCCTATTCCAAAATTCCCATTGGAATAGGTCATTCAGGAACTCTATTAGATTTTTTCCCCTAGCAGTCACAATATTTTCATTTAATGTGAAATAAAACACAAACACTAAACGAACATTTCTGGACCTGCTTAATCAATTGGCCATTATTATGTCCAGGAATAATAGGCAGATCTGTAAGATTCAAAACCAATATCAGGCTCTCACTTCCTGGGCCAAAGACATCAAAGTTGTACCGGGGTCCTAAAGGGAAGATCATGACTTCGCTATACTGAAAAATGATTTTGATTTTATTCTTTCATTAAAAAAAACCTGATATAGACAACTTTGAAGCTATGAGCTATAATACCACAATGGAATGTTCATGAGAGTAAAAGAAGTTTTTATTGAGGAAAGAGGAAGCCCAGCGGGAAAGAAAGACAGAAAAAAAAACCATGACTCCTGTTCGAAGGGCTGACATCATCCTGAATTACTAGCCACAGGGAGTCAAAAACCACCCTAGTAAATCTCAGTTAAGTGCTTCATAACCAACGTATTATTTCTATTATCATCATAATCATCCTCTTCATTCAAAGAGAAAAAAAATAACACACCAAGGACAAAATGTTCAAGTAATGCATGTTCCCTGAGGCACAAGTAAATGAGACATTTCTTTAGACTTGAGATGTACCTAACTGGCTCTTAACCATTTGGACTGTTTACTATCCACATTACCTAGATTAGATTACAAAGCCCCTTTAGGAAATACCCCACATTTTCTTTACATTATATACTTTTACTTGATGAAGGACACTATAATTAATGCCAGGCCACTCTGTGGTAATCAAGAAATGTTAAGTAAAGGAGGAGATGAATGGCTGAATGATTAGAATGGTCACTTCACTATTATTAATAATGACAATCAACAGCACAAACTCCCACAATCAGGAAAAGCAAAGACAGTCACTAGGATAAAGGAATCCATCATACCCCCTCACAGAAATGTCATCACTGAATGAAACTGTAATGTTATACCCATGCTTCTTTAGGGGATTCCAAAAAGAATCATCCATTTGAATGAGGTTTTCATACTTTTTAAAAATAAAAACAAAGTTCAATATATCATGTACTATATCACTCATACAAGGAACTGAATGATAAATTTCTGTTCGTCTAGGACAGCAGTTCTCAACCTGTGGGTCGCAACCCCTTTCGTGGTCGAACAACCCTTTCACAGGGGTCACAGGGATTGCCTAACACCATCGGAAAACACGTATTTCCAATGGTCTTAGGAACCAAGACACCACTCCTCTATCTGTCTCCAGGCGGGTCTGCCCACATGCAGATACGCCCACATACAAGTATTAAAGGGTCACAGCATTAGGAAGGTTGAGAACCACTGGTCTAGGAGGAAGTGTCTTTGCAAATACATTTGTAGGTTTTCATCTGTCTGAAAGTGAATATATATATATATATATATATATATATAATATATATATATACACACACACACATATGTGTATATATACATACACATATAGAAATGTATACATATATACACAAATGTATACATATATATATATACACACATACGTGTGTGTGTGTGTGTGTATTGCAATACATGTCCCTTTTTAACCCAACTGTTAGAAAAGCTAGAGGCAAATCCAAGGCTCAAATGTTATAATCTGCTCAAATTTTGAACATGAAAATATTTAATTATAAGCATTATGGAAACATACGATCTTAAAGATGGAAAGACTTCAGAAATCATATAGCTCAGTGGACACTTGAAGCAAAATTCCCCTCTACAACATCTTCAAGTGAACATTTAGCTACCAAAGGCCTTAAATGACAAAGAAAACACCCTTTATGCTAGAATGAAAGAAGTCTTTCCCAATCCTCCTTAGACTTAGTGCCTTTCCTTTGAGATTTTCTTCAATTTACACTGCTTGTTCATAGTTGTTTGTATATTGTCTCCTCCATTAGATTGTAAGCTCTTTCAAAGAAGGGACTGTTTTTTTGTCTTTCTTCATATTACACAATGCCTGGCACAAAGTACGTGCTTAATAAATGCTGACAGATTTCCTCCATATTATACTTTGGAAGAATTTTTTTTAATATATGAAATATATCAATTTACTTTTATCTTAATTAAATTTCATCTTAACAGATTTGGCTCAATGATGTAGTCTAGAAAGTTCCTTTTGAATGCTGTCTCTTTGATATAGAATGTTAGCTATAACTCTAAGCTTTATGTCACAGAAGATTTAAGAGGCATGACCATCTATTCCTTTATTAATACATCAATAAATGTGTTCTACAATCATATTGGTAAATTGTTACACAGTACAAGGTCAAGCAAAGATTTCTAGGGTACTTCACTGAAGAACTCTTTCCAAAGTGAATTTGAACGACTAATGACTAGTCTTTGGGTCTGGCCATTCAACCAATATTGAGAAACTTTGTCAAATGCCTTGCTGGAAGCCAAGTTACAGCATTTCCTAGATTAGTCAGATTAGTTAACCTGTCAACAAATAAATTGAGTTTAGTCTAGATGGACTTGTTTTTAATAAACTCATGTAGGAACCCAGTGATAGCTTCTTCCTTTCTTAAGTGTTTGCAAGACATCTTTCTAATAATGTACTATGCAATTTGGCTAGGAATCAGCTATCAAATTTACTAGCCTAGTGTTCAAAAAAATCTATTTTTGCGGTCTTTCAAATTATTGCGGGCATTTTAAGGTCCTTAGTCCTATGGCACTCTTCTTATTTTCCATGAATCTTCAGATTCTGTCAGAAAATGCTATGTTTTATCCTTCAATGATGTACCCAGCATTATTTTCTCACCTGTAAGTCATCTCACATCTTTTTAGAAGTAAGCTTCCAGAAGTAGGAAGCTTATATATCATAAATTAATAAATAAACAAAAGAACAAATAAATTCATCACCCTGAGCTTACAATCTCCTCCAAGGAGGTTCATAGGGCTTCATATTGAATCAATAAATCAATATATTTTGGCTGAGGGAAGATGACAGTTGAAGACACACAAGGTATGTCTTAGTCTTAAATGTAACCCTTCTAATGGACACAGGGCCTTTCAAAGCTGAATGTGCAGGCTGATGACCTAAATAGTCTGTTCACACAATAAATGCTCTGCCATGAAGAACAACTTCTGAGAAATCCAAATGGATTTCCTGGCAAAACAAACTGTATGGCCCTGTGCCTTCATACAAGAAAATAAAATGAGATGGAATATACAAGGAATTACTGATTACCTAGACTATATTATATGTGCTATATTGCACATCTACAGAACTCAATTCAACAAGCATTTACTATGCACTTAATATATGTCAAGAGCTCCACTAAGAGAAGGGGATATCAAGATAAAAATTCAAAGTTTATGTCCCCAAGAAGTTTACATTCTACTATTAGAAAAGAGCACATTCAAAGATAAGGAAAAAGATAATGCCGAGTTTCTCAAGTCTTAGTGCAGTCAATCTATTGAAGCTGTAAATACAACATAACTTCAGAGAGGGAAACATAGAAATATGGGAAGAATAGGATCAAGATAGAACTACTACAGGAGGTGGCATGAGTTGAACCAAGAAGAAAATTGTACATTCCAAGAAATGCAGATGATAAGACAAAACATTCCAGGTGTGAGGGAGAGCCAGCCCAAAGGTTGGGAGATGAGATGAGTGATGGGATGTCATTGGTGGAGAAGAGCAAATAGGCCACTTTGTCTAGAACATAGTATGCATAAAAGTAATAATGCAAAAATCAAATCTGGAAATATGAGTAGGAACCAGTTTATATAGGATTTTAAATGTCAGAGAAGTCTGTATTTTATCCTGGAGATAATAACTGAAGCTTCTTGAACAAGGCAGTAGCATGTTTAGATATATGCTTTAGGAGCATAAATTTTGCTGTTTGATATTTGGAGGGTGGGGAGGTCGATTCAGAAAGATCATTTAGGAGTCTATTATAGTAGGCCAAGCAAGTGAAAAGCCTGAGCTATGGTGAAGGCCAATGGAGTGAAGAGACTAGGAGGTTGTGAATGCCAGGACTTGGCAAATGACTGGACATGAGGAAAGAAGAGACTGGAATATGACTCCACAATTGTTAACCTTATGACAAATAGGTTGAATCATGATGTAAATAAAGAAATTACAAATAGAAGTGGATGAAAGGAGAAAGTGAATTTATTTCATTTGTACATGAAATTCTGACATACAAACTGATTGCCATGAGGAAGTAAAAATTGCTCTCAAACTCAGTTTCTTCTGTAGAATGGACAGTGATAGAAATACTTATATTACATCATTATTTTGGATCTCAGATGTTTGTGTATAAAACCTTAAAATTTATAAATGATATTTAAATATCAGTCTTATTATAGTTATTAATATGAGATATTTCCCCTCACATTCCAAAATTTAAATGAACCCTGATGCTTGGTCCATGTATATATATTTATTCATTTCTCTATTACTAAACACAATTAGGAATCTATTTATCTCACTGTTAGCCTTACACAAATTATTAGCATGATGCAACACCGTTATTGAAAAAGCAAAGTATGAGAAAGATTTCAAAAAGTCATCTGTCCATTGAGAATGGGCTAACAAGAGTTCATATTTCCCACAGGTCACAAAGACCTCTTAATCTTGAGAAATAAAAGTCAGATCTTACTTTTTTTTTCCCCTGGGCAATCCAGATCACCAAGACTGTGGGCAACGGGACCAGAGGATTTACTTGCAATGGCTCAGTTATGTAAGTGTTACCAAACTGTGAAAAAGTCCCAGAGAGATAGACAACTTGCCAACATGACTGGACCACCCAGGCAGGGTCAGGTGAGATATCACTGCAGCTGCCCATGGAAGCTGCTCCCACCAGGCTATTACCATAGCCCGCAAACTCATCAGTGATATCAAAGGAATTTTGTTTGTTTGCTAAGTGTTGCCTCTGAGAACAAAGCATGGACACACAGAATAATACTTGCCATCCCAAGACATGAATAGGGATAGTTCAATCAGTTTTGTTTTGTTTTCTTTATAAAGCCTCACAAAACACAACTCAATATTTTCAGCTTCTCATCCTCCCCCACTAGAATATGACTAATACAGAGAAGAGACATTTCATCAGGTTGCTGTAGATTAGTTTCATACAGAAAATGTCCTGAACCATCAGTAACACTGAGAAGAGGATTTATGAGATCTGTAATCCATGTACTCTGATCTGCTCTCATATTCCTCAAAGATGTCTGTGTTTGAGGCATGTCGGACACAATTACAGTATATTCAGTTAATGTCTCTTAAATTCACTGGGGGTTTAGTACATGTGGTTTACACCTAAGTATGATAAACAAGGAGTAAAGCATATCACTTTCATCAGGCTATACTCTCTTTTTAAAATTTTTTTTTCCAATAAGTGAAAATCTTCCCCTGCCCCCATTCCTAAACTCCTCCTAAATGAGAAAGAAAAATAGAAAAGCAAAACAAAACAAAACAAAAAGATCAGTAACAAATATGTATAGTTAAGTAAAACAACTTTTATCACTGGCAATGTCCAAAATAAAATTTTCATTTTGTCTTCTTAGTGGACCCCTCTATTTGGAAGAGGATAACTTGTTTCTTCCTGAGTATTTTAGAATCATGGTGGGCCATTATACCAATCAGAGCTAATAAATCTTTTAAAGTTGTTTCTTCATGATACTATTGTCATTGTTTATACAAACTCCTCCCCTGGTTCTGCCAGCTTCACTGTATCAGTTCATATAAGTCTTCCCAGGTTTCAGAGAAACCTTTATCACTTCTTAAAACACAATAGTATTCTAGCACATTTACATATCAAACATTGTACAATCTTTCTCCAAATGATTGACAACTTCCTCAGTTTCTAATTCTTTGCCACTTCAAAAAGAGCTGTTATACATATTTTTGTACATCATTTGTGACTATGTTATGCTTAGGGACTAATCTCAATTTAATTTACCTTCCTTCTCCCCAAAATCCCTTCTCCCTTTTTCTTCCTCTTTCCCTATTTAATGATATATTTTTGTGTCAAACTGTGTCTATATTACTCCTCCTTTGATCAATTTAGATGAAAGTGAGATTCAAATGCCAATTGTTCCCATAATCCTTTCTTCTTTAGACTTGTACTTGTACATCCTAATTATTTGAGATAATTGCTACTTCCCAACCCCCAGTGTATTTCTATTCCCCTTCTCTTCATTACTTTTTTAAGATTATCAAGACAATGGAGCTGTTCCATGACCCTCTGTAAATTATATTCCCTCTATGACTTCTGATAAAGTTGAGAGGGGCCACAGGTATCATCTCCCTATATTAAATTGTAAACAGTTTATCCCTGTTTAGTTTCTTACGTGTGTTTGCCTTTTTATGATTTGCTTGCTTCTTGTGTTTGCTCTTGAAAGTTTTTTTATAGGGATAGTTCAATCAGTTTTGTTTTGTTTTCTTTATAAAGCCTCACAAAACACAACTCAATATTTTCAGCTTCTCATCCTCCCCCACTAGAATATGACTAATACAGAGAAGAGACATTTCATCAGGTTGCTGTAGATTAGTTTCATACAGAAAATGTCCTGAACCACTAGTCTTTTTTAACAGAAATGCTTGAAAATCCTTCATTTTAATAAAAATCCATTTCTCCCTTCCCCACTGGAATAGACTCAATTTTGCTGGGTAAGTTATTCTTAGTTGTAGACCTGTATCCTTTGCCTTTTACAATTTCATATTCTAAGCTCTCTACTCCTTTATTGTGGTGGCTGCTAGTGTGTCATCTTGACTGTGTATTGCTCCTTGATATTTGAATTCCTTCTGACCAGTTTTAGAATTTTTCTTTAACCTGGTGTAACGATACTGGGATTTGAAGATCTTCCACGCCCCTTGAGCTTGCTGATGTAGCAGGAAGGGGTGGAGCAAGAGAACGCCGGAACCAAGCTAGTCTCCATGAGGTGCTGACTGGAAGCGGCGGCAGAGGCAGTGGCTGCGGTTGCGAACTCCTTTTGCTTTGAGCAGGGCAGAATCTCTGCTAAGGACTCCTGCTGAGGACTGCCTGGGGCAGGAACTGCCAGGGGCCGGAGCTGCTGGGACCAAGCTGCCTGGACGCTGAGCAGTTGCGTGTGTGAGGAGAGGAGGATCTTTGCCTGAGG
>CM053581.1:137057127-137134056 GCA_028627135.1 Pseudochirops cupreus
TCTAGAATTTAAAGTTCTATAATCAAATGTTAAAAATATATGTGTATTTATATATACAAGTATTATTATTATTATTATTATTAACTACATCCAATTGGAACTTGAGATACACAGGCACTGGGGTAGGGAGATCCATCCGGCCCTACCAGAAAGTCAGAGGGGGGAGGGGGGAAGACATGGGAGAGAATAGATTGGGGGAGGGTGGATACAATGGGATGGCTGTTTTGGGGTGGTGGGTAGGGGAAATATGGGGAGAAAATTTGTAACTCAAAATTTTGTGGAAATGAATGATGTAAACTAAAATTAAAAAATTAAAATTAAAAAAAATTGATGTTATACACTTTGAGTAACATAAACAGTTTTGGAAACTTTTGGAGACCCAGATACCGTAGATCTATGTACAGGATACTGTAGATCTAAGATCATAGGATCATAGATTGAGATTTCAAAGGACTTTAATAGTCATCAAATCCAAACCAAGATCCTCTGACCCCCAATACTGCATCTTTTCCTATGCCACTTGGGACTTGGTTTGTTTGTGTGTCCCTGTGTTCTATAGGAGATACATGAAGAAGAATTTGGGGTTGTGATAAAATGCCTAGATATCTGAATCTGTATCAGGACTGATAGTCTCTCCACTGTGAAACTCTGGAAGGATACCTTCAGACAGTACATAAACCTTTCCTGAACCCAAGAAGCACTAGAAGATCTAACTGGGTCCTGACAACACTCAGTAGGAAAGAACTAGGAAAAATTTAAACATAACATTAGATGGTTTGGAGCTTGGTCTTTTTTTCTGTAACAAACCTACAGACTTTTTAGTAACACTCCTAAAAGACCTACTCCCTAAAGTGAAGTCCCTTTCGATGTCATAATTTCACGAATATTGAGAAAAGTAATTTGATTCAAATAAAGATTGAACAATTTGGACAGATTTTTGTTTTATCCCAAGAAAAGCAGAAACAAGATTTTGCAAAAAGAAATATTAAATTAAATTTATTGAGTGCACCATAAAATGCTGTGTTGCAAACCTCTTTTAAAATTATTATTGTCAAAGACTGAAATAAACGGGATCTTGATGCTACAACATAAGATATAACAACTACTTGATTATCTCAAATGCATATGTATATTTCAGCATATTAACAGCTTTCAGAGCACTAGGGAGATTTCCGTGTCATGCTGTGCTCTGCACTCTAGGTTAACTTTGATTTAAATAAGCTGCCTGTAAACTGTTGAGTTGACTTGGTGTTAGTATGCAAGATCTGGGGAACCTCATTTCACTCTAAAGGCTTGGTTCCCATGGTTCAGGGCAGTGATAATCTGTCAAGTGCCCTAAGATTCACAATGACAATCACCTTTAAACAAAAGAACATGACTACTATGTACTCTGTAGAGCTGGCTGTGATATAACACTTGAATATCCAAATCACATCTGTTGAAGTGTTGGAAGCTGTGGATGATAGTGCTACATGCTAGCCAAGAGCTTTAGCTGGAGTATCAGTAACTGGTCTAGGATGCTTCTTGGCCCATGGCAGTGTAATTTTAAGTGAAAGGCCATACTTATGTCAAATCACTAATCAACTCAGTAAGGAGTGCAACCTTCAGTGATATTTTCTTTGCAACTCCCTTTGGTGAACATGAGACCCCTTTATCTGTCATGATTAGAGAAGTAGATAAGGGGAAGACACTTAAGTAACTCCTTTGATACTCTATTTGAGTTTTGGTGACATATACATATTTCAGTAGAATCTTCTCTTTGCATAAACGAAAGCCTCTTTTCTGCATGCAGTGTCTAGCAAATTTTAACAATCAAATGCTTCTGACCATTTTGTTTCAAGAAAGGACTTAATTATATATGTGTGTGTATGTATATGTATATATACAGATACACATATACATGTATACATGTGTACATATTTACATATACATATATTTATATATTATATTATATGTATGTGTATATATAATATATATATATATATATATATATCTTGAATGAAAACAGTTGCCATACACAATTGAAAATTGGTATCTTAACACATGTGGTATAGAATGCATATGGCTTAGAAATATACTTTTAAAATTGCAATATATCGACTAACTTGGACTTAACATTCCTTACTGATAGTAATAATAAAGAGGATAGGCTTTGGAATGAGTATAGATGAAGTCAAATCCTGCCTCTGTCACTCTTTTTAATCTCTGTGACCTTCCCTTACTGGGTCTCCAATTGTTAAGCATTCCTTTTATCTTATCTGGTCTCCAGCTCTCCTCTCTGGGATCCTTACTTCTAAGTTTAGTTTTAAGAATAGCAATCCAATCAGCTCTATAAATCTCCATTTCCTCTGACTCTCAAATCCAAAACACACCTCCCTGGACACCAATCTACACTTGGTGTCACCTTAGTCTATTAGACACAAGTTCCTTCAGGGCAAAAGATTGTCTTTCTTGCTTTTATTTGTATTCCCCAGGGCTCAGCATAGTGTTTGGACCAGAGTACGTGCAAAATAAATGGGTTTTTTGTTCATTCATTGGTATCTGTGTGACTTTGGGCAAATCACGATCTTTCTAGAGTCAAAACCTTCCTATCTTCTTTTATAAAATATTGTATTTAATTACCTCCAAAGTACTTCACAGTTACAAATTTATTGTTATTATTGAATCACGTCCAACTCTTCATGACTCCATTTGGGTTTTTCTTGGCAAAGATACTAGAGTTTGCCATTTCTTTCTTCTGTTCATTTAACAGATGAGGAAATAAAGACAAACAGGGTTAAATGACTAGCCCAAGGTCACATAGCTGGTAAGTGCCTGAGGCTGGATTTGAATTCAGATCTTCCTCATTCCAGACCCAGTGCTCTATCCACTCAGCCACCTAATTGCCTTGCAAATTTATAATCCTAGTTATATAGCACTGTTTATAAACAGTTATATAACACTTAGGTTTATAAAATACTTTTCATATATTGTCTCATTTGATCCACAATAATCTTCTGAGGGAGGTGCTATTCTCATTTTAGAGATAAGGTAACTGAGGTCACAGATGTTAAATGGCTTGACTGAAGTCACAAAGCTAGAAAGTGTCTGATGCAAGATGTCTTCCTGACACGGTTCTGAGCAGCTTGCTTCTATGTGAGTCAGACTAGTTATTGTGATTGAATTGTCCAAACATAAATTATAAGTCTAGCTTCAACTTGACATTTCCACTTCCTGACTTTACCCAGTTTCTTCCAAAAAATCTGGTAGTTTTCCTTTCTTGAATCCTTATATATATAGGCTTTCTGGTCCAACCCATATCAGAACAAGATACCGCACCCCTCACCCATAACATATTTTAAAAGTGGTCATTCTGCCTTCTAGTGAAGGGGAACCCATTACTTTCTAGAGCATTCCTTTTAAAATGGTTCTAATCATTAGGAAGTTTTTCTTCACATCAAGCCTAAATTTGCTTCCTTGCAATATCTCTCCATTGCTTCTATGTCTGTCCTCTGAGGCCAAGCAGAACAAATCTACTCACCTTTCCAAGTGACAGTCTTTCAAACTTGAAGAAATATTCAAGTTCATACCTCTCCCCAAGTTGCCTCCTCTATAGTCTGAATGTGCCCAGTACTCTGAACTATTTTTGGAGGCCTTCCATCCCTCAGTTGCTCTCCCATTGACACTCTCCCTCAAGGAGCTTTCTAAAAAGTAACACCAAGTACTAAGCATAATACTCCAAGCAATAGCCTGATCAGAGCAGAGTATAATGTTTCTATCACCTCATTAGTCTGAACACTCTACCTCTCTTATTCTAGTCAAATCTATTTGCTTGGCAAATCATGCAATTAACTTGATATTAAGCTGAAAGTGTCTTGAAGTACCCACCCTTTCCTGACAAATGAATCCCTATCTTGTACTTTTGAGGTTTTGTTCCTCATCTGTCTTTGTCTCTGCCACTGATAATGACATTAAATAGGAAAAACCCAAGAAGACATTCTTGGAGCTCTATACTCCTAAGATGACACTGAACCATTATTGTCTGCTCCTTAGATCTGTCCATTTAATTACTTTAGAATTCATTTTGCTATCCCCTTCTCTCCATCTGATTAACAAAATTAATATGACAGATTTTGCCAAATACTATGTTCAAATCTCAGCAAACTATATCTTTGACACTTTCCTAGATCTAGCAGTCAAATCTTAAATGATCTTTTCACATTCTTGTTTTTTGTGAAGTGGTGATACATCCCAGTCTCTACAGATCTGTGATTTTATCTCATGTCCATTAGCCACTCTCACAACCACCCCTCTATAATTTGGTAGATGGTCTTCAAAAGCTGCATGACTGAAAAGCTCATCACCCTGTACACAAATGAGTAATGAGTCTTTCTGAATTATCCTCAGAAGACAGACACATGATCCATTCTGGACCTGTACTCAAATTCTTTTCAGCTTCCTAGTACTTGCAAGGGCTTATCTTCCAATGGCAAACCTTTTAATAATACAAGGGCACATCAAGACCATGGTAAGACATCAAAGCAAGATTTTAGGAGTTGCAATATTTAAAAATTAGAATTTTTTAATAAGTAGATCATTTTGTAGAAAAGCATCAAATATAAAATACATTCATGGCGATATACAGTACCTATAACAGCCTTGGAAATATCTGATTTCTTGCTTTTCTCATTGAATTTTACAGAGTTATTATGAGTGACTTATGCTTGAAGAAGGATATTTGGAGGAGGGGGAAATAAGCTCATTTTTTATAAGAAATAGGTAATGCAGGGTGATTACAATCCAATTCTACTCTGGAAATCTTGTTGCCTTTCTGAGATCCATTTTCTCTCCTAAAGTATCTGGGAGAGTTGAGACCTTTACAACCTAAGTAGGAACTAAGTAGGTTGTTTGATTTCACCTTTACTGATCTCAGGTTTAAAGTGCTGCTAGAGAGCAAAATCTTAGAAGGCCTTACTAAATCCCAAGAGATAACAATCAGGGTTCTTTTCATTGCCCAGAGCTAGACAGGTGGCTGTTGTTCAAGAAGAAGATGGAAACTTACTCTTCTGTAAACTAAAGTGAGTTTACACAGGTTATCATAGGATTTAGAGCTTGAAGGCATAGCAGGGTCACCTATTCCAGTAGCCTTATTTTACATTTGAAGAAATTGAGGCCCAGAGAACTGAAGGAATCTTCCTAAGGCTACACTGTTAGTAACAAAGCTGAGGGGCCTTCTGACTCCAAATGCAATGCCTTTCCATTATGCCACTACAAAACTGTACTGCTACCTCACTGAAGAGCTGACCAACACCAGTTTAGCTCAAAAGCATGAGTTCACAGCTCCATCCTGAACTTACCTTTTATTACAAGTATAACATATTAAAAAAAAACACGAGACAACCTTAACCATTTGTTTTAGCAGCTAAACTTGTACTGAAAAGTCTGTTTAATTTGAAGTAATCTGCATAACTTGTCTGATTCAAAAGTTGTTAAGAGAACCAAACTCTTAGATAAATAAATTAAGCAATTGTTCTTGTCTGATTTTAGTCTTAACCCATTCTTTCTGCATAACAAATAATTAATGTTCATGTGTCTCTTTACGGTTTGCATACATATCTTATCTCATTTGATTTGAGCTGAATGATCTCTGCTTCTGGTCAGCCCTGAGCCCAACTGGCATAATCTCACTTTTTGAATGACCTTAGGGAAGTCACTAGTTTTCTCTTTGGCCTTGTTTCTTTCTTTTTTAAAAAAAATCATTTATTTATCCATCCATATGTCTATCTATTTATTTATTTTTACATGTATTTATATAATCTATCCCTCTCACTACCACCACCATCCAAACTGAACAACCACCTATAAAATGAAATGTGTATATTAGAAGGGCTCTAAGATTTACCATCTTATTTCTAGATGAATCAATCCAAAATTCCTGACTACTCTTGTGTAGCATAGGGTCAAGACTGATTCCCTCAATTTGATGCACTTGGGAAGACCTAGGACATGCTCACTAGCACTATAGAGCTGATAATATTTAAGATTCCAAAAGAATTGTAAAGAGGTCTCCAAATGTGTTTTCTACTTGGAGATCCTTCCTCATTAAGTTCAACAGTAACTAGCCTTAAGGGGGTAGAAGATATATCTTTCCTACTCCTGTATATCATTTAAGGGGAGAAATGGTAGTTATTTATTTTTGTGATTTGTTTCATTATAGGCTCCTAAATCAGGTAAGAAAACAACAGCCACCTATTAAGTGGCTCAACAGGGTTGACAATCCACTCAAAATAAGGACAGAGACTCTAACCTATATACCAGCCCTCTGATTCTTGGTGGGTGAGGAAGCTATGGAAAAATAATTTTAAACTTGGAAAACAGGGAACAAATTTAATTTATTTTGGAGAATTGGGGGGAGGGGGTTTGTGACTAATAGGTTAAATAAATCACTTTGACTTTTTCTTGTCTATTTGTGAAAGCATTGTTTTGGGTGTGCAAACACAGCCAGAGATAGCAGCACAGTAGGGAAACCCACCTGCATTTTGCTCTCATCCTGTTGAATTAGATCATTGCTTACCTTACCAGGATGGCCCACTGGTTCCAGAGAATGTGCTGATAGGAATTAGAAGTTAGGGGGAGCCACAGTAGGTCAAAAGAACCTCTAATCAGAGAAATCCTGACTGAACAGGAGAAGCAAAGTTGCCTCAAATATCTATCAACACTTAAAGCTCAGGAGTACATTTACAGAAAGCTGTGATAGTCCAGCAACTTTCCTGCTTGCCTTCTTGGGGAAAAGGCCTAGGATATGGGGCAGAATTGTAACAGTGATTTGAAAAGCAAAATATTATTTCAAAATTGTTTTAAATCCAAACATACGTTTCTAGCCTCCTTCAGACTCACCTGCAACCCTTATTCCCCTAAACCAGTGGCTCTCAACCTGTGGGTCGCAACCCCTTTGGGGGTCGAATGACCCTTTCACAGGGGTCACCTGAGACCATCCAAAAACACATATTTCTAATGGTCTTAGGAACCAAGACAGCGCTCTTCTATCCATCTCCAGGCAGGTCCGCCCACATGCAGATACATCCATATAGGAGTATTAAAGGGTTGCTAAGTTAGGAAGGTTGAGAACCACTGCCCTAAACAGAGAGCAAAATTAGCACAGATTTTGTCTTCTATACATATCCCAACTTGTCAATTCGTTAAAGAATTGAGATTTTATCAATGTGGCCACTACGTCTACTAAAGCAAAGCACATCTGTTCACAATTTCAGTCATTTCTAAGTGGTTAACCTGTTTGGTCACCTTTGCCAGCCCAGGTTTTAAATATTTCTTTTGAAAATTACCATAAGTAACCCTAACAGACATGCACAATACCGTCCAAATGAAGTATAAGACCATAGCACTAATTTTATAATATAACAGTACAATCTCAAAGGATTCAGCTATCCTTTGGAAATTACTGTATCACATTATTTCCACTCTGATTCTTCATTATAGAGTTGAGACTAATCATAATAACACATAGCTCTTAAATGGAGCGATTTTTCTTTTATTCAGGTAGATTTTCCCACTTTATGTCACTCTCCTCTAGGAAGTTTGTACTATTTCAGGTTAGAAGCAAGCCATTTAGAAAATTACCACATCTATAGACTAAGTGGTTTCCTAAATTATAGAATTTTATAGCTAAAAGGGACCTTATTCCAACCCTCTCATTTTTCAGATGAGGAAACAGTCCCAGAGAGGTCAAGTGATTTACCCAAAGTCACACAGTTAATAATTTCAGAGACAGGGTTTGAACTTAGATCTCCTGACTCCCTGGCTAGTGCTCTTTCTACCATACTTCACTGATACTGTCTAATTCATTTTGTTATATCTACTTATAAATATGGAAATTAAAGTTGAAGTCCACTCATAGAAAGTGATTAAAGAGACTGGGAAGCTACGTGGCACAGTGGATAGAGTGCTGGGCTTGGAGTCAGGACGACTCATCTTCCTGAGTTCAAATACAGATTCAGACACTTATTAGCTATGGGAACCTGGGCAAGTCACTTAACCCTGTTTATCTCAGTTTCCTCATCTGTAAAATAAGCTGAAGAAAGAAATGGCAAACCACTCCAGAGTCTTTGTCAAGAAAACTCCAAATGGGGTCACAGAGAGCTAGACAAGACTGAAAATGACTGAACAATAATAACCAAAAGAGACTGACCCAGTTCTGTTTGCTACCTACTCAAGATAATATGTCAACAATAGGTGAATGGTAAAACATATACTATTGTCCAAATCCATACTGTGGAAAAAACAATTTTTTTTGCAATAGAACTCATTCTATGTTATTCACAGTTATCCAGTTTGTGTTGGACTGAATAACAATGAACCAACAACCTCAGTTCATATCTCATGAATCTTTCCAAATCAGGATTGTGGGGAGTTAATTTCCAGTGCCTTTTCATATTGCTTCTCCATGTAAAAAAAAAGTTCTAATTTTATTCTTTTATAAGTAGACTCTTCCATTTATCTAGTGTATTTACTTCTTCAAGGAGGTGGAAAGATGATGCCATGTATAGGAAGTACTTTGTAAAACAAAATTGCTAAATGCAGTGATTATCTCTTCCTCCATATTATACATAATCACATTATCAAGACTAAGATTGCTCGCTCTTTACAGAGAACCTGGATGAAAAGTTTTCAGATTTTTGTTATCATCTTTACACCCTTGTCTACAATAAAGGGTATTTTGCCAGCTAAACAAAGTAGGTCTCCATAACTTTGCCTATCCGTCATTTGGAATGAAATACAGTACCTAACTTTGCCCAATATTTTATCTCATTTCCCAAGTTTACTCTATTGGCACATTATTTTTTGACTTCAGAGATGTGTCTAACTGTTAAATTATGTTCAACAAGATAAAATGGGATTATGTAGGTCTCCACTTATAAGAACCTCCATGTAGAAAAAATGATCTCAAATATTTCCCAAGCCACTGAAAAAACTTGACAAAAGCGGTTATTGTGAGTTATTGCTTTTTGTTAATAGCAGATAACATGTCAGACATGGAGTCTGGAAGATCTGACTTAAAATCTTATCCCAAACACGAGTTGTGTGTTCCTGGCCAAATCTTTTAAAGAACATAAGCCTCAGTTTCCTCATCTGTAAAACTAGGATAATAATAGCAATTATTGTACAGGACTTTTGTGAAGGCCAAATAGGATAGCATATATTTAAAAAGTGCTTTGCAAACCTTAAATCACTACACAAATGCTAGTTATCAGTAGTAAATTAACCATGGAGGAAAATGCAGTTTAAATGAAGATTTAATTTTCCCACTTCTAGGATTCTTTTTCTAGGAATAAAATATTAATGTTTTACATTAATTATCCACTAATTTTGTGGCAATCAAATTCTGTAATTTAAAAGTACTTTACTGACATATTTTATGAGCTTATCTTTGGGTATATTGTTGTACAGTGTTTGATACCTTCAAATCATTTGTGTTATTATACTGGAAAAATTCCATTAATGAGTTGCCCAAAGAAACAGTATACTTTTTGATTAATGAACACCAAATGATGTTTGCTTTTAGAGAGATAGTGTAGTGTGTGGGGTGGCATAAGGAGCCCTGGTCTTGAAGTCAAGTAACCTAAATTTATGTCCTGTACAAAGAAGTGATTGGATTTTGGCAAGTTATTTATGTTCTCAGAATCTCCTACCTAAACTGAAATAGCTATTGTAAAGAAAGTGATATATCAATGTATAATTATTACCATAATTATTAAACAAGTTAGATAAAGATGTTGTTACTATTAATTTTTGAGCGTTTTTCTATAAGAAGATAAAAAGCCCTGATTAAACATTGCCTATGTACCAGGCACTGTGCCAAGAATATTGCTTTCAGTATGTCAGAGTGGAAAGAATACTGGCTTGAGGGTCAGCAGGTTAACACCAATATTCTCCATGAAAATTCCATTCAATGTGTTCTCCATTAGATCTAGTAAGAGCAGGTATCCCCTGAGAAGGAACCTTGGGAAAAATGGACATTCCCCCCTTTCTCCTTCCTCTTCATAGCCAGGAACTTGAGATCTCTTTCTCAATGGACACTCTTGGTGGATTGAACCTCATTAAATAAATGGAGATAATTTTGCTTAAAAAAGAGAGCGAGCAAGAGATTCAATCGGGGCTGGCAGATACAAATAGACTTCTGGGAATATTCCTACTTATGTATGAACATACAAATACATCAAAAATGACTTCTATAACAGGGAGAATAAAATTAACTTTAAACAAACGTCCATTTCTGGTGCCTCATCATGGCTTGGGAGTAGCTCTAGTCTCTCGAAGGCAGTGTCTATTGTGCCAACTCTGGCAACTCTCACCAAGTTATTAAGACTTCAAATATGGGCCCAGTAATAGACTACATATACAAGGTATCTTAAAAGTCTTAGTTTAGTTTTAAGTTTTAATACCTTTTATCTATCATCTATCCAAAAATTATCTATCCATTATCTATTTATTATCTATCTGCTATATATTCACTATTATCTATCTATTATTTATCTCTATCATCTATCTATCTATCTATCTATCTATCTATCTATCTAATCTATCTGGCTCCATCTATATAGGTCTAGATCTATATAGGTATCATCAACTACCAGAGTATTTAGGTTCAGAGAAGCTCATCACCAGGTTGTCTTTCAGCCTCAGCAATTCCTGAAGCCCATTGACCAAGTTATTGATGGGTTATGGTTTGTTTCAGAGGAGTGAACACCCATACTGATGACATTTTGAATCCCAGAAGTATTAAATCATTTAAGAGTCATAATTCTTAAAAATAATCCTAAGCATAATATAATGGTACCTATGTGGCAGGGAGGACACAATGCAAGGCCCAGAGTCAGGAGGATCTGAGTTCAAATTTGGTCTCAAATGCTTACTAGCTATATAACCCCAGGCACGTCACTTAACTATTGCCTGCCTCAATTTCCTCATCTGTAAAATGGAGATAATAATAGCACCTACCTCCCAGGATTGTTGTGAGGATCAAATGAGATATTTGTAAAGTGTTTAGTAAAGTACCTAAAACATAGTAAGTGCTATAAAATGTAAGCTATTATTATATCATTACTGCTCAAGCCTTTCTGGAAATTGGATAGAATTAGACACACTCTCCTCACTCAAGGAGGGTCTATGTTGACATTAGGCCCTGAAGACTTTCCAGTTCCAAGAGGCAACATTATGTAATGGCATGAATGTTGAACAAGGGACAGGATTTAAACCAGCATTAGGGAACCTGTGGCCTCAAGGACACATGTGGCCTTCTAGGTCTTTGGGTGTGGCCTTTTGACTGAGTACAAGTTTTCAGAACAAATCCTTTTATTAAGAGAATTTGTTCTGAGAAGTTTGGATTCAGTCAAAGGGCTGCACTTGAGGACCCAGAGGGTCACAGGTGGCCTCAAGACTGCAGATATCTCACCCCTGATTTAAAGTACTCAATTCCAAATTAGCCAAATGTTCTATTTATTATACTGCTTTCAAGTGGGAGGGAGATGGAGAGGAAACAAAAGTGAGGGAAGAAAGATGAGAAGGAAAAGGAAGAGGAAGAAGAGGAGAGGTTAGAAGAGAAGAGAGGGAAAGGGAAAGAGATGAGAAGAGCAGAAATGTCTGAGTTTTACTCTGCCCATTACAGGAGACTTTACCGACCAGTAAAAGCTCAGAGAATGACAGCAATAACAGAGCTACTACCTGTTGTTGTGCCCTTTAGGAAAGGGTTAAAGAAGGAAATATCAGAACACCTGTGAATCATTAGGAAAAAAATACTCTTCTAGTCAGGCCATATGCAATTATCTTCGATCTTTCTAATTATCTTCCTTGCTTGCTTCCTTCTTGCTTCCTCCTTCTGGGGATCTGGGGCAAAATGATCCCTTCTGAGTTTCAAGCTCTATGTCAGACTTGAGGGTATGTGAAGGTGTATCTCCTTTAAATGACATGTCAGTCTTGAGTCAAGGAGGTCTAACCCCATTAGTGTTCAGTATGGAAATCAGCCTTCTGAATCTAGCCATGTGACTTCCCTAGTGCCCACTTCACCATGACTTATTGCACTAGTTGGTGCTGAGTTGAGGGAGGCAGAGATTATTATGCCTTTTAACTCAATTTAAAGCAACTAAGAAGTAATGAGGTGTCAGTTTATAATTGTGATATTGTCAAGAATAACTAAGTAGATAGTTTCCTAAAATATGAGACTTAAGTTCTAGTGCCAACTATGTCACTAACTAGCTATACAACTTTGGGCAAATCACTTCTTTCTTATCCTCAATTATTTTATTTGTAAATTGAGGGAGTTGGACTAGATGCCATCCAGCATTAATTTTCAATACAGAAAAACCCACAATGTTTTATTAAGTGACTACTATGTGCCTTGACTCCTCATTTCCTCTCTTATCCCTACTCATACCCAGTCTGTTGCCAAGGCTTGTTGATTTTACCTTTTTCTCAATTCTCATATATGCTCCCCTTTCTCCTATGACAATACCACTATCTTGGTGCAGATCCTTATCACCTAATTCATGCCTCAACTATTACAACAGCCTGCTGGTTGGATTCCCTGACTCATCTTTCTTCCTTTTTCCAATCCATTCTCTAATCAGGTACCAAGGATTACTTTGGAAGAGTACTTCCGAAAGCTTAAGTTGGACCATGTCACCCTTCCTATTCAATAAACTCAATGATTCTCTATCACATCCAGGATAAAATATAAAATACTCTGATTAGATTTCAGAACCCTTCATAACCTGTTTTCTCCATCCCCACATACCTTTCTAGTCTTTTCACATATTATATCACCACACACAACTACCACATACTTTGAAATACAGTGACACGAGCCTCCTTGCTGTTTTTTTGCACAGGAAACTCTATCACTAGACTTTGGGTATTTATCCTATTCCTGGAATTTTCTCCTTCCCCATCCCTGTCTCCGGGATTCCCTGCTTTCTTTCAATTTTCAGCTAAAATCCCACCTGCCACAGAAAGCCTTCCCTATCCCTCCTTAATTCTAGTACCTTCTCTCATTGGTTGTCTCCAGTTGATCTTGTATATAGCTGTTCGTACATTGTTGCTTCCATGTTGTCTCTCTCATTAGACTGTTCCTTCAGAGGAGGGACTGTCTTTTCTTTTTCTTTTGCTACTCATTCAGATGAGATGATATTTGCAAAGTACAGAGCCTGGCACATAGCAGGAATGTAGGTGCTTAATAAATGCCTATTCCATCCCATACTGACTCCCTTTTTGTATCTTTAGAAACTAGGACAATGCCTTGTTGGCTTTTTATAAATATGTATTGATTGACTGGCTGACTACCTAGAATTTTGCTAGGAACAAAGACAAAATTTAAAAGCCCCTAACCTTAAGGAGCCCATATTTTATGCATATGATGATCCTCTAGTCAGAAGTAGAGTTATTAGAAAAGGCTTCATGGAAGAGATATGATACATATTTATTTTAATGTCTCAAGGATTTTTAAATTTCAACAGCCTGGGTCCTTCCAACATGGCAGATAGAAATCTCTCTATATTTTGGTAAGTGGTCTTGGGGATCGGTTGTCATCAAATTAACTGCATTAGGCCTGGGACAACAGGCATGTAGACATACCACCAGGCCTATACTCAAAGCCTATCATCAACTTGGTAAAAACTACCAGAGCTTTTATCACATTAGAATAGCTTTCAAGAACCAAGGGTTCTTGGATTCACCTCAATACTACAGTGAGGCAAATGGAATGGTGGATATTTCATGAGCATTCCTTAAATTGAAAGATTTAGAAAAGTAGAAAAGTGCATGCATGCGTGTGTGTGTGTGTGTGTGTGTGTGCATGTGAGAGTATATGTGCGTGTGTTTTGAAAGGCATTTTAGCTAGAAATAACTATAGCTGTCCATATGTCTATTTAAAAAAAAATGCTGTAATGGAAAAAGAAAAAGACAAAGGAAATAGCTAATAGTTCCTAACAATTCAAGTCAGTAGGGTCCTTATATGATTCAAATATCTAAGGAACTGATAGTATTCACAATTGGACCCTATTTAGCCACTTGTGAGCATTAACCTATTTCTCTAAAAAATATTATCCCATTCAAACACAGGTGTTTTTCACAATTTTTGGATTTTTTTTCTAAAATATCACCAAGAAAAATCAGATAGGAAAGCTCTCTTCAATCTTGCCAAATGCATTGTAATTAAGCTCTATCTAACTACCTCAGAATCCCATGAGGGAAAAAGGGAAAGGTGGGAGGAAGACAACAAAACCAATTATACTTTAGCTAGATCTCCATTATTAGATTCCTGAATTAGGAAGGGAGTGGGGGGGAGGGGAATGGAGGAGAGGGTAAACATTCCAAATGAATGTAAATATCCATAAGGAAATAAAATAGATTACAATAAAACTAATAGAGCCTAGTTCTATTAGACATAATGATATCTTTGTATTATAATTTCAAAAATGTATAGTCTTTAATTTTAGGCTCAGCAATACTAAAACATCTGAAATTGTTAAAGATGCTGTGAACAAGGAACTGTCTGAGGCAGGCTGCCATTTTAAAGAAATTTAACTAGCTTATCCATCAAGATTATTCAATATTTCGAATGTGACAACAACTAATCTATTCAGAGAACTATAAAGGAGAAACCAAAAGAGATAAGATCTTTTATATTCCTAGGAAATTTAGTCTCTTTTACTTATCAAGGATAAATTAAAGGATGTAATGGATATGAAGATGTTAAAATAGCACCATCTAACAATAACCCTTTGTACATTAAGGAAATCAAGAGATAAGAAAGGACCTCAGCTTTATTAAAGGCACCTTAAAATCCTTAAAGCTATGACTGCTTCCTCAACTGATCCATTGTGCCTAAGGATCAAGGATTATACAGTTACCTTTTACAAGACCCATATTGAAAATTATGTTGCCATTAGATAACAAATCCTTGCTGTTGACTGACAATTTTAGTCTTTCAAGAATGTCTTTTAGTTTAAAAATACATCTAATCCTGATAGCATAGCTCCCATGGTGACAGACAATGGGATAACGAATTGTGACATGCTAATTCAACTCACAATTTTCTGGCCTGTAAGTCTGCTACAAACACCTCAGCATGGCCACACCAAATATCATTATTTTTTTTTCTCCCAAACTGACCTCTCTTCTAATTTCTATATTTTTCTTGAGCATAGCACCATTATTCCAGTCAATTCTACAACTTCTGTATCCTCCCTTACTCATTTTTCTTACCTCAAATATACTCCAGGTTACCAAATCTTGTCATCAGTATGTCCATGTCTTCATATCTATCACCTCTTCACTCACATGAGTGAACATCCTCATATAGGCTCTTCCTTTCACCCTGACCATTCTAATCACCCAAGTGACTATTCTGACTCAAGTCTCTCCACTCCAAAGTATCCTCCACAAAGCTGTCAAAATGATTTTCCTAAAGCATAAATTTGACCATATCAATTATTTCAATTATCAATTATCACCACTGATAATTACCACTAAAATAAAATATAGGCTTCTCTGGCATTTAAATCCATTTCCAGCTTAGTTTCAACCTACATATCTAGTCTTCTTACCAATTGCTCTCCTTGCACACTGTGGTCTAGACACACTGGTTTCATTACTGTTCTTCACATATTACACTATATCTCTTACTTCCATCTCTTTACACAGCTGTCCCCCACAACTGGAATGCCCTTGCTCCTCATCTTCATTTCTCAGAATCTCTGGTTTCCATCAAGATTTAGCCCAAGCTCCGCTTTTTTCTTGAAGCCTTTTCTATTCAACCCAACAATATACACCTTTGCACAAAATTACTTTGGATATATATGTGTGTGAGTGTGTTTTTGATATAATAAATATATGTATATGTCTATAGATATGAATGTATTTGTGGGTACATGTGTGTATATGTAAATATACAAACACACAAATTGAGCCCTGCCTAAAGGGTAGATATCTTGGAGGGGAGGACAACTATCTCCACAAGTGTTCACATGTTGTTTCCTCCATTAGAATATGAGCTCTTATAGGGCAAGGGCCCTGCTTTGACTTTACTTTGTATCCTCAATACTTTGTTCAGTTCCTGGCAGATAGTATAGTCATTCAGTCATTTTTAATCATATCTGATTCTTTGCAACACCATTTTGGGGTTTCTTGGCAAACATACCGTGGAGTGGTTTGCCATTTCCTTTTCCAGTTCATTTTACAGATGGGAAAACTGAGGCAAACATCGTTAAATGACTTGCCCAGGGTCACTCAGCTATTATCTGAGGTCATATCTGAACTCAGGGAGAGGAGTCACTCCAGGCCCAACACTGTACCCACAGTAACATGAAGCTGCCCTCATAGTAAGTTGTTAATAAATGTTTGTAGACTGACTGATCTGTGCAGGGGGTCCCTTCCATTTTGTGAGATATATTTTCTCCCTTGCAACACAAACCTGGATGACAGTACTACCTATGCATAGAAAACCTTCAGACTGTCACTACAGTAGGCAAAGCAAGAAACAAGCCCAGCTAGTAAGATAGTAACAAAGACTATGTATACAATTTGAAAAATCAAATAACAAGATATCATAAGGGCAATGTTCAGAAGAAAACTGTGTCAAGAGGTGATTTTTCCCCCTTCTCATTGAAGGGCCATCATGCTAACTCTGGACCTGAATATTATTGACCCTCACTTTTTCAAATGTCCAAAGAGAGCTTCAGTTAATCCTCCTGATGGCCTTCAAGCTGCCCTTATATTCCATTATAATTGTTCTGTGATGTGGACCAAAGTTCATTAGCAGCTAAACTAATCTCTTCACCCAGAGGGCTACATACTGAAAGGGAAGGTTAATCTGTTGTTCACTCTCCAGTCAGGCCCTAGTCTGTTTGCCCTCAAGAGAATAAAAATCAAAATATTCTAGGAAGAATTAAATGGCAAGAATCCCATCCACATAATGGCAAAATGTTTTAAATAAAATGATTTTATTTTCTTTAAACTTCTCCCCCAATGAGAACTTATTTTGTAAATTCTCAGAAGAAACAAACTTCCCTGACAATCCATCTCTCATCTACCCACCCACACACCTTCCCCAGGCAGAGAGGATTTGTCTCTGATTAATATGAGACAGCTGAATACCAGAACATTGCCGTTCTTTCGAGACTTAACATATAATAGCATCATTACCTCTGTTAAAAATATTAGTAGTTGCAAGTGTGACCTAGACTTTTCCCCTTCAAAGCTTTTTACTTTCTCTTTTAATTGATATTATCTTCCAGTTTTTTTTTCTCTTTTAATCATGGTATCTTTTCATTCATCCCATTCCTGTCTTAGTAATCTTTATGACATTTTTTAGTTATTTGTCATTTTATCCTTTTAAGTCAATAAAACCTCTCTTCCTATTGACTGGCATTATCTTAAAAATACCTTTTAAATGAGTCTGTGACAGCTCCTGTGGTGAATCACGGTCTCCCTATAGCTGGTTTCTTGACTTTTTCACATGTTTGCCATTGACCTCTTTGGCAGTCAAGTGAAGCCTATAGATTCTTTCTCAGGATAATGTTTTTAAATAATTAATATCAGTGCTAGATTTCACTTGGAAATTTGTGAAGATAAAGAGGTGGTTCCCCCCCACCCTATCCCATCCTTTTTCTTGGAGTCCATGAACTCTGCTCGATAGAGACTTATTTCTTCTTTGCACATTATTCTCTCAGGAACAAAGGCATTCCATTTACTAAAGTCTTTCACTAAAATAAGGTGATTGTGATCAAGAGTAGAGAATGAAGTACTTGCCATAGTATGATAATAATAGTAATAATGTGATATTAGTAGTAATAATAACTAGTATTTATATTTCAGTTTAAAGTTTTCAAATTGCTTAAAGTATATACTTTATCATTTGACCTCAAAATCCCTATGAAATAGATCACTATTAGAATATTGAAACCCATTTTACAGTTTCAAAAACAGCCCTTTAACCTCATTGCTCAGTTTTTTTTTTTCTTTCCTTTCAGATAGGGAACTGAGATAATCTAGAAATTCCTGGACTGAGAGCACAAAACAAACACATTCCAGTTAATGTACATCTATGTCATGACCGAAGCCAACCTCAGATATTTAGTAATTGCTCTGTGGTGAAGCCCTTTCAGCTGAAGAGAGCCCTGTGATTTTCAAATTTCCTCTTGAATTAAATATGTAATGCTCTGATCTTTACAGACAGTAAACAGTAAGTTGGCCATGTGCCATCTGTACTGATTTGCATTTATACATACCAAACTCCATTTGCATATCTTCACTAAAGTTCTCTGGAGTTTTTAATAGCTTAAGCTGTTTTCAGAGAGGGCATAAAACTTCAATCACCCATATACAGGAGGCTGATGATGTGACGTTCCTTTCCACATCTCATTGTAAAACCATGGTTGGTATGATTATTTTTCATTCAGTTTAGTTAATTCCACAATAGGTGGAAGCTGCAAAAAGATAGATTTCATTCAGCTCTGTCTAAGGGACAAAGTACAGGACTCTGCAGAAATATGTGAATTCAGGCAATGATACTACAGGATTAGGAAGACTAGCTGCTCTTTTCTTTGGTCTTTCTAGGTGTGGACAGTTATTATAGGAACCAGAGACAGTTCAAGCTGATTGGGTCGTCTAACAACTGACTAACAGATGAGCTAGAAAGCCTGCCTTATGCAGATCCAGGGGTCTTACAGAGATTTATTAAGAGAATTGGGCTGGCCATTCCTATAGTATAACTAAATAAGAAGATAACATTTTATAACCCTGCTATATAGCACAGGTCTATTTTTTACCTGGTACCTGCATGCGTGTAATAGTATGGAATAATGGAAAACATTGTTCTTAAAAGGAAAAAAAAAATAATTTAATGTCATTTATATTATTTACTAGATCTGTGACTAAATAAACCTCTCTGACTCAATTTGTTCATCAAGGTAATAACTAGAGTATCATCAGGACACACAAACACTAAGAAAATTCTCAAAGTCTCAGTATCTTCTTGTGTGCCTAAGAGGACTTTTTCTGAGGTCCCTTCAAGTTCCAGAACCATAATGTAAGTTTATCCTGTAAGTCAACATATACCTCAATATTCTGTAACATCAATGTAAATTAAGATGGGGAGAAGCCAACAATAAGTATATTGGGAAATACGGTTTGTGAAAACATATAATGACAATGATATTCTAAATTATAAACTAATTGAAAATTGAGGTGTGAATGTTTATGTCATACATGCTTGATAAAATCATTCTTGATGAAGGTATTTAATATATATTATGTGCATACATACACACACACATATATGCAAGGTCCCCTTATGCTATGCTTCTTGATCGATTTAAAAAATTTTTATTTGGTAGAGCAGAATGCTTCAATATGTTAGGTGGACTTTATATGGAGGAATAATGAGCCAACATGGACAAGAGTATGGTACAAGAATATGCAATAGGCTCCCATCTGTACCACTGGAGAGAGCATTTGCATTGAAGAGTATACAGATCTACCAAATAACTGAAAAAAGTATATGTGTTTGTGTATATATGTGTATGTTTTCCTAAGGATATCTACCAAGTAGTTCACATTGAATTCAAATAAAAAAATTAAAAATAAGCTATAAGTTGTTTCAAGTTCATTAGTAGCCTTACTCAAGCATCAATCAATTTTAATTTTACTGTGGTTAGAGGAGGTTAAAACTCTAGTCTGTAAGCTTTATGTGGGATAGTTTACTCTTTGGCAGGAATTACTTAATTATTTATCCAAATATCATTTCTCCTCCTTGAGCTCTCCATCTTCTTATGTGCATATGAATGATTTTCCCTAGGAATAGTCCTTGGTGATATATGATTCAAAATTGCAAAGAGGCCCCTGGAGCTCATTTATCCTGTAACCTTTCGTTAGCTACTGGCCTAAAATGACTAGCATTCACTTTCAATGGGACTAAATTTCAGAGCCAAGGTTTCAGAGGTGAAGAAGTGCTTATTAATTCACAGTAGGAACCCAGTTATAGAAGAATTGTTTTAAATGCAAAATCTAAAACTATTAAATTCAGGTAATTATAAGCAAAAACTATATACTTCAAATGTAAAATCTAGATATGTAATGTATTGATAGCATTAATGAACAAAGTGAAAAAGAGACTGTCATCTTATTAAGAAATAGTAATCAACTTATTTTTTGAAGTGTGTCTCATTTGCATTACAAACATTATTATGAAAATTCAACATTATGCTTCTGTGTATTGCATTGTATTACTCAGTCAAGCATCAAAAGGGGGGGGGGGTGTAGGAGAACAACAACAGTTTCCGTCAAATGGAAAAAATGGAATAGAAAATCACGATCAAAGACAACTTCAATTCTATGTTAATGTCACCTTAATTCTACTCTTGGGATAATAATTCTCTTTTTGTATGTTATCCTTGCTAACAAATTCCACTGCATGCTCATGGTCCTTAAACATATTCTCAAATGAAACGCATGCATAAATAAGCCTCAGTTAAATTTGCATAGCCTTCACTATAAATATGGCAGAATGTTCGTAAACTCCTTATGGCTAAGTATGAGAAAAGTTTATTAAACTTCTTATTTTGAATAAAGCAATCAACTTTTTCTTGTTAATATACTACATGTATATTCATTGGTCTTTCCAATAATGACTAATAAGTGAAGGATTCAGTAGCACATGCTTCATTCTAAAGAAAACAGGATATCTATGTCTCCATAATATACAATGAAAAAAGATGAATCATTTATAGCAACTATGGTTACACATACATTTTCATTTTTCTATTAAGCAAAAACATTATTTTCCTGTGAAATAAGGTAAGTCAATTGAGCATAGAAATAACTCAATTATTATTATTAATTTTTCTAGCTAGAGGATATGCCAAATAGTTTCCAATAATTTGTAATTGAAACTGACTTTAATTAGATTTTTCAAGGGGAAGGAAAACACATTTTGAAAGGTAAACCACAAGACTTGAAAAGTCTGGACATAACCCATTGAGTAATTTTTTACAGCACAATATATTCCTGCTCCCCAATTTTTCAAATACATTGATGGCATTAAAAAAAAAACTTTTTCTAACCAGTATTTTCCACTCAAATTTATGTTTGTAGTCTTTATATAGCAAAGCCATATATTACTACAATATGAATTTTGCATGTACCACTAAAATATTTAAAGTTTTCTTATATGAAATAACACCCAGCCTTCAACATCGTTTAGGCATTTTTTTTCCAAGATGTATAATACCTTGTAACGGTAAACACTGAGTAAATGTTATTTTGTATAAATAAAGGAAGAATATATAATTATGAGGATAAAAAATGCATTTAACAAAAACAGTGAAGAGTAGAATGTTATATTTCCAATTTAATTACTTAGTGTAAATGCCACTGTAATTGCTATTTTTGAAAACAGGTTAAAAAGAGCATGTTACTACTCCAGAAGTCAGTAGTCTCCTGATCATGACATATTTCTATAGCACATTTCTGTCCCATCTCTGACAGACCAAATTAAATTCTGCCTGGGGAAATTATTGGGAAATCCCTGTGGTTGAAGTCATACTTTTTTACTCCTGCTGAGTAAACAGCCTCAAGTAAAACTGTTTACTCTGACCAATGATCAAATATATCTAAGCATACTGTACATTGAATGGATTTATCTTTCCTTTGATGTACATGGCTGGTGAAGTAATTGGGTTTGCTTGAGTTTTCCCTTAGAAGTACAAGCATTTTCTCTGCTTAAGCACAGAATGCTACTAAAGATATTTTCAAAGACTCTGAGTATATAAGAATGTGACTTTTCTATGTAAACATTTGCAAGGGTCATAAAGTGCCAGGGATATATCTATGTCCTTTTATTGATTCAAAGAATGATGAATGTTGTGAAGTTGAAAGAAAGGGAGAAGAGTATAAGAAGCAATAACTATGTAAAGTTTGTACATAAAAATTCATCAGAACATATGGCAATTATTTCATTCTACTATAATTCATTAAAGACCATAATCTTTTTACTTATTCCTCAGCTGATGAGCATTCCCTTGATTTCCAAATTTATTGTTAGAATAAAAAAAGGTTACTACCAATAGTTTTGGGTCAGTGTAATAATACATTATTAATAATACTATGAATCAACATAGCCATGCTGGAAAACAATTTGTAAGCATGTTTAAAATAAAAGTGATTAAAATTTCCATACTCTTTGACCCAAAAATTCTGCCTCTATGTATATAATCAAAGGAAGATAAAGAAAAAAGAATAGCATTATATATGTCAAAACATTCATGAGGCAAGAGGGCGGAGCCAAGACAGCAGTATAGAAGCAGGAAAACTCCATGAGATACCCCCATAGCCACCTCAAATACCTATAAAATATGACTCTAAACAAATTTTAGAGCTATGGAACCCAAAAAGTGACAGAGAGAAACAAATCTCCCACCAAAGGCAGCTGGGCAGGTAGACAGAAAGGGTCCATCACAGCAAGCTGCGATTTTAGCCCCAGGGTGGTTTCCAGAATTATCAACCCATAAATGCCAAAGACAAAGTAAAAGGTCAGTGAAGAACTCTGTTGGAACTGGGGGTGGGTTGGGCAGAGTGTGGTTAGGCCCCTGCCCCTGGAGCAAGAAGTGGAGTAGCTCTGGTGGTTGTGCAACCGCAGCTGTGTAGCTGCTTCAGAGCTCCTGGCCTGCAGATTGTAGGGGGACCAAGACACCATTCAGAGGTCAATTGCTCTTGCCTTATCCTGCCTGGATCTGGATTGCTGTCTTGGGTGGAGGTCCTAGGGTGTGTGACCAGTGAGCCACAGCATGTGGAGGGCTGCAGAGAGGGCATCCAACTAATAGCTCCAGCAGCTGTGAAAACCCCAGTGATTTGGGACAAAGCTCTCCTCTCTGGAAGCAGAGTTCTACTGTGGCAAAGAGCTCAACAATCAAGTAATTGAGTGGCAACATGAGCAAGCAAAGGAAGCAAAGCAAGCACAGCCATCAACCATTAGATTCCTTTTTTGTGGACAAAAAGGATCAGAACACGGAAAGCAAGGAAGACAACATAGTCAGAACTCTTACCCTACAGGAAAGTAGGGGGGAAGGGGATAAGATGGAGGATGATAGAAGGGAGGGCAGATTGGGAGGGAGGGTAGTTAGAAGCATATATTTTTGAAAGGGGACAGGGTCAAAGTAGGAAATAGAACAAGTGGGGGGCAGGATAGGATGGAGGGAAATATAGTCAGTCTTTCACAATATATCCACTACGTAAATGTTTTGCATAACTACACATGTTCAGCCTATATTGCTTATCTTCCCAGTAACTGTGGGTGATGAGGGAAGAAGGCAAAGAATCTGGAATTCAAAGTTTTAAAATCAAACATTTAAAAAAATTATTTTTTTTTACATGCAACTGGGAAATAAAATATATAGGAAATAAGATGGAGATTCATCTTGCCCTATTAGGAAGTTAGAGGGGGAATGGGTGAGGATATAAGAGAAAGGAGATTAGGAGAGGGAGTATTCAGTGGGATTGCTCTTTTGGGTTGGGGATAGGGGAAAGATGGGGAGAAAATCTGTAACTCAAAACCTTGTGGAAATGAATGTTGTAAACTAAAAATAAGTAAAAATTTTTAAAAATTAAAATATATTAATTCATAATAGTACTTATAAATAATTAAGAGTAACAAAGAATTAGAGATAAGGTATATGTCCATCCCCTGGGGAATGTAGAAACAAATTATGATATATGAATGTAATGCAATATTATCACTCCTTAAGAAATAATAGATATGAAGAATGCATACCAATTTGAAGCAAAGAGAAGTAAACAGGACAAACACAACCATATGTACAACTACAAAAAAAGGATGTAAATGGAAAGAAACTCATCCATAATTTTTTAAAAATGTGATTGAATGCTATGTGATTATAATTACAAATCTTGACCTTGAATAAGAGTTGAGAAAACGTACTTCCTTGCCTTCACTGGAGTGATGGAAATGTAGACTATTTCATACATCATTAAATATGGTAGGTGTTTTGATTAGTTTTGATGAATCGTATCTTTTAAAAATTTTTGTTATGAGTAATACTTCACTGAGTAGAAGAGCAGGAAATGAAGGTGAACAAATGATTGTTATGCAAAAAAGATGCCAATAAAAATAATATAAATTTGGAGGGGGGAAAGATTGATATGCTGGTAGATTATAAGATGGGATAGAGTGGCAAGAAATTCAAAGAAGTTAGAAGACTACTGCAATAACCAGAAATCAGGTAATGACAGCTTGAATTAGTGTATGGGTCATGGGAGTACAAAGGGAGGTGTTGACCTATCATTTCTAATGAAAATAAAGGAGTAAATGCCAAAGAGAAACACAATTTCAAGACTGTCGAGTTCTCACAGATACCAAAAAGTACAAATTTAACTACAAAGATGCACATAGTTGCCCTGGAATCTTGCCTCTTCACATTACTGGAACATTGTTTTATTAATGACATTGCTTTAGTCAAGCACAGATACCATTTCAAATCATAATGATTTTCTGTGATGATGGTAATCAATCCAAGTGTGCAATGAATATGTAGCAAAAAGTTAGTTTATGAAAGCATGGTAATGAAAGTTTCCCCCAATTTAATATCATTTTATGTTTCAATTCCACAAAATTAAAAATCTAATGCCTAGGGTTTGGGGAGGGGTGGAAAGAATGAGAAGAAAGAAATGGGAACAATATTTCTATGAGAATGTTAAGTGCAATTCAAAAAATAGCTAGGGTATGAGAGATGGTTTCACTTGGGGAGAGATGAAGAGAAGAGGAAGTGGTCTGAGGGAAGGATAAGGGATAGATTAAAGACTCATGACTTCATCAAGCCAACTTGCATAAAAAAGTTGAGAAATGATAAGATAGTATAGGTTAGAAGAGATGAGAGTTTGCACTTGGTGGTCATAGTAGGAGTAAAAAGAAGGCCACAGAAGTAAATTACATCATTATGGTAGAATCACTGAGACTTTGCAATTTATAGGATGTGGGGAATAATAAAAAGGAAGGAGTCAAAGATGCTATTAAGACTATAAACCTGAAACCTACAAAGATATGGTACAATCAACAGAAGTAGAATGAAATAGTAAATACAGACAAGTCTTTATATATTGCTGTTTTTTGTTGCTGTTTCTCCTTTGTTTTCAAAGAGGACCAGTGACATCACAGGTGATGTCTTAGATTTGCATGAGAAGTTTAAACATGAAGGATAGAAAAGAAATAGGCCACCCAAAGACCCCAGTTTTGGGGATAAGAACTCACTATTTGGCAAAAACTGCTGGGGAAAATGGAATATGATATGGCAGAAACTAAGCATAGACCATTATCTAACGCTGTATACCAAAATCAAGTCTAAATGAGTGCATGATCTAGGTATAAAGGCTGATACTGTAAACAATCTAGGGAAGCAAGGAATAGTTTACCTGTCAGATTTATGGAGTAGGGAAGACTTTATGACCAACCAAGAGTTAGAGTACATTATAAAATGCAAAATGGATAATCTTGATTACACTAAATTGAAAAATTTCTGTACAAATAAAGTCAATGTAACCAAGATTAAGAGGGAAGTGGGAAATTGGGAAAGAATTTTTACTACCAGTGTCTCTGATAAAGGCCTCATTTCTAAAATATACAGGGAATTGAGTCAAATCTATAAGAATACAAGTCATTCCCCAATTGATAAATGGTCAAAGGATATGAACAGGCAGTTTTCAGAGGCAGAAATTAAAGATATCTATAAGCTTGTGAAAAAATGCTCTAAATCACGACTGATTCGTGAAATGCAAATCAAAACAGCTTTGAGGTACCACATTTCAACGGTCAGATTGGCTAAGATGACAAAACAGGAAAATGACAAATGCTGGAAAGGATGTAGAAAAATTGGAACACTACTGCATTGTTGGTAGAGTTGTGAACTGATTCAACCATTCTGGAGAGCAATCTGGAACTATGCCCAAAGGGCTATAAATAATTGCATACCCTTTGACCCAGTAACACCACTACTAGGGTTGTATCCCAAAGAAATTATAGAAGTGGGAGGAAGACCCATATGTACAAAAATATTTATTGCAGCTCTCTTTGTGGTGGCAAAAAATTGGAAATTAAGGGAATGCCCATCAATTGGGCAATGGCTAACAAGTTGTGGTATATGAATATAATGGAATACTACTGTGCTATAAGAAATGAGGAGCAAATGGACTTCATATTTACCTGCAGAGGCTTATACAAACTGATGCTAAGTGAGAAGAGCAGAACCAAGAGAAATTTGTACATAATGACAGACATAACACATGTGTGATGACCAACTTTGATAAACTGGACTCTTCTCAGCAGCGCAAGGTTATAAGACAACTCTAAAAGACTCAGGATGGAAGGAGGTGTCTATATTCAGAGAAAGATCTAGAAAGAACAGAGTTTAAATGGAGACTGAAGCAAACTACACGCTCTCTTTCTTTTCCATATTTGGTTTTGTTTCCTCTTTCCCATTGTTCATTCCATTGGTTACAACCCTTCTATACAACCAGACTAATGTCCAATGTGAAAGTATTTGCAGATCCCATACTTGATTGGGTGCTGCCATGGGAGGAGGTGGGAAAAGGAGGGGAGAAAATTTGAAACCCAAGGGATTGTGGAACTGAATCTTGTAAACTAAAAGTAAATAAACAAATCAATTTTAAAAAAATAAAAGAAATAGGCCAAAAGAATCTAAATTCCTTGAGAGCAAAAATCATTTCATTTGTGTGCTGTATCCCCAATGTCTTGTGTAGTTCTTGGCACATAGTAGGCTCTTAGTCACAGAATCAGAATGATAGAATAAATACTTATTAAATGAATGAATGTTCAATAACTTGAAGATAGAAATTTTTCTGGGTAACTTTTTTTTGAATATTTGTCTGTAGAATACTTAGAATAGGACACTTAGTCTACTTGTCTGTAGAATAAAAGGAATGACATAACAAAGAAGGTAATATTGGAGGTATATGAAATAGAGAGAATATTCTAGGCAGTGATTTTCAACTTGAGGTCTATGAAATTATTTTAAAATAAACTAATATCAGTATTTTAATATAATCGGTTTCCTTTGTAATCCTATAAATTTGATTTGATATATTTCAAAACATAATCCTGAAAAGGATAATGTTCACTTGACTGCCAAAGGGTTCTGTGACACAGTTTAAGAATCCATCTCCTTCAGATAGTTCAGTGTAATTGCAAGAGTTAAGACTGGGAATCAAAATACTTGAATTTGAATTTTTACCTGGTAACTTACTATCTCAGTGATATTGGGAAAAGAACTTAACTATGAAATAAGGATGCTGGGTCAGACAAACCCTTTCAGTTTTTAATCTTATGATCCAATGAGATATATAGGCATGATATCAAAGATACTAGTGTTCAGAGAAACTGGCATTCATAAGAAAGAGGGCTATCTTTTCATCTCAAAGTAGGAAAAGGTAAACATGTTTAAATGTATGGAAAGTAGAAGAGAAAAGGAATTTGAGGAGCTCAGGCTCCAGTAGTGTCAGTCTCCTCAAAGGAAGCAAGGTTATCTCCTGAGAGAGAGGAGGAAGTGATATAGAGGCCTTGAGACTAAAAATATTTTAAAACTAAAAATGTACACGTCATAATCTGGCAAAGGGCTATTATTTCTATCCTACTTATGAAATATTGGAAAGCAGAGGAAATTTTGTCATATATCTTCATAATCTAATAGTAAACACAGTAGGAAAGAATGCCACTATGCACATGATGTGGCGGAAAGTGAATTGGATTTTCAGTAATTCATTCCAATAAACAATTATTAAGCACCCATTATGAGCCAGGTACCATGCTAAGCTGGATTTCAAGATTGTTGCAGTCCTAGAAACTAGGTCTCAGGTCTATGAAATTATTTTAAAAATTTTTGATTATTATTTCAATATAACTGGTTTCCTTTATAAGACTATGAATTTGATTTTCTGTATTTCAAAGCATTGTTCTGAGGAGCCCATAAGCTTCACCTGACTGCCAAAGGGGTCTATGACAAAAAAGATTAAAAAACCCTCTCCTTGAGGTAGTTCAGTGTTGTGGCAACAGCAAGAATAGTGGATTGGGAATAAAAAGATCTGTGTTTGAATTCTTGAATTCTTATTCTCAGATCTCCTACTTAGTACCTTTATGAAATTAGGCAAACCTTCCTTTGTAAAATCAGGGAGTTGAACTAACTCAGCTCTGATGTCCCATTCTCCTCTAATACTCTATGATTATGTTTTTTTTTAATTAAGACAAGTCTCATTTTAAAGAATACTTCTATAAGCTATGTTTTCAGCTGAATAACAGATTACTTCTCTGAGGAATTATCAAAGTGTAATTTTTAAAAAAGGTTTATTTTGTGTGCTTAGCTAGGGAACAAAATAGCTATGTTCTCTACCTTACCAAAAATCACCCAAAAGAAAGACCTTGAAAACAATTCTGATATAAATAGTATCAGGACCACAGAATACTCCTTTATATCCTGGAAGATGCAATTACTTTTGTGGTGCTTTACTGCCTTGTAAATGACAAGTAATAAGACAAAACTCAAGTTTACTTAAAATCATGTCACTTTAACTTTAGTTTACAACACTGTATTTCAGTAACCACCTTGATGAAGGATGTTATAGCTGAAATTCAATTGAAAAATCAAGACATTTCTATCTTATCCACCTAAGAAAGCTGCATTAGAGTGTCATTCAAATATATTGTAGGTGGCAAGGGCTGCCTTGTGCTATTCTTTTTCCTTCTGAAAACACCTGCTCAAAAGGCAATCTCAGGTGGTCTTCAGAGTTTGAAACAAAAATGTTGAAGTTGAGAAATACTGAAAAGGCTCACTATTTATTTGACAACTTCATGACAAGGAAGATAGTTCTGATTTTCCCCCATGTTTTAGCAGAAAGTTCCTATCCGACCAAATTATTCAGTAATTAGTTCATTCATCTGATCTACATTAATAACACAATATCTCAATCACAAGTTATGAATTGAATTTTTTCAAAGTTGTCTCAAAGAAATTTGTACATAATTTCTTTTCTTGAATATTGTCTTTTCAATAAATCTTTCAGAACATCATTCATTTAACCACAACTCAATACTGTTTTTACACAAATGCTTCCCTATTAACTGTTTACAATAAAACTAATATATTTTGTCAAAAGAGAAAAAAAAATATTAAGAATAATAGTCATGGAACTCTAGGCCTAAAAAATACCTACTGAAAATAAATGAGTAATTAAGTTATTTGGTGTTTAAGCCTAAGTTTGACAAAAAATTAAAAGTAAGGTCATGATGTGTTTTATTCTATCTAGTAATGGAATCCAAACACCCCATACAAAATATTTGGTAAAGACAAATTGCCTTGGCAAGTCCCAAACTGCAGTGTGCCTTAGCAGTGCACACTTGAAACTATGCTCCATTGCTCATTTTAAAACCTATCAGGCTCGTGATAAAATATTACAGGAATTCCTTGTGATGAGCTTTTAGATAAGGGCAAAAAGAACAGTAAGCGAAAGAGGTTTCTTAAGCTCCCCAAATGACCTCCCTTTAAAAGGACCTTTTAACCTTTCCAAGGCTAGAACATCAATTTTTTAAGGTTCTATTTTAACTAAACCTTCATTTTCTTCTTTCAGTTTTAATATATGAATCTCTAGCTGGTAAGTGCAGCAATTAGAATCCTTCCCAGGCTCCCTGAAAATGAATAAAGGAAGTTTACTTGACTAATGATCCAAGGAGGGATGATGATCTTATTCTTTAAGAAAAACAGTACTGAACCCTGCCAGCAATGATTCCATTTTGCCAAGAAGTGATCCCTAGAGCAACCCAATTACACACCTATCTAGACATTCTTCAGTATAAAGGCCCCCAATTTTGTGCAGAGATGTTGCTTTTCCTTTCAACTAAACCTTGAGAGGGGTAAAGGAAGGGACTGAGAGTAACATTCCAGGATGTAGAAAGTAATAAGACACTCCTGGCAGCTATGTTTTATCCCTTCCTCCAGACTGGCCTGTGCCTGAGGCAATCCTTTAAGAAATCCATCAGTAAAATTTAAAAGTATATAAAGTATATTCCCACCTATGAGTCTAGGGCCACCACAATGCCATTGCCACTGTGAAACTGATCAAACTCTCTTCCATGCCAAATAATTTTTTTATCATTTGGCTTTGCCTCATTACTGGTTCAACTGATAGCATCTCTAACAAAGTCAAATCACCAAGACTGATATCTCTGAGTATCTACAGGTCCTGTCAACACTTAACATAGCCCAGATTGATCACCAGACCCTGTAGTTATACTAGAATTCATTCTTGAAGCTTTCCACTACTATATATTTGAACACAGCCCTATTAGATCATAACACGTACTATTCTGTGATGGATAGGATTCTTAGTATGACCACATCTTGTGTTATATTCATGTATATAACTGGATTTGAACTAAAAATCACAAAATAGAACCACTATATTGCTTGTTCTCAATAAAATACAATTCCCAAGCTCATATATTCCAAAGTCAAGGAAGCAATTTTGGATGTATTAGCTCCACTTGGATCAAATCAAACTGGTTCATGCTATACTACATTCCACCAAATAACGTACTACCAATGTAGAAGCAGGTGAATTAGTTAATTACTCAAAATCTTAGTATACTCATCTGCAAAAGGAAAGGTTTCAATATAGTATATAAACCTACAAGTGCTATAGAAATATCATCTATCATCATCATCATCATCATCATCAAACTTTAAAAAAAAAAGTCAGAAACCAAAAGCAGTTTAAAATTTAAAAGGGAAAAGCGAATTTTTCAACAAGAAATTATTAAAAGTCAGTTTAGAAGAAAGATTATTATAACTACCATTATTCACCAAGGTGTTTATTACTAATCTTATCCTCATTCAGAGTATAATATGGTTTTCTATCACAGCTAAGTGTTTCAAAAAGATCCACATACCACTACAGACATAAGGATTTTAACTATAATTTCACTAGGTCACCAGGTCAAGAGATGGGTACTTTTGTTTCAAGACAGTTTTCTTTTTGACCTATAGCATATGGTTTCTGTTACTGCCAGACCATGACCTCCCAAAGGTTTAAAAATCCCCATAAAAAATTTGATTCTGAGTCCTATGCTCAATTGTATGTCTTAGAAAGGCTTGAAATACTATGGGGAAGAGAAAGAATTTAATCCATGACATTTTCTATCTATACGATACAATTGCTTGTAATAGAAATCTCCTTCACTTCTGGTTTATCTCTTCAATTTTAACACTGTTTAATGCTCCAAGATACTATGATCATGTTTAAATATATCACTATTAAAGTCAATTATATACAATGCTTTCAAATGGCAATAGCTTTTTTCTTTCAATACAGTTTTAAAAATTGATACACACTTTTTACGTTTTTCAAAACAATTTTAAAAAGTGAAAAAATAGCAAATGTATATGGTTGAACCTCTACTAATAACACAATTTTATGTGCTGGCGATGATTAAGAAAAAAATAAGAACTTATTTTCAGTAGATGTTATTTGAAGGTGGCACAATTGCCTCCAAACATTAATAACGAGGGCAAGAATTAGTCATCAATTACAAAATATTCCACAAGGTACCTCTAATCCATTTAGACTAGTCAGACTTTCAACATGAACATAATAATGTTCTGCCTTATTAGATTTCACAAATGACGTTTCCTCAGCTTTTAATTTAACATAAAATGTAGAACCATTGTCTGATCTTGTAAGAGAATTTTGTACTATTAATTATGAGTTCCTAGCATATCCTGATTTTATAGCAACTGATTTGTAACATCTCTTTAAGCACTGGATTTAATGGTACCTGACAATAAAGCATTAGGGTATAGGGAAAGAAACATCTTCAAATAAACAGTATTTATTCCATCAACAATAAAACAACCCTAAGGCAGAATCCCTCACCTATTTGGACATCCCTCACTAGCTCATTCACTCACCCCTTCTCTACAAATGATCGCACTAATTAAGTCCCTATTTGTGGGATTTTTTTCCCCCTAAAAACATATGGTTTCTGTTTTCCCAAGCCTTTTCCAATAAAATCTGTTATTCCTAGACTTCTCACCAAAGAACTGAGAAACTCTGACAGTAATTTTATTAGAGTACAGGAGCTTTTAGATGAGAATAATTCATATAAATATATACATATATATATACACATATGCATGAATATATAAATGTACATATTAATATATACATCTATATAAACATATATTTTGAATGTTTACAATCTATATATGTGTATATATGTATGGCTACACAAATGTGTTGTATAACATATATGTCATATATACACATTCAAACATAGATATATACATATATATGTTTTTATTCAAACAGATCTGACAGCAAGACATCATTTAGGTAGAGAGAACAAGATGTATCCTAAACCTTTTCTTGATAATAAGTCATTTAGGTTGTTTGTGATGGTAAAGTAATTGGATATTTCTTCTCTACCACCTTCATTAACCTCTTGGAGTTTAAAATGGCTGCTTTATTACTGTGCAGTCATTTTGCATAAAAGAACCAATATAGGTTGGGTCAGCTTAGGCCCAAGTCCCATTGGTTATTTGCACAGGAATCAGAAAGAGGTTGAAGGAAAGCAAAGTTCAGTGTAAATAGTTGTGTCTGGTGTTATTGCTTACCTAGGCTAAAGAGGCAAGGGGAGAAAACAGCTGGGGTGGACAATGGATGGATGTAAATATTTCAGTTTCACATTATACATTATTTATATAAAATGTATAGACATATAAATGTGAAATAAATATTTTATGCCCCCCCCAAAATGATAAATTTATTCAATATAATTAATCACACTGGGTATTTCACTGATTTAGTGGTCAACCCAGGAGCACCATCTAACCCAATTTAGACTCAACTCCTAGGTCCCTTAGCTCAGGAATGAAGAAGGCTGAAGCTTTCACTGTCACTCAGTTGAAAGAGCAGTAGATTGAGGAGTCTAAAGACCTGTATTTGAGTTCAGATTCTGTCACAAGAAGCTATGAAATTAAAGCCAAATTATGTAACTTTTCTGTACATCAGTCTGTTTTTGTGTAAAACAGGTCTGTTAAAACTTGAAATATAATCTCACTGCATTGCTATGGGGTACCTAAGTATAAAGTACTATTGAAATTTCAGTTATCATTAATTCAATGTTTAAAAATGATGGATTTTTTTTCAGTTTGGAAACTCCCTTCACTGACCTAGATCATAAACCTTTCATGCCTTAATTAGGTGGTTTGCGGGGGGAAAACATCATCACCTAGTGCCCTACCCTCTGATGAAGTAGTCCAAACCTAACTGAATTTCTCTCAGTCTTTCATTATGCTACACTGAACCTGTACCTGAAGCCTATCTAACTAGGAAGGGCCATTCAGATCCAATGCCATACTGGTACAGATTTCAAATATGCCTCTTGATACCAATGAAACATCTAAGAAGAACTTTAATGGATTTATTTCTTGGTGTGGAGAGGGATACAGAGGAAGAGACAGGTACAGATCTATAACATCATTGGTATAGGAAACTTTATTTTTTTTTTGAAAAAACTCTCTCTTGATCAGATTGCCTATTTCTCTGTAATTTTAGCCTTGAGAGTCACCAGGATGCTGAAAATTTAACCACCTAGCTAATATGTAACATAAGTAAAATTTGAATATGGGTCTTCCTGACTCAGTATCAGCCCTCTATCCACTACGTTATGCTACCTTTCTTGGCAGCCATTATTATTGTTATTAATTATTGTTATTATTTTAGTAATAATACTAAGGGCTTTGGATCTAGAAAAATGAGGAAGGAATGAAATTAGTGTCACCATACAAGAAAAAGTAACATTGACTCATTTTATTGTCCAAACTACATATAAAAATATGCAGGTGAAAAAGTACTTTATGTCTGAGGGTATATCCAGAAAGAATGTGTTAATTGATGCTCTCAAAACATATTCTCAGACCTATTTGGAATGAGACTTGTTTGAAAATTTAATTTGACTCACCCTCAGTTCTTGTAGGTAACAAAAAATGTCCAAATGACTGAGCCCTTCTGAATGTCTCCTTGGGCCTCCTCTAAGTCAAACTGGGCAAAACCATAATTTTTTACTTGAAATAAAAAATCCCCATCTGATCCTCATTATTCCTTCAAGGAAACTGAAACTCATGATGTCACGATCTTTAAGAAGGCAATAAGAATCTTCTGTAATTAAGACAAAACATAATGCATACAATAAATGCCCTCTAGGTAAAGATGCCTGAATAAAAGGCCAGCTCAACTCTCTTAGGTAGGGAGACAGGCTGATGAGTAAAGAGAACATTCCTTATCCTTTAAATTACAGGCCAGTCTGTCATACCTTTCTTAATGAATCACGAGTCTTCACTAGCAAGAAGAACATTTCTCTTTTTATGGTCTTATGAAATATGAATCAGCTGTAGGCTTCTCCTATTATTCAGCCATCAGAATATTTCCACTTTCTTCCATGTGTTTGTTAAGCCACCAAAAATTATGTTCTCCAAAAACAGAAATCTGTTACCTAGTCACCTACCTCCTTGGGACCCAAGCCTATCTACAAAGGTTTCAAGACATTCTATAATCACAAGATATATACCATACCTTGGTTAGATCCATGATTGAATCAGCCTGGTATTTTAACTCAAAAAGTTGCACTAAGTAACTTCTTCATAGACACAACACAATGGGAATTCCAAAAGGTAATAGAGGTAGAGTAGTGCTGTGAGATGAATGCTAGATTTGAAGTTTGAAGACCTAGTTTCAATCTGGAGCTTGATTACTTAGGACTACTTCCAATGGTGACATTTCGGTCATTTTATTTGACCTACCTTATGAATACAGGATCTAATTTATGATTATTTGCATGGATGTATCATTCTCCTGAGTAGATACCTTCTCATAACTATATTTTTAAAAGTTAATTTTATCATCTATGAATTACTCTGGACTGTAATCTTGAAGGTAGGAACTGCATCTTTATTTTTTATTAGATTTGTATTTCTAGCATCTAGCACAGCTCATTGTACAATTTAATAAATATTTGCTCAAATTAACTTAAAAAGAACTAAAAAAAAACCTGGCTACATAATGATTTGAAAAACAAACATATACATACAAATTTCAATTCATATAAACTATATCAAATAAATATGAATTGTATCATTCAGCTAATCTGCTTATTTCTGATTTAATAAATTCATTGGATCTCTCGCCCTAGAACAGAGCCCTCTTGATTAGTGGCTTCATATGCCATACAGCCATGTGCTCAGGCTAGTTTGCCACCTGCATGATGCTGACTTCATATCTCATCCTTTCTGAATCTGCCTCCCTCCCACACTCTTCCATATCCCCCAACAAAACTTCTTTCTTCTTATCTATATGTGCCGCTTGCCCAACTGAAATGAAAGTATCCTTAGGGCAAGTAAAGTCTCTTAATCTTTGTATCTACAACACTTAGCATAGGACCACACAGTAAGCTCTTGACACATGTTCATTCATTCTGCTTAAATACAGGCCTTAGGGTAAGATTTTGGACTATTAAATCCAACCTTCAATAACAATTTGATAATCTTCAACATATATTTAGTGAATGGCAATGGGTAAAAGGTATGGTATTTGTTTATAAGGACACTTGCTTTCAACAGCATAAAGAACTACCTCCACAAGTGCATATTGAAACTCTTCTTAATGACTTCTCATTTTGTATAGTTTTGTGGAGGTCTTTTGGCAAATCCTTCAAAGCAGATTCAGCCTACTTGATGTAGGTATTCCTTTGGAACCTTTTAATATCTCAGCAGAGTTAATAGGTCACTTTGGGCTATCCACCTGTTGTCTCTCATTTTTCTTACATGACTGCCCCCCTTGCCTTTTCCAGTCATACATATCAATAACTTTTAACACATAACTCCACAAGTACCAATAGCAATAATATAGAGTGAGGAGTTGGGGAGGGAATTTGAATCTTTATTTGTTCCTAACATTGACACTCTCTTCCTTTCAATGAATTAAATAAAACACTTAAACCAATTCTAAAGCAAGGAAATGAAATCTTTTCAAAGTATTAGCGGTTGGGTCTGGTTTTTTTTTTTACCACCAAAAACACACTACAGAAGTTTAAGTTAAAAAAAAAACTTCACAGTATAGTTCAAAGCTTTGGGGAAGGTATCATTCCAAATCTAAAGCATACAGAGTTGATCCATTAGGTGAACAATTTTAATGCCTTACACCCCGCGCAACAAAAAGCTGAGCCTGGCACAATTCTGATGACCTCTTATTTTCTTAAATATTTCATTCTGAATTTGTTAAATACCTACCACCAGCAACCTTGTAGTGATTAGCACCTTTGATCTATTTTATTCATTATGGTGATTAGTATAAGAATCCTGACATTATTTTATATGATTTACTGATTACTAAAGTATAGTAAAACAAAGCAAAAATAAGTCTAAGAAGAACCAAGGTAGCAGAAGCTAAATGCTACTTTAAACATTTTTACCCATTTCTTTCATTTCATGATATATCCTTCTATTTTCTCTGAAATCTGATTCTTAAGCTTAAAAAAACACTTGGTGAGAGGGGAAAGGTCATAAATCACCATTTCTACTTAAAATATATCTATTTAAATGCAAATATTGGCCTTTATTCCTAACCTTTAAGCAGTTATTTCATAGAAATGCAAAAGCAATAGTAAATTTTGTATTTTAATACCTATAGAATAGCACTCTAATGTATCGTTCAGGCCCATTTCTGTTGTACAACATATGCCTATATATTTTTCAGTATATTTCTGGAGGAGTAGAACCAATATTCCCTACTGAAATATTATTTTAAAATTTTAAATAAGTATAGAAATGCTACAAGTAAATCTTATTATTATAGAAATTGTCATCATTTCTTTTCATTTTCTATCACTACTAATTCAATTTCATTTCTTAGCAACAATATTTGTGTTTAGATTCTATGATTTAAAAGGCTGTCAAATTCATTAGCAGTAAATGCCTCAAAATAGTCTTGATGACTATTGAAACTAATGTAAAATAAAACACTTCTGTAAAATAAAAAGGAAAACCAGAGTTTTTCCACTTATATTTAAAAATATAAATGGAAACATAGTGATATGTCCCTTACTAAAGACGTAAGGGTTAACAAGAGGGTGAAGGGTTTCAAGATTATACCAGATTATAATTATTATAATATATATATATTATATATATATTATATATATATATAATAATTATTATACCAGTTAAAATGGAAGATATTTGCCAGTAAAGGGAAGACAATTGGAGGCAAGGGGACAAGGATGATTGTTGTCTTGTAAGAACAGTATTGGAAATTCTATCATGTGGATAAGTGATTATATCTGTCAATCAATCAACAAGCATTTAGCAGGTTTTTGTTATGTAACAGTCACCGTGCTAACCACCAAAAAAAAAAAAAAGCTAAATCTCAAAAATAGTCTATTCATATGCAGTATTGTAGGATAAAGAACGTCAATAAATAGATACATTGCAGTACTTGCCTAGTTGCACACAAAGTATCAGGAAGATAATGTTAGAGGGATCAGTTTGGGGGGAAAGTTAAAAGGAATGGATCAAAGTTCCAGAGAAGACTTAAACTCTCTATAAGGAATGAGAACTATCCAAATGTGCAATCAACTGCTTTAGGAGATAAAGGATTCGTGAGAGATTTTCAAGCAAAGACTGGGTTGTTACCCATACTGTAAAGAGAATTCTCATGCAGGTCCTGGTTAAACTCTGAAGGTCTCCTCTAACTCTGAATATTTTGAGAATCTGTGAAAATGTCTAAAAAGAAAGATTCACTAAAATGCACATTCTAAATCCTTAAAGAAGAAAAAAAGAATCATAACGATTTTTTTGAGAGATCACATGACTTAGTAGAAAAATGTTGAGACTCCAGAGAGACTCAGATGCCTTTAATGCTTACTGTAAGTTTTACCCCAGGAAAAAAAATATCTTTTTCTCTCTGAGTCTCACTTTCATTATCTATAAAATGGGCATAGTAACACTCCCTACAGCAACTATGCCCAGGGCTCACGTGCTGTTGATCAAGTGAAAATACATATGTAAAATGCTTGGTGGGCCTCAAAGGGCTCTATAAATGTCAATAATTATTATTTGTATGGTTTACTGAGTCTGTAAAATGTTCACGATTTTGATTTATAAGCGAAAACATATCCAAAATTTAAAGTTATCTTATCAATACATTTTATGTAATGTAGAACTAAGATCCTAACAATTTCAATTAGATGGACACATAGCAATAAAAAAGAATTGCACCAGTATAATGTATAGCCTAAAAGCACCAGACTACCAGTCAGAGCAACAGGAGCATCCCAGCAGTCAATGCAATGTTCAGTGATGCCTCTTTAAGCACTAATGAACCATGGTGCCCTAATGAGAGCTTTCACTGAAACCTAGTCAATGGAGCACAAATTTCATGAAGAATAGAGAAAACTAGGAAGCTACTGCATGCTAACTAGTGCTATTTACATCAATAGTGCTCATAGGTCATCAGGTGGAGGTGAGGGGTAATTGACAAACACTACAAATAGCCAGGAATTCTTCTGTATTCAGAAGCTTTGTTTTATTGCAAAAAAAGCTAGAGGTAGAACTCAGAGCTGTTCTATCATTGGTAAAGGGGAACTCAACGGTCAGGAAACATCTATATGCAGGAAATTTACAATTTACAATCTAAGATTTTTTACTGGAGCATTTAAGACATTAAATGACTCTCCTTGAATCACACATTCAGAGTGTGTCAGAGACAAGATTTGAACCTAGATCCTCCTGGCATCGAAACAGGCTCTGTATTCACTAAACTATACTCTATAAAGTAGCCCATTTATAAAAGGAAATGCAAATTACTACATAATGAAAAGCACTATATTTAATGTCAATGACAAATGTCCTCAAAAAAAAAAACCTCATGATATACTAAGGAACAGAGCCACTTATCATTGTGTATACTAGGACAACTCAAATGCCATAAATCTGAAAGGGCTTCTGTCTATTACCATAGGAAAAAAAAATCAGTTGCCAGTGAACAAAAATTATCCTGAGAATGGTTTGATGCCATGTAGACAAAACAAAATAAACAACAAAACATGAAAGGTGGGATTAAAAGGGTTAAGGCTGGGCTTAAATTAGCTGACCAACAAAATTCCTTCAAATGCTATGATCCTATGATTCTGTGAATCATTTCCAAACCAAAATGTTTACATTTTAGGAGGTAGTCAGGGGGTACAAGGGACACCGTGCTGTGTCTGAATGTAGGAAGAATCATCTTCCTGGGTTCAAATCTGGCCTGTATTAGCTGTGTGACTACTGGGCATATCACTTAACTCTGTTTGCCTCAGTCTTGCTCCTCTGTAAAATGAGCTGGAAATGGCAAACTATAATGTCAAAGTATCCCTGCCAAGAAATCCTAATTGGGTCACAAATAGTCACATATGACTAAAAATAACTGGAAAAGCAACAATGGGATATTGGTAGAAATGTATAAAGGGTTGAAAATGGGTCCAAGTTTCTTCAATCAGAAAAATACTAATGGTTATCTTGAAAATACAGAGAGATATGCACACACCTTGATATTTGCATAAAATCTTTTTAAAGTACCACAAGATGGAAGATCACTTTGATCTCAGGTGGCAACAGACATGAATACTGAAATGCTTGAAATGGGCTGTTCAGAAATAAAACACCTATACTTTGTAGTCAGGACATGATACATTCTGTCTAATGTTGGCTTAAAAAAGCACTTTAATCACTTCAACAGAATTTTAATTTTTTTAGACTTAAAAAAAGGCCAAAAGAATTTGTTGATTCATTCCAAACAACTAGAACACAGCTGCTAGTATGATATTCCTATTTGATTTTTCAATATTTTTAAAAAAAATTTTGACCAAAATCCATATTTTAAGCACCTACTATGAGCAACAGTCATGCTAGTTGCTATGTATACAAATATAAAAAGGGATCATTCATTAACCTAAAGAAACTTACTTCTCCTGGGTGGTAAAAAGCACATTAACGTTGAAAACTTCATATTGAATAGAGATATAAAAGATACACTGGAAAAACTTAACCTCTGATACATTTAGTTATTTTAGTGGTAAAGCAGATATCTTATAAGTATTAACTAAAACTTTCACATAACTATAATTAATTCTTCCAGAGGAAAGGGTCAATAGAAGAAAGTGCCATATTTCTATGTAACTCTTTTGTACATAAAACAAAGTTGAATTCATAGATCAATCCTCCTGAAGAAATACATTATAACATTCTTAAACATGTTAATTCTCCTAACAAGGTCCTATTTCAAATGCCCCTACATAACAACATCTAATTTCATATGTAACTTTGAAGTATCCATTTTAAAAGTTTTCACTTTGGTTTGGGATTTGAGGGCAGGGAATTGGGTACAGAAAGGAGAAAGAGGGGAACGGCCAAATATATTTTAAATGTGTGCTTCATAAATAAGTGATTAGCATGTAGTAATAATTTTTTATTCATTAATAGTAGCAGTAAGTAGAATTTATATAGTTCTTTAAGATTTACAAAGTACACGTGGTATCCTATTTTATCATTTCACTTGTAATTATTGTTTCTAAATGCAATGGTTGTAGAGCAAGGTTTTAGCTAATTTATCAAAACAGATGCAAATTTAAACACAGATTACATAGATGGAGTAATAGAATGAGTTTGAAGAAACTTAGTGATTGTTTGTCTCATCCGCCCCACTTAGTTTATAGATGTGGAAACTGAACCCCCCAAAAATGAAAAGCCTAGATGCTAAAATGTTACCTGAGTCCAAGTCATTCATGAAGAGCCAAGGAATACTAAAGGTCTCCCATTACGGAGTACCTTTAACTACTGACAGCAATGCAGCTGGAAGAATGAAGTGCCCTAGCCCATGACAGAGAATCTTCTTCAGTGTATTCAGTCTGTTCTGTTCTGTTCTGTCTTCATTAAGACTGGCTCTGGATCACTAGAGCAAAGCTGAATTACAAATTATCGTTTCTTTAGCAAATATCAAAACACATACACACAAGTACTACTACAGTTTTAAAATAATTAGCCTAAAACATATCTGCACTGTGCCAATTTGAAGGGAAAAAAAGATTCTTAGTACTTGATCCAGAGACTGCCATTTGGATAATTCTATTAATTCTACTTTCTTTGTATCCTTTATACAGATTTCTTCTAGTCCATTCTTTGCTCAGGCATATATCCCAGTTCAAATCAATTAGAAATTCATTAGAAATGAATTAGAAAGAATTAGAAAACCATGATAGAAGGACTTTACATTAATCCCTTTGATAAAGGGCTAAAAATTCATATTAAATAGCTAGACATGTAGTGAATGTTTGTAGAATTGTAGTTACTTAACCTGAATTCAATGGCATCATGAGCTGTTGTGGCCAAAAGAGTTCATCACTGGTGGCCAGTCTTCCATCAATAAGTCTCTTTGAATTAAGGTTGGCTGGTGCTCAGACAAGGATTTGTCACCAAGCCCATATTCAAAGCACGTACAGCTTGGTAGAGATTGCCAGTGCCTGCATTACATGAAAATAGCTTTCGAGGATCCAGGGTCACCTCAAAACCATGAGGAGGCATCAGAGAACGGCTTGAGCGGAGGACACTTCAGTAATTACTCTTAAAGATCATAATATTGTTAAAAGATGTAAACTGTATATTTTAGTTGACTATGTGCTGTCTTGGGAGGGAGAAGACCCCACTCTACTGGAGCTCTTCAAGTAAAGGCTGTATAACATCTTGTTAGGAACAATACAGAGGAGAGTCTTATTCAAAGATGAATTGAAATTTAGGAACACAGTTCTTTTTGAACTCTGATCCCATGACTATAGATAAAGTAGATGACAACATGCAAGGAAAAGTGTAAATTGTCATCTTTAAAAGATGATCCTATATCCCTTATAAAAACTCTCCAGACATAGAAGCAATGTGACTGAAAATATGTCATCATTCCAATGGGAGCCTTGCATGTTGAAACCATATTGAACTGGAATCCAAAATTCTGAACTGATCGACCACAATGTCCCAAACTATACAGAGTGTTAGGACATGAACCAGAACTTCACATAACATGTCAATAAGACAGATATTAATTTCCTCATGATGTCTAATGCAAAGAAAAATTTGCATTTTGGTCCCATGCCTTAGGGAAGAGAAAGTTCTAATGCCTGTCAAATGCCTCTAAGAATAAAATTTAATTGCCTGAGCAGAGAGCTCCATGTGTGCACAGCTACAATAGCCCTCACCTCATAGGTACATTAATAACTAAGCTGTATTGGAACATTTATCTTCACAATAATCTATCTCAGAAATGAACAAAATTTTGCCAATTTCCTATTGTGTAAACTCCATAAAACTAGGTATTCCAAAACAGTAATGAGGGCACCTCACTTTATCTGTACATTTTAACGTTGGGGTGACTGATTTACTCCACCCCAATTAGTAAGTAAGTGATAAACTTACCCAAATAATCAATTTAATCATAAGCCTTACACTAAGTGCTTAAAGGCCTTAAAACTAGAGTTATATTTTACAGCAATCCTGTTTAAATAGGCTATAGAAACTTGGCCACACCTCAGGAATCTTCTATAATATGGATTCCAGAAATTGGAGTTAAGTGTGAATTTCTAGCACACCCTTGAAGAGCAATTGCCAGAAAGGTGGGAGAAGGAAGGGTGATAGAGAAACCTGGGTTTCAGCCTTGTCTATGGCCAAAGGAGGATCATTTGAGCTTTGAAGGGTCTAGAAAAACCTGGACCTTCCAACTACACATCTTGTGTTCCAACAAGATCCCCAAATCAGCAAATGACAAAGTTTGCATCAGGAGCCAACGACAGATTCATGCAAATTTAACATGATGACTTCAAGAAAACTTCTGGAGCACCTCAAAGATAGGATAAAAGGATTTCTAGCAACCAGAAGCTGTTACCCCTTTTGATAATATGCTATTTAATCTTAAACATATTTTCCCCTGTTTCAACTGGACTTCATGTATTTCTGAGACAGTAGGTCATAGACTCTGGGATAGAGGTGTTTTGTACTAATTTTTCTCACTTTTTTCTTCTTAATACACATTTAAAGATATTTAAGGATAAAAGACAGTGATAATATTGAGGAGATGCACCCTAGTGGGAAGAGAAATCAACAGCACCCTAATTCCTCAGGTAGTAACCATACTATCGTGAGTGGAAGATGTAGTACAGCTCTGAAGACCTGACACATTTTTTGGGAGTGGGAAGTAAGAGAATAATCTCCTCATAATTTATGTGAGCTATGGTAGTTTTATTTACTACATTAGTACTATTTATTATAGTTCTTAAATGGTCAGACATGTCTTACATTACACAGGAGTCGAACAATCAAAACTGATAATAAAACGGCAAATAAATAGAATTAAAAGAGTAAATAAAGTATGATCACACCCATATTGATGTATATTTGTTATCACTTGTGAAGACTAGAAGCAGTATGTCATGCAAAAGTTGTTCACAATCCATTTAATGGACGACAAGTATAAATGGTTTGAAATACTCCCTCGTCAGCTTTTACTGGGAATACAGGCAAGATGAAGCAAAGGGTTAGAGATATCTGTATAGTTCAATCAATGAAGAAAACTTGTCTAGAGAGTTTAGGTATAAAACTATCACCATCCTCTCAATTTCTTTTCTGTAATAGCAAATTTTTGCTTTCTGGATCATCTAAATAAACATTTCATTTAACTCTATTTCCAAAGATGGAGCCTAAACATTTCAAAGACTGATGTCTAAGTTCTGAGGATAATAGTAATGAGTGAAAGAGGTCACTTGCTGCCAACTTAATTTTTTATGTGGGAGTGAATCCATAAGGACATATGGATAATCTCCAAGTAGTATCAGAATGGCAAATGCCACTGTTCTACAAGGTGGTAAGATGCTAATGCAGCATTCTCTACCCAATAAACAAAAAGTGTTGCTACTTTTCCTGACATTATAACAGAGAATTGATGGATGGGCACTCTGTGTGCACTGAATAGATTTTTTTTGAGTCTACATTCTGATACTTGTTTTATCTTAATGTGTAAATATGCAGTATTGACTCCTTAATTCACTCATATTAACAGCAGCATCATTCAGGACTCGATTGAGGTGATATCTTATTCAGGGTACCTGTTGAGTTACTAGCTTCATGTTTCATATTTAAAAAAAACAAAAACTGACAAACCCCAGAAAAATATACAAGTTTTTCAAAATAAATTTTCTATGAATTAATAATATACACATGTGTATATACACACAGATTTGGGGTTTTTTTTTAGCAATATGAGTTTGAATATACATCTATCAATGTTTAAATCAGTCCCATTCATAAATGCTTCTACCTGAGGTTGTGATCATTTAATTGGGATTCCTTTAATATAGTTTATTGTGACTGCATGTCACAAATGTTACCTGAAGGCCCACAAAAAGTAGTTTAATGCTTTGCTACAGAAAAAAGCAGTTTGCAAGACACTCATGTGGAGGCGAGTCGACAGAACACAATGTAATTCAAGAGATATACGAATCCTGCCAAAAGCAAAATAGACTATTAGGGTCTGGAGTAACTGGGAAATGAACAGTAAATTCTGTAAGAGGAAAAAAGAAAAGGCATTGCTGCAAGCCATGTGGGCAATACGGGGCTGCAACAAATTGAAAAAACACACCCAGAGGAATGTCATTTCAACAAAGCCACATCTAAGAATTTACTCCCTGGGAAATCCCCAAGCTCAGAATATGCAAATAAGGATGCCATGAGGACCATATAATACCTTTAGAATATAATCATTCTAGGAAATTGTTGTATTTTTGTTTGGGTTTAATTTTAAAAACAACAACAATATCTTTACTTACAACAAATACTTTACTTGGATTTTATTTTCAAGGCTGTTCTTTTTTTATCACTTACTGAATTAAGCATTCGCAAAGAAATATGTTAATGGCATTGTCCTTGTATCAAGTTTAGTGTTTTGCTGATTTGAAAAGCAGGCATTACTTTAATTTTCTCTCACAATGTAAAATACCTGCTTTGAGTCTCACATCTGGGATGATATAATGATAGGCTACTGCCCCTTCAGAGAAACACAAATTGGGACATTATGAAAGCCTGGCTTCTTACTTAAGATTAGCCTTTGCTTGTACAAACAAGGTAAAGGCCCAATTAGTGATTCTGAGCAAAATTGGCGGGCTGCCTTTTGTGGACGGGCATTCCTATTCTAAACCCTGTAATCCATAATGAGGCCTGTTTTGCACTACTGATGCTCTCCATTCAGAAAAGTCTAAATACCAGGCTACTAATGAGGAAGAATTTAAAATGTGAACACCATGAATGGTGCATGCTATTGGGAAAATTGGCTCACATTAAAAGATTTAAAAGACTTGGCTTGTTCTGGCTGGCCTGCCAGGTCTAGCTAATTAATAATTTTTAAAAAATTGATAAGAAACTAACTTCTCATATACTAAAGAACACTTTTGAATTGCCAGTACAGAAAGGGCAAAAAAAAAAAAGACAAAACTTGAGATAGCTTAAAATATAAAGAATGGAATTTTATGCTACCATGTATTATTAATCTATAAATCCTGTACCCTGGATATTAAATAAGAAGTTATATAGTGTAGAAAAGGCCCAACAGAAAGCATATGAAAATGGCACATTGGGAATTTCCCTAATGCAATCTTGTAGTCCAATTACTAGAATAAATGCAAAGTTTCTATCAAAGAAAAAGTGAGGTAAAATCAGCACTGAGAAGTTCAGAGGCTACTGAACAGTTGCTTGGATAGACAGTGGTACAAAGCCTTCTACAGCCTAAAGAATGAATTTACAGAGAAAGGTAGCTTATCAGATGGGATTCTAATTACATAATTTCCTGAGGTAGAGTAGGTAACAAACAACAGGCCCTATGCTCCTGTAGGGATATTCAGTATGAGATAACCACTCCATCCGGCTAAAAGAAATCTACACCCATGCTGCTAAAATGCCAAATAAACAGAACTGGAAGTAAGAACATGTGGTGCAACTCGTAATTCTGCTTATCTTGATCAATTGATAGATCAATCAATCCATCAATAAGCATTTATTAAGTACCTACTATGTGTCAGACACTGTTAGGCATGGAGGATACCTAGACAAAAACCATCCTTGCCTTTAAGGAATTCATAGTCTTTTGGGAGGAGCAAAATGTACTTATCTAAATAGATACATCATATGTATAGAGTTAATACAAGCCGGTAAGGTAGAAGAGCTATCCCCTGGGGGCAGAGAGGCAGGGGATCAATAAAGGTCCCAAAGACAAGATAGCTGGCTATTGAGCTAAGCTTTGGAGGAACCTAACAATCTGAAAAGTGATTGAAAAGTATGAATTTCAAGTAGAAGAGATAGCCAGTGGAAAAGAACAGAGATGGCAGAAGGAATTCCATGAAAGAAGGACAAGCAGGGCAATGTTGCTGGTTGGTAGAGTATGTGAAGGAGAGCAACAGGTATGCTCTGTATTTTTAATGTGACTAGAAACAAATCATGAAGAGATTTAAAAAGCAAATGGAAGACTTTATATGTGACCATAATGGTGATAGGGAATCACTGAGGTTTTTTTTAAGGGAGTGATCTGTTCCAATATGTATTTCAAGAATTTTACTTTTGCATCTATGTGTAATATCAGATTTGAGAAGGGAGAGATTAGAAATAGATAATTTTTTCTTATACTTTACTCATCTCTTCACTATTTAACAGTGACTAATAGAATGTTTTGCTATTAGTAACATTGTCTGAGAACTTTGGAAATATTACAAATGATACAGAGTCTCAGAATGCAATTGAATATGCTAATTTCATTGGCAAAAAGGAATAAATAGGTCACACATGATACTATATGAAACCCCATCAATAACAAAAGGCTTTGGAAATTTAAAAAAAAAATGAAGTTGCTGTGATATAATAACAAAGGGCAGATAGATGTCACAGTGAATAGAGTCACAGGCCTGGAGTTTGGAAGATCTGAGTTCAAATCCTGCCTCTGACCCTTATTACCTGTGTGACCTTAGCTAAGTCACTTAATATTGTTTTCCTCTATTTCCTCATCTGTAAAATAATCTCAAGAAGGAAATGACAAACTACGCTAGTATCTTTGCTAAGAAGACCACCAAGGGGTACAAAGAGTCAGACGTGACTAAAAATGATTGAAAAAAAAAGTGACAAAGTTTGACAGTTTGACTCATTCTAAAATGAAGACAAATCAACCTCATGCTCAGGAAAAACAAAATCTCTGAGATCTGATGCTATGTTTGTGTATTTAAATGGCAGAAAGAGGTTGTCATTTGTCCTTCATTCTTGAAGAGGACTGTGACATCCAGAGGTAATGCCACAACATGCAAGTGATTTGATTTTAAGTGAGGGAAGGCTGTGTGAAGTTACCAGCCTCACTTTTTCCTCTGAAGCCAACAGGGTCCAGTGGCAAAATATAGACCAGGAGGACTGGAAATATTCCTTGGCACGAAGAAGTATTAATTGCATTAATGTCTCATATAGCCTGGGCTCCCTTACTTGACAACAGGTTGGTAGTCAAAAGCAAGAAATCATCCCCAAAAAGCCTGTGAGAAGTCAAAATATATAGCATTAGCCTCATGGTGTTTCACTTAAAGGAGAACCTTCTAGGCATCCATTAGGAGTCCATTCACTTTTATTTTAGACAAAATTCTAATACGTTTTATTGCATGATGTGCCATCCATAGCAGATTGGGGAGGAGAAGGGGAAGGAGAGAGAGGAAGAGAGAGGGAAGGAAGGAGGGAGGGAGGGAAAAAGGGAGAGAAAGGGAGAGACAAAGAGAGAGAGAGAGAGGGAGAGAGAGAGAGAAAGAGAGAGGGAGAGAAAGAGAGAAAGAGAGAGGGAGAGAGAGAGAGAGAGAGACAGAGAGACCGAGAGAGAGAGAAGGTTACTATAATAGCACTTTAAGGTTTGAGAATCACTTTGCTAACTACAACCCTGTAATCCAGGTAAATTTTTTTTTTCAGATAAAGAAACTGAGGTTTTTAAAGATTAAGCAACTCACCTGTGCCTGAGCACACAGACAATAGATATAGGAGGTGATATTCAAGCCCAAAATCTCTGACACAAAATCCAGCCCTGTAGCCACAATGCCATGCAGTCTGACAAGCAGAAATGTTGCAAGCTATCAAAAGTGATAACTGACATTCATCAGTAGGAGAGTAGAGGAAAGGAAAAAAAAAAGTCAAGCAAAAAATACCATTTTGTGGGAGGACATTTTATCACTTCTTATTTTGGTGGAATGAAATCCTCATCCAGCTCCCCTTGGACAGAGTCCTGGTTTTGAATTTTGGTTCTAATGCTTACTGCTTATGTGACCACAGGCAAATCACTTTACCTCTCTGGGCCTCAGTTTGTCTAGCTGTAAAATGGAGGTGATTAACACTTATGCTAGCTATCTCATAGTGTTGCTGTGAGGAGTATACCTCATAAAACTTAAAACACTATATAAAAGTGAGTTACTGACCATTAATTCCTACAAGCCATCTTTCTTAATACAAATGACATCCTACAGACTAGAGAGATTGTTTTGATATGCTATCCATATAAAGCAGTGGATCTTTTGTTGGTGTCAATAAACTTGTGTTCCTTAGCCTTATTCATTGAAGCTCTCTTCTTGTATAAACCTGTATGCCCTTTAAAGATATGCATATTTTTGAGATAAAATAAACCATGGAAGATCAGCAATCTCATATTCCTAGCTAAAGAACATTAGGTGGGATTTCAGGAGCACGAAAAACCATTTTGTTCATGGTTGAAAGAGAATGAACTATTGAAAGTTTTATGTTTCAGACTTAGATTTCTATATGTCATGTCCTTCTGCAGCATGCTGCTGTTCTGAATTAATGAAAAGAGCTTCCAACCCTAAACGGGACACAGCATAACATTTAAAGAATGCAAAATAAAAGAAATCAGAACTTTATTTAAAAAGTCAAGCACAATAATGCCAGCCAGAGAAAGGCATCTAAGGAAATGTCAAAGCAAACATGGCTTCACCAACCAACTCTAGCAGTGAGTCCTGGTTTCCTCTGAACAATCCTTGTGAAGGGATCTAGTCTCCAGCCTAGAAGTCAAGTCAAAAATCTGGTAGCTTCTAGAGAAAATGAAGAATTTTAAATGATCTTCATGTACTTTAGAGTGATTTTGTTCTGAAGTGAACCTGAATCATGTGGGTCCCACAAGCATCTGTCTCAGGTGTCCTATGAACTAAGGGTAGAAAAGGAGTAGTATGGTATTCCTTGGACCAATTATTTAAAAAAACAACAACCAAAGAACACTCTTTTGTAATGAACCAGCTGTGATCAATCAATCTTATTCCAGATCTATACCCCTATTTCTGGTCTAGGGAGTGAACAAGCAATAGGGACTGCAGAGGGAGAAGGCATTTTCAAGGCCGTTGATTTAGGTACATTGCTCTTTTTGTGATATTCAAGAGGAAAGATGATAGAACTTTTCTTTCACCAGCCAATGAAGTGGAATATCTGAAGGTCATAGAAAGAGAGGGATGGTGGAATATGATTTCCCCTAATCTAATTGCATGCATACAGGTATACAATTTAATTCCTGTATGCCATATTAAGAGGTTAACCCAATTATGCTCATATTATCACCTTGGAAAAATCATTTTATTTAATTTGTTCAACTGCTAAAAGAATAATATATTCCAATGTCAATATGACAAATTAAATGCTTTTCATATGAAAAGCATCTATTTATAAGGATCTTAATAAGACTGGAAAACAGCCAATGAACATTTCAAACAGACATAGAGGCTTAGCAAGTAGTAAACTGAGCTGGCATGGAAGAGGTCTATGTTAATGAAAACTCAAAACTCTTGTTTCCTAACTATTCATGACTGGGAAATTATAGTTTAAGTCTCCAGAGGCTTCTAGCACCCTGTAATAGGCCAACTATAATGAGAAATTGATACCTGTGCACCCAAGCATCATGTGAGCATTGTGCTATGCTACATATAAAGGCAAAGCAGATTAACAAAATGAAGAACAAAACACAGCAGCACACAATGAATGGGTAAGTCAAATCCCCGTGAATGCTTTCACCCAGGCATAATACCCTAAATCCTTTGGAAAAAAAAAATCAGAAACCTGTTTCTGCATTATGGCCAAATATAACTGGTTTAACATACCATTTGATGGTAATATATGAGACAAATACACTTTGCTTTTGTTCCTGTAATTAATCAAAAAACTCTGTTTCAAAGGAGCAAATATTTGATAAAAATAAGAAAAGTCAATGTAAGAAATATTGCCATGTGTCTCAAAGCTAAAAAGCATTGGCAGTAAGGTGAGTTTTTTGCTATTAGATACTTTAGTTTGGACCTTCCAAAAATTTTAACTGATTTTTTTACTTTGATTTATATGGAGCACTCTTCTATATCACCTGAGCAAGCCATAAACATATATACATAAGTATGTATGAATGTATATGTATATCTATCTATCTATATATGTATGTATGTATGTACATGTGGATATAGATATATAATATCTATCCATTTCATAGTGAATGCTCACCAAATCCTAATTTAATGGTAGTATCAGAGTTTCCAAAGAATTAGAGTTGCAGATGGTCACCCAAAGGCAATAAAGAAGCATATGGTGACCATTAGTAAGGTGTGGGACATGTTAGGAATAAAGAACTACATAACAGAAGCAGCATAAAGAATACCACTACAAGGATTTGCAGTTAGAAAAGGAATTGGGCTGGTTATATAGAGAGGATAAAGAATAAATGATGGACAACCTCCATGCTCTATTGGTATCTATACACTATCAAGATTTGTAGAGGAAGGTCCCTAGTATGAAGGGTGGTCTCTTTGTGGTAGATTTATGGAGCAGCTAATATATGGAAAAGAGTTGAACAGGAGAAGAAGCTATGGATGAGTTGCTCTTTGCGCTCTTGGAGACAATAGCCATATTAATGGGATCACAAATCTATTTAAGCACCAAAGAAAGTATGTTTTGTAAGCAGAATATGTGATTTCATATTAAAAAATGTTTGCTGACATGAAAATGACTGCATTCAGCTTTTCCTTGCCATATGGGCTACATGTTATATATTCATTCATTTGTTCTTTCTTTTAAGACTTTCTTTTTGAATAGGTGATCAATATGGAAAGATCCCCCCTAGAGTCAATCATTTGGATGTGTCAGAGTCTTAGAAGGCTTGACTACCTTACTTTCTCCCATAAATGTACCCTGACAGCTTATCAGGAAAATCTGGCCAGGAGCATGGTTACTTATATACTCTCGATCAAAGAATAATACTCTTCCCAGGAAAGGCCATTCCTTTCACTAAACATATATCTTTGGAAGGGATCTGAAGGTAATAGATCTATGACCAGAAGGTACTTTAAATCTCATTCAATTTAACTCTTTCATTTTATAGTTGATAAAATATAGTTGAATGCCAAAAGATATTAAATGAGTCGCCTTAGGTCACATATAAAATAACTAGCTGAGCTATGAACCGAACTCAGGTCTTATGACTCGAAATTTCCTCTCCTCTCCTCTCCTCTCTTCCCCTTTCCCTCCCTTCCCTTCCTCCCTCCCCTCCTCTCCCTTCCCCTCCCCTCAGTCTCCCCCCACTGTATGAAGGAAGTAAAAATGCAGCAAATCAAGCAGATCAACTGTGATAACCCTTGGGGGAACAGTTGTCCTAGTCAGGTAGCTGTCACATTTTTCTACATGGGATTGAAAAAAAAATAAAGGTGCAGATAAAAAACACATATGAAGAGTCTCAGAGGAAAATTAGAAGCAGGTCAAGATGCCCCACTATACTGACCAAAATGTATATTTTAAAATAGGAACTTAAATGCTATTCAATAATGTTTTATTTCCAGCTTGGGTAGTCTTATTTGAATAAAGTCGGCCTTGAATATATATATACAACTGCATGTCATTTCCCACTTCATCCATAATAGCAAAAGAACACATTCTAATTCAACTAGCATTTATTAAGTTATTACTATGTATAAGACACTGTGCCAAGTGCTAGGGACACAAAGACAAAATGGAAAAAAAATTGCCCCTCTCCTCATGGAACTTTCCATTCATTGAAAGGATTCAATATGTAGACAGATAATATTGGTGGAGGAGCACTAAAATAACGGAGATTAGGAAAGGGTTCTTTTAGGAGGTAGTACAAGGGAATTAACTCTTAAAGAAAGTCAGGTATTTTAAGAGTCAGAGAAAATGGAGAATCAGAAGGAATCAGGGGGTCACCTGATGAGAGGGCATAGAGATAGGGGAAATGGAGCTCCATGACTGGGGAAGGACAATTAGGACACACTGGCTAGAACAGACCATGTGTGAAAGGGCACAAAGGTAGACTTGAAAACAAGATATTACTAAGGTAGTCATTGGAAATTGTTTCATAATGAGATATTTTAATTTATATTATAGGTTTATTCCAACATTCTTTCCACCACATATTTCCACCAAGAGGAAAAAAAAAGTATTTCTTTTCAAAACTAAGTAGTCCAATGTCTCTCAGCTTCCAACAGGCATCAGCATTAGAATCTTAACATTAGCTAGAACCCCATATCATTGTCTCTGCAACAAGAGGACAGAAGAATAGCTAGAACATAGTAGCAGAAAAAAAATTTTAAAGTTTCCTTAAAAACAGAAGATTTGTGGAAAAGACTGAAAGTAACACTACTTAGCCAGCTAGGGGTTATAATCCCCTAGGAATATAGATTTCAAATTATTTTTTAAAGTTAAATTCTAATTTGGTTAAGTATTTTCCTTTTTATTCTTACAACTGCTATTTCTATCACTTTGCATGCTGTAATTATTCATTTTTTCATTGTTTTACACAATTCAAATGCAATTGTATTTCATCAGAAGACATAATAGAATGATTATTTTAAGGCCAGCACCCCATATAACGTAATTTAGCTCCATTACCCAATTTGTCCAAGCATTCTGCATGAGACTAGTCTGTAATGAAAAGCACTTCAATCCATCTCCTTCTTAAATTGTATCATAATTTTCCATCTATAACATTAGTGTTGGGGCTGATGAAGTCAGGGAAGGAGGGAATATTTGGAATTATCTCAAAAATAAGGCCTACTTTAAAATATATTTCATTGATAGAAGCAAGGATAAAAAAAGGACTCCTTTACTTTTTTAAAGTTTAAGAAATTTTGCAAGTGAAGATCTATATTTGACTCCAACATGAAGATGAAGTAAAATATGTATACTACTATAGGAATATTTAAACCTTTATAGACACCTTCAAAACTATGAAACCATTCTGAGATTTGACTTGGTTCACCCCTGGAACTATAACTATTTTATGCTTGATCATTTCTCTACTCTTCTTTTTTTTTCCTGAAAACTTGATTGTCATTTTTAATAGCAATTTTACAGACTAGTGCATGCTTGCCTAAGAAATAAATAAAAGCACATCTGGATTGAAGGTAGGGGGAAAGGGAAATTAGTTTATATTCATTATTCATTCAATTGACATTTTTAAGTACCTACTTGTGTAAAAGAAAGATGCTAGTTATTGGCAGAGATATACAGCTAATTAAGACATGAGCCTGACCTCATGCAACTCTTCCTTATGGAGCATTTATGTATGCCTCATGTACTCATGACCTCATGCACTCCTTATGGAGTACATGATCTGTACTCAAATATACAATAATCATGCAGTAGAAATCAATTAATGAGCATTTATCACTATATGCCAAGTGCTAAGCACTGGGTCTACGATGAAAAGGCAGAAATATGAAAACAGTCCCGGCTCTAAAGGGAGCTTATATACTAAAGATGGGGACAAAAAGTAAATAAATATGTATGCACAAGATGCATATAGATCAGAAGGAAAGCAAAGGTTGAAGTGGCTAAGGGGACTGGGATGGTCTCCTGCAGACAGTGACATTCGAGCTAAATCTTAAAGAATTCAGAGATGTCAGGAGACAGAGGTGAGAAAGAAAATCCTTCCAGGAATGGACCACAGTGAAGGGTGTTCAGAAGCCAGCTTGTACCGGTTCATGAGAACTAATCATTAAATTTTCAGTGTGAGCTTTTATGCCACAGAAGTTGGCAGATTCTATAGATGAGAGCTTGATTTGTTTGTTGATTTTCTAGACCAAAGAAATCAATGGAGAAAATATTAACAACACATATTCAACTTGAAAGTGTGTTGTGCATACGTAGTCGAGGTGTGAAGTGATGAGGTCCTATACCACAGACAAGCTCTGTAAGTGGAAAGGAGGAGACATAGAGGAGAGATGTTATAAAAGTAGAAATAGCAACTTACATATTTGAAAGCACAATCTCTTGTTGTCTATTTGTTGGTTTAACTAACATTATTTCTTTGAGGCCTATGTAGGTGGAAAACAGAGTAATCCCTGAAGGGTAGTAGCCAGGATTGTAATTCTGCAAAGCACAAAATTACTATTATTGACACGTGGAATATTCTACATCCTGTTCTATCCTTCCATTGCTCTTATACAAATGCTAAAAGGACAGCTGAACCCAAACATTAACATGAAATACAATTAATTGTCCTGCAGATTTTAGTTCTTCCATGCTTCTAATCACATAGTAAATTTCATGGAAAGCTTATTAAATTTAATATTACACATTCATTTAAAACTTACCGGGTGTCATTTTGTTCAAGATAACAGAAGACTAAGTATAAAATGAAACTAAGGTATGTTTTTATATGTTTTGGTAGTGTTTTAAATTTAGACAGTTCCTTTAAAAGCAATTATTGATCAAACATGAAATGTTCAGTACTACATCAGAAATAAAGGCTTTATTTTATTCAATTAATAATCTATTGACCCAAAATGTTTAGTTAATTTTTTTGTACTTTATTGGAAGATGAAAATAATAACTCTTATCTCCTAGAGAAAATGAGAGGAAGCTGTAATCACTTTTAGGTTCATTAATTATTTAAATTCAAGATAAATAATATATACTATACCTGGCTTTGTCACTTCTCATCAAAATAAAATTATTAATCAATACTATTCTTGGTATATTAATATTATATTTAATAAATATAATATAATGATGATGATCATGATGAACATTTCTTGATTTGTAAAAGAAACTTTTCTCATAGTTAAACACTTAATTGAATTTTTTTCATTTCATCATTCATTTACTTCAATTCAAAACAAGCCTAGGCTTGCAAGAAAAACGGATGACAAAAGGGTAGATTTTGTTGTTTATCTGTTTTCCAGAAATATTAGGGAAAAAAGGAAAATCAAAGAAAGGATGGAACCACTCCTACAGATAGATGGATGATGCTAAAAGAAGATAGAAAAAAAATGTCTTTCAATTCTTAGTTTGTTTATGTTTTTGGTGCCAAAGAAATAATTTTTGGACTAGAAAGGGCCCAGATCAAGACTAAAAAGAATTGCTAATAAGGATTTATTACCTAAGATAAGTAGGACCATACTAAGAGGCCATCTAACATGTCCTGGATAGATGTGAGTCACTAGGTCCATGTGAACTACATGTCAGGTTGCTAAAAGACATAGGAGATGTGACTGCTGAGCATTATTAATGATCTTGGAAACACTATTAGGAATATCATCTATATTAGGGCTAGTTAATGTAGGTACATTTATCCTGGTTTTCAAAAAGAAAGTGGGGGGGAGGATTGGGATGTGGTGGAGTTTGCAAACTGTAAGCCAGGGAGATTAACTAATTCCTGACAAAATTCTAGAAAAGGAACTGAAAAACACAAAGCATGGTTTGAGAATATAAAAAACAAGCCATGATAGACTAACCTCATCTCACTTTTTGACAGGGCTATAAAACTGGTAGAACAGGACAGTACTGTAGATATAATTTGCCTAATTTTAATGAATTATTTCACAAAGCCTTTATTGTTTTTTTTATGGACAAGATGGAAAAATGTGGGTAAAATGGTTAGGTGGATTCAGAACTGGTGGAAAGTTGGAGTCAAAGAGTCATTGTTAATTGTTTGTGCCAACTTGAAAACAAATTTTGGACTTAGTGCTCTAGATATTTCTGCTGCTACTATGCTCTTTAACACTTTTATCCATGATCAGAACTTGAAGAGGTGCAGAGTGATACCATGCAAACGCCTTATTACCTGTTATAAAGGAAGAGATTTTGACTTTTCTGAACTTCTTCAGTTTCTTTACCTGTAAATAAAAAAATGACTATATGGCCTCTAAAACTCCTTTTCGTTCTAAATCTGTGATGTTATCTACAATCTTCTTGAATTTGCAAAAGACTCAAAGCTAGAACAAACAACTAATATATTGAACTGGCAACTTTGAACACAGAGTTAAATTTAGTCAATTCTATACAGCAATGTAAAATCCTACACTATTATTTAAATATATATAGATGTATATACACAGGTAAGCATGTGTAAAACACATGTATACAAGCACATATACATACCTATACATATACAGATATGTATACATATAGTATATATACACACATACACACATATGAAGGTATATGCTGACAAATTACATACTTTAGGTTTTAGTAGATTGTAAAACTCTCTGAGCCAACAGTGTAATTCAGTAGTCATTAGAATTAATGTAATCTTAGGCTACATTAAAAATCTCAGAATTCAAGACTAGGGAGGTGATGGTGATATTAAATATTCTGACCCCATCTAGAGTATTATATTCCATTTTCAGAAGTACCCTTTAGGAAAGATATTCATACGTCAGAGAGCATTCAGAGAAGGTAAAAAAGATAGGAAAAGACTTCAAGAGCATGCCAAAGAGACTTAGTTGAAGAACTAGAGATATTCACCCTACAGAAGAGAAGACAATCAGGGGACCATGGAAGAGGAATTTGGTTAGTTTTATTCAGTGCTTCTAGGCAGAATGAGAAGGAAGGAATGCAAGATTTCTGAGAGACAAATTGATCTTGACGTAGAGAAAACCTTTCTGAGAATTAAAGCTGTCCCATTGTGGAATAAACCTGGGGAGGTGGTGGGTTCACTTCACTATCAATCTTTGATCAAAGGCTGGATTGCCCCTTTTCAAGGTGTTTTTGCTCATGTATGGATTGGATAACAAGAGGTCTCTAAAGTTCTTTTCCATCCCTGAGATTCTTGGATAAGGTGACAGCTAAAGTCCCTTCAAGCCCTAAATCTTATCTCATTATGGAAACAAAGACCTGAGGCATTAAAACATGATTTTTTTCTCTTAATAAAAGTGGTTTGACAGCATCCTTTCTCAAGGAGCTTTTAACTATTAAATTCTAAATTATTAGAGCTGAGTCAAGTACTTAGAGATCATTTAGTTCTATATTAAATAAAAGATTATAAATTGCCTGAAGAAAATTTTTTGTTAGTTTATTTTAGGTGGGAGAGAAATGAGAATTTATTTCTATTCAATATGTCTTTATAAAGCAAAGATATTCAAGGATATAAAAGCTCTGCTATCCAAGGAAGAGTAAATGGTTCTCTGCAGATATAGAAATCCTATGTTCAGAAAGTTTTCATATATACATATATATGAATATACAATTGTATATATACATATACATACATATACATATATATTTACATATGTGTATGGGCATGAGTGTGTAATTTTAAGTCATTTTTCAGTTGTGTTTGACACTTCATGACCCCATTTGGGGTTTTCTTGGCAAAGATACAGTGGTTTGCCATTTCCTTTTCCAGCTAATTTTATAAATGTGGAAACTGAGGCAAACATAGCTAAGGTACTTGCCCAGGATCACACAGCTAGTAACTATCTAAGGCCAGGTTTGAAATTAGGAAGATGAGTCTTCTGGACCCTAAGCCTGTGACTCTGTACCACCTCACTGATACACACACACACACACACACACACACACACACACATACACACACACACATACATATATATATTATATATATGTATTTGTATATATGTATGCATATATTTGTGTGTGTATATCTCACAAGAAGAACAGCAAATAAAACTTTCTGGAAAAGAACTCCAGGCATTCCAGAAGAGAGTCTGACTCCTTGCAAGTCAGACTTGACGACCAATACTATGTGTAGCAATTAAGGCTGGGATGCAGAAGGAAGTCAGAGTAAGTAGGGTCTACAAGTGCTGAGACCGAGAAATTTAAAAAAAAAAACTCTGGGCTAACAAAAGAGAGAAGTTACATGTTTACCCAGTATAGAAATGACTATTGTTCATACCTTTGACTTGGTTTCCCTTTCACTTTTATACCTGCACAGAGTCACCTTCTTAGGACTGATATATTTCAAAACGAAGGAGGATGAGATGGGGGAAAGGAGAAAGAAAACTACTGAAAACTATACTAGTAATCAGAAAACAGGGATTTGGATTCTTAATAGAAGTATCTGTAGTATCATCGAATGCCGGGTTGTATTTCGAAGAGAACGTTTCCTCAAACAGGAAGAAAGATTAGTAAACTAACTCAAAGATTTGATGACAGAAGGGGCTCCCTAAGGCAACCACATCATGTTTTATGTTTCACTTGATGCAGAGGGATTTTAAATGCTACTATATACACTCATAAGATTTCAGTGAACAGATGCAGTGATAAATTCTATTGTGATAAGAAAGCTCTGAAAATTTCAATGTCAACTGAGTCAAAAGTTTTCAAATAGAAAAATAAGTCATGCATATGTCTCCTCTTTAAGAATATCAGATATACAAAAATCCCAGTTTACAAAATAGCTTAATCAGGGGATTAGTATTTGCAATCCAGAAGGATCCCTTGCTTTCAAAAAGATTTTATTGCAGGATTCTTTCAAATAGTAAACTCCTATAGAACACTGAAAATGAGATTTAACAAACATAAATGACATGCAGCTTTTCAGGGACAAACTTATTACACAGAGAAAAGGAAACCTGTATTGGGAATAATGAACTGCAGCTTGCATTTAATACATCATTTAAAATGTTTTTTTCCTTCTATTTTGGCAGGAAAGGGGAAGAAAAAGTATATGTCTATATGTCTTCAGTGATTCGTATCCAGAAAACACTTCAGCTCAAAATTCCCTGCACTTGTAAGATATGAACTCATTATTATTGATGGCCTTTTATTTACATTTCTCATTTAAAAATTAATTTTTTAGGAACTGTCAAGATCTCTTTTAAATTGCATTCACGTGCAGCTATACACAGAGAGTAGAATGTTTTATTACTGAGGAAAATGCTACAATTATATAATATCTGCTAGCTTTGCATTTAGAGTTGGCTGTAAACAAAGTAAAAAATGTCTATTTTATTTCAAAGTATTCTTACATATTTGTTCTAGTCAGACAATGAAAAAAATGAAAAAAAAAAGTTCTTATTTCTCTTCATTGGTATGCAATTCCCAGCTGCTACCAGATGAAGAACTTTTTATCCTGAAATGGTTAATGACACTAAATCTAAATGGAGAGATGTCAAAGAAATTAGAATATATATTGGATTATAGAGCAAAAAATAAGAAACTTGTTCATGGATGTGCTTTGCTGTTTCAATCCTATCTGACTCTCCATGACCTCATTTGGGGTTTTCTTGGTGAAGATACTAGAACGGTTTGCCTTTTCCTTCTCCAGCTCCATTAACAGATGAGGAAACTAAGGCAAAATAGGTTAAGTGTCTTGCCCAGCAACACACATCTAGTAAATGAATGGGGGCCAGATTTGAACTCAGGAATCTTCCTGACTCTAGGCCTGGCACTCTGTCCACTCTACTGTCTATCTACTTAGGATGTGCTTTTAAATTCTACTAAACAAAAGTCATTTTGTGAGAATGAATTTTATAAATAATATTAACAATTATAAATACATAATGAGTGTTTATATTTATATCATATGTAATATTTATGTATCTGCATGTGTACACACATGCTCTTTGATTAAGAAATGCCTACTGTATCACACAATTGTGGCACAGAACTGCATAATCATGCCTCATTCCTGTCTCTGCAGGATGTAAAGACATTGCCTCCAAAGTAAAATCAGCGACTGTAGGAAGTAGAGAATTCTCTGACACACAGAAGAAGGAGAAAGAGAAGGAAGAGAAACAGAAGGCAGAAAAGGAGGAAGAAAAGAAAGAAAAGGAGATTTTTCAGAACCTCCTGGGGTAGTATGATAATTCACCTAAACATAATAATAATTCTAAGTGAAAGCTAATACGAGGGCAAAAAAGGTATTGTGTACTATATAAAAATTGAGCAGTAATTCTGTGAGAAGTCAATTTGCCTTATTACTTTAAATGTGTGAAAAATCTCCACTGGTTTCAGTGGCAGTCTTTCTGATTTTTACTATTTTATATTTATTGAGTTTCTCAGAGGACATAAAAAGGCACAGTCTCAATTTTCAGATCATTTATAGAAACTAAACAGATCAATAGTGTGCTTAATAAATGTTTGTTGAATTGAATTGTGAGAAAGGATACAAGGAACCTCCTTTGGGTCTTTTGATGAAAAAAAAAGCTGAGACAACATACTATTTTAAACAAAAACAACACTGGATTGAGAGGCAGGAAACATGGTTTCTAGTCTTGAATCTGTACTAATTTGTGTAACATTTGGCAAGTTGATTTCATCTCTTTGTGACTCAGTTCCATCTCTCGTAAAAAGAGACTGGGTTATATGATCACTAAAGTCCCTTTCAGATGTCATATTCTACGATACTGTCTTTGTATCTTCCAATATAAAATAAAGGGTATGTGACTATAAGATAGAGTGCTGTTCTCAGAGGCAAAAAGACCTTTGCCTTTAACACTACTGTAATTTTGTGACCTTAGGCAAGTCACTTAAATACCTCTGGTAATTTTTTAGGACTTGCCTGGTAAGTCAAAGATGGATTGTGTTCCAGGCTAGTTCAAGGAGTACTCATGCCAGAACTATTCTGAACTAAGGTCACTTAAATGCCTCTGGTAATTTTTTAGGACTTGCCTGGTAAGTCAAAGATGGATTGTGTTCCAGGCTAGTCCCGGGAGTACTCACACCAGAACTATTCTTTCTCTCTCTCTCTGTCTGTCTGTCTGTCTGTCTGTCTGTCTGTCTGTCTCTCTCTCTCTTCCTCTCTCTCTCTCTCTGTCTCTCTCTCTCTCTCTCACACACACACACCCCTAAATTCCATTGCATATACTAGACAATAAATGGGTTTTTTGAAGGTAAGAAAGAAAAAGAAAGACTGAAAACTATCTTTTTCTTTAAGTGACTGAAAGGTTTCATTTCAACACCTTTGATTCTTATCCCTTTATTACCAAGTATCTTGTGATTAATTAAGAATAATATTAAAGGTAATTAAATCCTACTAATAGTTTACCACTTACTAGCTGGGTAACCTTGTTGATCACACTTTTATGAAACTGTTAAATCTAAATTAGGTGCTGTTGAATCAGAGTAAAAGAGATGGGAGATATTTCCCAAGAAATTCTGAAAACATATGAATCTAGTAATAGCTATTGAAAATACAATATTCAAAAATTCAAATGACCTGAAAATCTAAAATGACTAGATAATTCTTCAATAACTTCCTTATTGTGTCTTTTCTTATTTTTTTTTTAATCTCAATATATTTCCCTTTAGGAAATCCTGCATTTTCCCTCAGTTCTGTGCTTTCAGTAATTAATTCATTTTCTTACATTGCAGTCAGATTTAAAATCATGATTTCAGTTTCTCAGTAATAGAATTCTGCCACAGGCAATATGCTGTGCCACAGCCTCAGTCAAAATTTACAAAAGAGAAGATGGCACTTATTTTCTGCTGGAGTCACTATTTTGTTTTAAATAGAATTGTGGATGGAATATCAGAAGTCAAGTATGTAGAGGAAAAGAGTCTTCCAAATAATGTCCTACACATCTGTAAGATTTCTGTCACTGAGAAACCATGAATAAATATGATCAGTGACTTTAAGCAGCTGGAGAGAGATGACTAATAATGAAAGCAATAATTGGACCAGCATGGTATGAAAAGCCGGGTCTAACACAACACCAACATAACCTTTAAAGGTTGAAAAATTCAATCACAGACCCAAACTCACATAGTCAAAGATTATGAGAGTAGGAAGGGACCTGAGAAACTGTGAAGTCTATCCTGTCTCTGAACAAGAGTCCTCTCACATACAATAGATAGTAATTCAGTTTTTGCGTCAATTGAAAGGCAATCTGTTTCTTTTCAAAGGAGGGCAGTCTACTGTGGGACAACTCTATTCTAACTTACTGTTTTCTTTAGGCCATGCCTAAATTCATGCCTTTGCAATTTCTAATTCTATTTTTCTGGGCCCAAGCAGAATGAGTTTATTCCTTCTATGTCACAGCTCATAATAGACTACGGAAATCATGACTTCTCAGTCTTCTCTTCTCCAGGCTAAACATTCCCAGTTTCTGTAAACTAAGACTTCTCACTATCTTGATAGCCCTGCTGTGGACATTCTCTAGGTTAGTAATGACTTTCCCAAAATTAGGGACTCAGAACAGAACATGCCCAGAACTGTCTTATCAGGACATGTGTATCACTCCTCTAGACAAAAACAATCAATCAATCATTTAGTTCTTTCATATACCCTCACCTCTCCAAATTCATCCACTATTTTATTATATTGACTAAGTAGATAAATTACTCCAGCATCATTTAGACACAGCAGAAAAGTTGCTTTTATTCCAAATCTTGAAATGTTTAACAATTGTTATCAATGTTTTGTAAATGGAAAAACTGAGTCATAGCAGCAGTAAGATCCTGATCCAAACATTTGAATGAATAAAGATACCTTGTTGTGAATAATCTAAGATCACTGACCTAAATTTATCTGGCCTAAAACCATTATGCTGATATAATTTTTCCACCATGTGAAAGACATAGGAGTTCTGCTTTACAGTGTTCCTTAGTGAGAAGATGTCAAAAGCACATATAAGTCATTAATCACCTCTGAACCAATATAACCCAACTTTGCACCCTTATAATTTTATACCCTTTCTTTTACTTGCTGTGCATAGTTATTATAGTTATAACAAAGCAAGTAATCTAAATCCTTTTTACAAAATCTCTTTCTCCCTCCTTTATTCTCCTCTTTTTCCTTCCTTGTACCCTCCTCACACATATAGGTATTTACTATGTGTGAATCTGTACATGCCAAAAGAAAGGAGAGAGCAGGAAAAAAGACATTATAAGTTTTTTTGTTGTCTCCTTCATTATTAAACTTCATTCTCAAAAGTTTCTAGAATGAGAGCATACTTAACAATGACTGCAAACTGCTCCAAATCTTTTTTTCCTCTAATAATGGAGATTAAAAAAAAACTAAATTACTATATAAATGTTCAGAAGCATGTTAAAGCTAAGTCCAATTCTGTTCCCCCTCTCATTTAAATTTTTTTTAAACCAGAGACTTTTTTTTTACTCTTTCACTAGATTCCTGTCTTCTAAAGTCAGAGTTGTTCACATTGTAACACTAACTGCTAGAATAATAGCCCACTGAAGAAAAACGTCAGCACATGTTATTTTAGGCTCTTATGACTTGAATTAACTAGCTAGTTCAGGACACATAATATCAGAGTTAAAGGGCTAAGATACCCTATGCAAGCTGTTTTGGTAGGCTCACAAATAATTAATTTACTTCTTTCTTCATGTTTTTGTTAATTATTTGAAAAGTCTTAGAAAATCACTAATGCAATCATTTTTCTAGTTGACCTGGAACTTAAAAGAGTAGGAACTCAGTAAGAGGAAAGCAGAAGGTTTTACAAAAAAAGAGGCTTGCTCCATGCTATGAGCAATTGATTGATATTTCTCTCCTCTGAAATTCTCAAAAAATTATAGAACAAACTTTAGAAGTTACCTAGCCCAATTCTCCAATTTTCAAAGAGATGCAGAGAGGTTAGGTGATTTCTCCAAAGTCACATCATTAGTTAGGGGCATAGTTTGGCCCAAGATCTCCTGACTCACTTTCCATTTTATTGTTATTTTATTTTAACTATCAACTTGGCAGAAAAAGCTCAGGAACACAGCACTAATTTTCTTAATAATTAGTGTGAATTTTATGACATTACTGTTCCTAAATAAACTGGATCTCTCATGATGTTAGAGCATGGTGGGTGTAAAAAAAGTAGGGTATTTTAAATATTCTACATATGAACAAATTAACTCAGAATGAGAGAAAAGTTCCAATCCATAGCCATAGCTTCTCAACTATACAAATTAAAGGTACTGGTCACAAAAGTAATCAGGAAAGATGACAAGCTTCAATTGGAAATCAATTGGAAGTACATGTCCTGCTGACGATATTTTTTTTTTGAGAAAGATAGTACTTTTAAAAATTATTTAATAATAAGCAAATTATCCTAATTATCTGAAATTTATCTTTAGCTCTGACTTTCCCGTTGGTTTTTTTAGTAGAATTTTTTTCTGCATTTTTTTCTTTCTCATATTAGCTACTTGGTTTCCCCAAGATATTTAATGTCAATAGCATTAGAAAATCATGTTACAATTTTCTTCTCTAAAAAAAATTAATCTAGAGAAGTCATACAAGTATGGTCGTAAGCAAAGCTACTGCTTGGTTACAGCTTCAACTGACATGGTCTTTAACAGTCATGTACCTTTATTCTGAAAATAAGAAAACAAACTCAGAGAATATGAGTGACTCCAAGATTTTGTTAGGATATTTTATGTTCCCTAAACCATACACATGATTCAGATTCTTTCCCAGTGTTAACTAATGAGATATTTGAGCTTTCATAGGAAAAGTAGTGTACTTTTTTCATAAAGCACTAAACAACACTCATTCTATTCTTATTGAATCCTGAAAGGGTTTAATTAATCTAGAGAATTCTCTAATTAGTTGAAATTCCAGATAAAGGCCCCAACAGAACACTTATGCTCAAGAAGACAAAAAAGTCTTCTGGCTGATGTTAAATTGCCTTGTGCTGCATAATCTCATTATATGCATTATGGGAATACATCAGCAATACAATATCTTATCTGAAGTCAAATGATTGAAATAACCTTATAGGTAACTAGTTCTATTAGCTTTTAGATTATAAAATCCACATCATCCTGATGTAAAAGTTGGAAAGTCCACATATTTTCAATATACACCTTCCTTTCCAATCTTCTGTCATTACTTTCACATATGCTTCATTTCTATCAAAATGGTTTACCAACTCTTCTCCATTGATTATATTCCATCTCTCACTTCTTCCTGCTGTTCCCCTTTGTCAGGAATGCTCTCCTACCTCAATTCTCTACGTTTCCAAATTCCTCTTTCTTTCAGAGAACAGCTCAGTTTCCATCTACCACAAGAAGCCTTTCTGATCTCTCTTCCTACCTCTGCCCTGTCATTAGTGTTCTTTACTTCATGAAATGACTTTGTATGATTTTGCATATGTATGGTATATTTATCTATGTTCATATTGCATCCCACCCTTGTAGAATGTAAAGTTCTTTAAGGCAGAGACTCTTGGCTTTGTCTCTTCAGCCTGGCACATAGTAGGAGCTTAATTTTAATTGAATTGAATTTAAGCAAAAACATTTATTTACATAATTGGAGCATATGTTAAATCATGTTAGAGTTAAATTTATGCAGTTTCTCTTCTCTAGTAAGCATGCGATTTCTTTTGAAGTTAATGGATGGATCTTTGGTTCTTGGTTTCAGTGTTCTATGAAGCTGCCACAAAATTCTTTTACATGATAACTAACTTACTTAAAGAATCTAAAAGAGGGGGAAAAAAAGCCTAAAGACATGGAAATCAGGAAATTATTAAGACACCTTCTTTCTGACCTTTCTTCCTCTGTGCAATTTTGTGACCTCTTTTAGGAAAGGTGCTCATGATGGACTGCATGTCCATGTTGTCACTTTAACTAAGCACATTTCTAAAGGGTTCTATATTTGCATTTAATCTTTTATTTAGTCATGGAGACATGAAGTCACCATTTTTAAAACTGTCAAGAGGAATTGGGAGGGAAAAAGTGTTATCTTTCTTCAGCTCCCTGCAAAATGTTGCAAGATAATAGCAAGAGGAGAATATTTCTTCCATTAACCCCCTGACCCTTCAAGTTAATGGCTTTTTGTTCCACACAGATCAACAAACAGGGCTCCATCTGAGATTCTAAACTATAGGTAACCTAAGGAGTAAGGTCTCTGCAATTACATGGAAAAGTTTCCTAGAGCTACACTGATATATAATACATTTAATGTAACAGGCAGTCTGTCTACAAAGTTGGCTAGGCTGAGTAGCCACTATCTACCCAGATTCATTTATAACAATGAATATTGTAAAACCAGACTTTGGTATTTTCAATGTAAAAATGCACCAAAAATATTTACCTTTTAACTCTTCTCAGAATAAATGAGTTACCCTTATTACAATCTGTTCTATTATAAAAGTTATACTTTCAGTGCTCAACATGGAATTCAAAATGTTCTTATGTCATTGTTAAAACATTTGATGAACATTTCAAAAATAATTTTGAAGCAATTTTCTAGAAGAAAACAAAAGCAATTACAATTTGCATAATTAACACAATTAGCATATTTTACAAGACATTGAAAATAGGGACAATGACAATCAAAATTACTATCACCTCATCTTTTTTTTAACATTTTTAGATTATGCTTGAATCCCAAATCTTTTAAGGCCATATAAAATTTTGGTAGTTTAAGATAAAATAAAAAAAAGTTTCATTTCTTCAGGGTTAAATTCTACTATAATTGTTTTGAAGCTGAGAATTTATATAGCCTTTATCATTATTGTTATCAAAATCTTCTTGTTTGATGGGGTTAAATAGAAACAGTCTTAGAATAGGTCAGGGTCTTGCTATTTTTCTTTTATATCCAATGTTTATGGATCATTGCGCAGGTAGATAAAATAACTACTTTTTGTAGTTGAATAAAAGTATTAGGATGTAAACTTATCTTCTTTAGGCTCACACAAATCACTTTGGTATAACTATAGAAATAGATAGGATGATTAGGATTATTTATATTTCATCCTCTTTCGACATGATTTGAATTTCTGCTAGTTTTGAAAGTTTTTTTTTCCAAAATTCTATGGACCTTGAAGATTATGAACACTGGAAAGGTGATATGTTGTAAAATGCTAATCTTAAGACCTTATGATTTAATGTGATATGAGGATAACATTTTATTTACTATCATCACCATCACCATGATCATCACACCACTGCCATTTTTCTGTACTCCAGCCTCAGACTCCTGTCCCTCCCCCAAATCCCTGTTCTTTTCTACCTTTTGATTCCTATACATGTTATATCTCCTATTACAATGTAGCTCCTTAAAGGCATGGCATGGACTGTCTTGGTTGTTTTTATTTGTATCTCCAGGGAAAATTTAGTGATAAGTTTATGCTTAATAAAAGTGTATTCATTCATTCATTCAATCAATCAATAATAATTTTTAATTTGGTCTATAGTAGAAATAACCGTAGGACAAACCACTATCGTTCTATTACTCTTATATTTAATGATACATAGACAACTGCACAACTGGTGGGTTTTTTAAACTGCTTTTCTAAATAGTTAAATGTAAGTATTAGGATATAAACTCATGCTCTTTTGACTCCATACAACTCCAGTAGTAGATAAGGTAACAGGGATGAAATTTCCACAATAATGTTCCTACCTGCTTTTGATATCCTCCATTAGATCTCTATATTTTGAAAACTTTTTGTTCACGTAATTCTGAGATTATAAATGTTTAGTGTTGAATCATCTACTAAAATTTTTCTCAAGTTTATCATCATCAATATTAGTAAATTTGAGTAACAAAAAAATCAAGCTTGTGGGGCAGCTAGATGGCACAGCAAATAGAGCACTGGCCCTGGAATCAGGAGGACCTGAGTTCAAATCCAGTATTAGATTCTTAACACTTGCTAGGCATGTGACCTTGGGCAAATCACTTAACCCCAATTGCCCTCCCTTGCCCCCTCCAAAAAAACAAATCAAGGTTATTTTTTTGTATGAGAATATTTTTATTCTAGAATCCTTTAAATAATTACAGTGAAGAAGGACATATTTGTAAATGTTCCAATATTTTTAAGTTCTTAAATTACAGACGCTAAAGATACTATTTTACCTGTATGTTGATGGATGATAACACTACATGAAAATATACAAAAAAGAAATCTCAAATCGATGTTATTATTTTCTATGATAAAAAATTAACTATTATCTCTGCTTACTTCCTAAATTACACATGCATATTTTTTATTAGCACTATCAATTAATATTTACTGAATACTCACAGTGTAGCAGTGCTGTTCCGGTTATACAGGAGGCAGATCCTCCTTCAACTTTTTTTTTTAAAGAAACCATATTTTAGTCAATTGTTTCCTGTTGAATCACTATGTCCATATTTTTTCCAATCAATAATAAAGTAAAAATTAAAATATATCACAATATATAACAACACTGTGAATCTGATTATTTGAATCCTCAATGAATCAATTCACATAACCATATATTAGATGAAAACAATGCAATGGCTTTCAATTATTTACTTGTTCCATATGGAGAAAGGGCTTGCCAGCCATCCTCAGCAATAATATTAACTGCCACCAAAGGGAAGATATACCCTGAAACCTAGGGAATAACAGCTGTGTTCCTCTACCCGGTCACCAGTCCTATTGTCAGTCAGGAAAGAAACTCTTAAGGAGATAAATTTGACAACTGTGTCTGTAGCCATTACAGCTGCTAAATACCAAGTAAAGAAAGTTCTAATCACCAAAGTCCTGAGCATCAGAACATCAAAAGCAAATATAGATTTATTCATAGAAATGACTCTGAAATTACCATCTGCCTTGCCAGGGCATCTTAAGGAACAATAGGCTTTTCCATCTGACTTGAAACTGAAACTTCTTATGTATATGTATATATGTGTGTGTGTATAGATAGATAGATAGATAGATAGATAGATAGATAGATAGATAGATAGATATAGATATAGATATAGATATAGATAGATAGATATAGATATATACATATTTTTTCCATCTTCGCTTCCTTGAAACCAAGAACTATTTAACTTTTCTGTCTGTATTTCCAGTGTTTAGTGAAGTGATTTACATATAGTAAGTGCTTAATAAATTCTCTATGATTTAGTCAAATAAGCTATTTTTTAATTTTATTTTTAACTTGTGTAAGAAAATAAGCATTTCTATCACAATACAATAAAAAGATGATTGCACATGAAACAATAAATCTACTATACACAACTTGCCTTTTCTTTCAAATATACAACAAAATTATTGTGTAAATTTATTTTTTCTTCCCTCTCCCCCATTAGAAACAAATAGGGGTGTGTGTATGTGTGTGTGTGTGAGTGTGTGTAATTATTCTATGCATACTTCTATTTATCAGTTCTTTCTCTGGATGCAGATAGTATCTTTTTTCATATGCCCTTGATAGTTAATTTGGGTATTCATAATAGTCAAAATAACATATTCATACAAAGTTATTCTTTAAAAAATATTGCTATTACTGTATACAATATTCTCTTGGTTCTGCTCATTTTGCTCTTCATTTTTTTACGCAAGACTTTCCATGTTTTTCTAAAATCATTGAGCTCATCATTTTTTATAGTATTCTATCATATTTTATAGTATTCTATCACAATCATATGCCACAACTTGTTCAGCAATTCCCCAAGTGAAATGCACCCCTTTAGTTTCCAGTTCTTTGCCACCACAAAGAGAGATGCTATAAACATTTTTAGAACACATAGGTTTTTTTCCTTTTCCCCTAATTAGAAATAGAACAAGAATCTCCTATTGCAAACTGTGTGGTCATAGATATACAGAATAATACTAATTTCCAAGTCAGTATGATGTTGAAATGGTTTGGGCATATAAAGGCATACCTCATTTTATAGCATTTTACTTTATTAGGCTTCAGAGATATTGTGTGGTTTTTTTTTTCTTTACAAATTGATGTTTTCTGGCAACCCTGCATTGAATGAATCTATCAGCACCATTTTCCCAATAACGTGTATTCACATTGTATCTCTGTGTTGTACTGTGATAATACCAGCAATATTTCAAACTTTATCATTATTTTTATATTTGTTATGGTGTCTGCAATCAGTGGTCTTTGACATTACTATTCTAATTATTTTGGGGTTCCATGAACTGAGCCCATATAAAATGGTGAATTTAATTGATGTGTGTTTTCTGACTGCTTCACCAACCAGCTGTTCTCCTATCTCTCTCATTCTCCTTAGGCTTCTCTATTCCCTGACACACAACAATATTGAAGAATATTACATGAACTTAGTTGATAAAGCAGCACCAGGGTTTGAGAGGATTGACTCCAATTTTGAAAGTTCTACTGTAAGCAAAATGCTATCAAACAGCATTGCATGCTACAGAGAAATCTTTCATAAAAAGAAGTCAGTCAATGCAGCAAACTTCATTGTTGTCTTATTTTAAGAAATTGCCACAGCCACCTGAACCTTTAGCAACTACCATGCTGATAAGTCACTAGCCATCAACAACATTAAGGCAAGACCATCAACCAGCAAAGAAATTATGACTCACTGAAGGCTCAGATGATGGTTAGTATTTTTTAGCAATAAATTGTTTTTTAATTAAAGCATGTACTTTTTTTTAGGATGTAGTACTATTGCACACTTAATAGACTACAGTATAGTATAAATATGGCTTTTATATGCTCTGCAAAACTAAAAACTTTGTGTGACTCACTTCATCACAAAATTCACTTTACAGCAGTGGTCTGGAACAGAACCCACAATATCTCTGAGGTATGCTTGCATAAGGATTCAAAGTACAGCAAAGCTAGAAATATGTCAGGACAAGTAGAAACTCCTGCTCAGTACATTATGAAGGAAAGTAATTTTATTCAAACCTAGGTTCAATGCATAACTTGTTCTTACTGTTTTCATGCTACATTCTTTTAAATATGAGAGAAATTTATTTCAAGAAAGAGCAGTTAAGGGCCCAGTGTGTTCATGAGCCTGGGGATGGCTATCATAAATAGTCTATAATCAATAAACTTACAATAAGATGGTCCCTCCCCCCAAGTTCAAGTATCTTACAATTTAAAGGGGGTCTTATATATGTATGTGTGTGTGTGCGCGCACATATGTGTGTGTTATATAACTACAGAATAAGCAAAAATTTAGTGATTGCCAAGATGAAGGCCAGACAAAGTGATATGGTAAAATTAAACGAGAAGAAATGATGTTTAGCTAAAGCCAGGGATGGAGGTTACAGGGGAATGAGGGAGGATGGCAAGGACATCTATCAGAATATAACTATTTTTCCCCCTAAGGATGTTATAGTCTGACATTATATGCCATATTTGCATATTAAAAAGAAAATATTCAATAATCTACAAAGTTCCAACATTGTACACCAAAAAAATAAATTACTCACCTAATAAAATCTGTACTGTGAGTTTTTCCCCCCATTAATGGTGAAAGGATATGATAACAATCCACATTTTTTTGCCTAGTCTTAAGATTAATCGATGTATTTGGTTGCTAGTGTTTGCTTATGATGTGACTTAGAAATAAGTTTAATATTAGTTTTACTATCAGTTCCACTGATCTACCTTTCTGTTTTCAAACAAGCATAAAATAGTTTGATTTTTATTGCTTCCTACTACTTCCATCTGGTACCTGCAAATGCCATTTCTCCCTTCATTCTTATTTTTTCCCATTATTTCTCTTGAGTTTCTAGACCTTTTGTCCCTCCAAATGAATTGTATTATTATTTCCTAGCCTCTTAGAAATTTAATTTCCATAACACTGTATCTGCAAATTAATTTAGACACTATTGTCATTTTTATTATATTGATATGGCCCAACCATGAACAATGCTTTTCCAATTATTTGATGCATTTTTTATTTCTTTAAATGATGTATTATAATTGAATTTAGTTAAGACAACTATCGTAGATCATCTCCAAGGTAGTTTGTGAATTTAGTAATTATTTTGAATGGGATTTCCCTTTCTATTTTGTCCTCTTAAATTCTGTTATTGCTATAGAGATAATGCTAATGATTTTGAGGTTTTATTTTAAATCCCTATATTCTCAATTAATTGCCTCAATTAATTTCTTTGCTGATCTTCTAAGATTTTAAAGGAAATCATCACATTGTCTGCAAACAGGCTCATATTATTTCCTTTTAGCCCATATCTATGCCATTTTTTATCTTGTCATATTCTTATAATTAGCATTTCTAGAAGTATGTCAGGTAATAGAGAAAGGAAATGTTGTTTCACTACTGTATTTACTGGAAAAGAAATATGAACTATCATTAAGAAGAGGTATTTATACCTCAATTAGCACGTGACTTTCCTACTATAAAGTAGTCAACCATCTTTACCTACCAAAATAACTGGGCAACAGAAAAAAAAAAGGTTTGTTTGGTTTTTTGCCCTTTTCAGCTAAGACACCAGATAGCCAAATAGTTCTAAAATGCCCTCTAGTAAGGGAGTGATTTAATAGTATATTTAAATACTTGACTTTTTGCTATCATTAAATAAACTTAATTTCACTTTACATGCTTATATATTTCTATTGACACAGGGTAGAGCAGAAGCCTGTAGTATATTGTTACTCTAAATAGACTCCAAATAAAATCTCTTTGTGTAGATAAGATGGCCAATACTTTTTTCTGTACTGGTTATATTACCAAGCTATACTGTGTTGTTGTTTTTTCTAACTTTTACTATAAAATGCACACTAGAGAAGGTATAGTAACATAAGTACATAGACCTTTTATATCCTGTTTGGCTGTCAATCAGTTTTGGATTCCAATCATTGAGGAATGTAGAGAACATTCCAGAACTTTTAACTTCTCATTCTATCCCTTCACTGAAGATAGGGGATCATGTATATGGCAATTTATTCTGATTTGACCTAATTTCTGGTGATACTTTTTGTTTCTACTTAACTAATTGGTACTCAAAAAACTCAAATCCTAAATATAATAGACAAAACCACAGACTATTAGAGAAGTAACCTTAAAAACCAATCAATATTCTAACTCTATTATCAGATTTTCTTAGAAAAAATACTTAAAATAATTTTTAATAATTGAATAAGTCCAAATCACACAATGGATATTATCAAAATCCACTTTTAAAATCTTGCAAACTGAAGAAAATTACTTATTTTTCAGAGTTACTATAAACTCAAGAGTTTATAGTAAGTTTCCTCACATGGTGCAGTGAGTTACTGGAGCAACTGGAAAGCACTTTAAACATAACACTTTCAAGACTCTCTTGGAGTTCAAACAAATATTTAATCTTCAATCACTTTTCAGAACTTTAATGTAACAAGTATAATTATCTATTTTAGCTGTTGGATGTCTTTCTAGTTCAGTATCATTACCATGATGCTGTCAAGAACATCAAAGTGGGACAAGTAAATAGTAAGATCCAAAAAAGACTGGGTTCTTGAAACCTGATCTATGTCACTAATATGTTTTTAGGATCAATGATTTGTATAAGCTATATATAAAAACAAGAGTATCTATAGATAATGATAGAGTGCTGAGCCTGGAGACAGGAAGATCTGAGTTTAAATCCAATCTCAGACATTTACAAGCTGTGTGATCCTGGGCAAGTTATTAAACCTCTGCCTCAGTTTATTCAAATATAAAATGGAAATAATAGCATCTCTCTCACGGGAATCAAGTGAGATAATATTTGTTTTTAAAAAAACCAAATACTTAGCACAGCACATGGCAATTAATAGAAATATAACAAATGTTTGTTCTCTTCCCTCCCTTCCTTCTTCTTTGTAGATGATGTAGCAAGTGCACTGAGTTAAGAACATCACAAAGCTTCATCAATGAGATACATAACTACTAAAATGAATTAGATTAGTAATCCATAAATAGGGAAGAAAGTAAATGAAGTATGCCTAGATTGTTACAACAGCTACCTGTGCAATCCACTGAACTACCCTGTCAATAAATGTTACTATTTATGAATAATGAGCTGAACCTTGGAGGAGGAGATGGGTTGGTCCTTTAGGGTTCCTTTTAGCTCTAAATCTATGATTCTATTATCATACTGGGTAAAACATAAGCTATTATCAATATTCCCAAGCTGGGTTTTTTTTTCCCCTACAAAAATCCATTGATATGATACCAATATTCTCTTTCGAGATGCTAAATGACTGCAATTACAATGACCGGCATAATCTCAGAACAGTTAAAATTATATGTGAGCCAAAGGGCGACATAAAGATGAATATTGAATATAGACAGGCAACAGTTCCTTTGAAGACTTGCATATGAAAAGGGTTGCAAAAGACATTGTTTAGAACATATATGAATGGAAAAGTAGGTGAGTCAGTCGTGTTGTTAGTAACAGGTAACAGATAAACAGCCAATGTGCCCCATTAGTATATATGAAATATTGAAAGAAGTTAGGAAAGGCCTATAGCAGGATGAATAGCTGTTCTCTGGACTGCTTGAGAGAGACGTGAAAGAGCCACACAGAATGAGATGGTAGAATGAGAACTACCATCAATGAGACCACAGATTCACTGAAGTGCATACCAACTATAATTTTATCCAGTACTATATTAGTAAGAACTACAGGTAAAGTATTTATTCCTAAACTGATACAACTTGGTGACTACAATTCAGTGACCACATTCTATTCTTATGAACAAGAGACCAATTTGCTAGCTGACTAGGAAAATGGTTTAAAAAGCAATAATAACAATAACAACTGAATCAATTTTGCACTTTCCAACATGGTGATGAGCTAGTATGTTAATGTAACCCTAAGGAAAAAATGCAAGTGCTCAAATATGTTGCCACAAACACTCAATATGCACTAGATAAGCAAAATGTTTTGAGGTGCAGGTGTCCTAAGCTAATCACTCCTAGCAACTGAGGTAGCTGTTTAGTGAATCTATTTATCTGTCTGACTCTTTCCTATGACAGGAAAGCTTCCTCTTAGAAACAAGAGTGTTTTGGCAGATCACCAAATGGTCCTTTATATCCAGATAAACAGCTTTAATCCTCAGAAGCTACTCTAACCAAGACTCAGCCCAACAAAATGAATCCAATTAAATCTCTACTCTATAAAACTAGAGAGATAACCTGCCACTGTGAATGAGAAAAACATTAGACAAGTAGTACAAAAATTTTATATATTAACATATACAGATATATACAGGTATATGTATATTTTAAATATACACCCTTTCATGTAAGAAAAATTCAAATAAAATGAAATAATGGAAAAATATAATATTGTGGTAGTAACCATTTCCCCACACTATCAAATGAGGCAAAATACACCAACATATCAAAGGCAGAAAATGCATACAGATCATAACTCACCTATTATTTATCAGATAAGTCTTAAACCACTACCTGAGATTCAGAGAGTTTAAGTGACTTACCCAGGTTACCCAGCTAGTTAAATGTCAAAGGCAGAATCAAAACCTGTCTCCCTTTTTCCAAATACATTATTCTATTTTTTAGCAATACTGTATCTCAAAATGGTTTTTAAAATTAAATTAAATAATACATTATGGGATAAATGTGATCATTTTGATATGTTTATTATTACCATCATATAACTTCTCTCCATCTCCTTATCTTCCCACTGTCTTATTTAATAATGCTAAATTGAACCATTATAATTCTAGGCCTGAAAAAATTGCTTTAATATAGAATTTGTTAGTTTTCATGAGAAAGAAGTCTTGCAGTCGAGAATGTTAAAACACTTAATGAAATTCTTAATGAATGTAAAAGTCTTCATGTTTTGATCATTAATTAGTTTGCATAATGTATATCATATTTGTACTTCTAAAAGCTTTAATTTGTATAAAATTTTAATCACTTTTATATCTATTTATTGAAGATAAAATTCCCTGCAAGACAAATCTAGGTCTAATGGGTGCTAGACTAGGAGATAAAATACATAGGTTTAAGTAATAACTCCCTTATTATTAACTCCATGATCCTGGAAAAGTCACTTTTCTCAGACTAAATTTTCTCAACTGTAAAACAGACAGACATGATCATAAATTAAAAGTTAAGTTCATTTTCAGAGAGGTGGAGTGAATGACTTGTCCAAAGAGATACAGTTAATAAATAGAACAATGATTCAAACATATTCTTGGATTCTAAGTCCAGTATTGACCATTCACTTCTGCTCTGTCTACCCCACAGGCTTATTGGGATGATAGTATATACATATATGAATGTATATATATATATATATATATATAATTTATTTCTGTTAAAAATTACAAAATAGTATAAAATATATATATAGTGTTGCTATTATTAAGGAATGTAAGTGAAGTGCTTTGTTCACAGTTAAACAAGAACATACAACTGTATGAACTCATAGACAGCAACCTTACATTTAAAGCTAAGTTATTTCCCTTCACACATTTCATACATTGTATATACTGCTGGGCTGCTTAAATCAGATCCATAATCCATAATTACTCAAAAGAATTTGGCCTAGTTGTCCAAATGGAGAAAAAAACACACAAGAGAACAAAGCATATCAATCATTCAGAGAGATATGCAGTTGGTTAGACATCCTATAAAATTTGTTCAAATGTACGTATCTTTAAAGTGATTTTTTTTTTAAAACATCGATACTTTTTTGACAATGCTTGTATCAGCAAGCACCCTAGCATCCCTAGGGCGGCTACTAGCACAGGTTCTTAGATCTGCTTTTCTAAAGGAAAGCAACTCAAAATGGGTTAACAATCTTACTTTAATCAAGCATATCATTTAACTAGTTCAGGGGGAAAAGTCGGC
>CM053581.1:137134556-137153280 GCA_028627135.1 Pseudochirops cupreus
GGCTCCACGTGACCACATTCAGCCTATTAGGGAACAGAGTATACTTTCAAATATCCAAGGGTCCTCAGAGTCACGTAGCCATTTTAGCAAAGGGCCTAGGGGCAGGGAAGATCTTCAGATTCCCATAACAATGCTCTATGGCTATGAATCATGGGATATCATAGACTCTAGGAATCAAGGCTGTAGTATACCAAAAAGGGAAGTGAAGGACACATGATGATGTGAGTAGGTGAGTAGGATGCATCATATTACCAATGAAAAAAATGCATAGTGTAATTGCTGAGACCTAGAAGACTCTTCTCCTCCCCTACCTATCCAGCACATTGGATGGAAGCTTGGTGTGGGATATATGGGAAGACTTGGACAGGAAGACACAGAGATTAAGAAGGTATGAATTGGTTGAGCTCTCCAATAGTAGAGAAAATATTTTTGGTGATGTAGCAGATCTATTGACAGACAGATTCACTCTAATACCAAAGTATTTCGTATATAACGGTTACACAGGGATGTCTTTTTAAAAACTGCTAGGCGGCTTATCAGCCCCATAAAGAGCTTGCTCATAACTCATAACTTTACTACAGACAAATGCATTTCCAAAGAGGGATGTATAAAGATTTAAATGGTTCTTTTGTAAAGAAAAAACCCCAGTATCTCAACATTAGTATTTAAAATTAAATTCTCCCAACAAAGGAATACTTCATTACTGAATTATCAATAGGCCACCATTATTAAGCCTTCTTGTCTATAATGTGGTCTCATAACATGGATCCTGAGAACACTGTGATATCGATTCCCCATTGTACTGTGCTTTGGGTGGCATAATAAATATGTGAACTGATTGAATTGCCTGATTTTTTTTTTTGCTGTTGTTCCAATTAGGTACTACATTCTACCTCCTATGGGGTAGTAGAAATTCCATGCCACTTGAAGGCAGAGTCCACAACTTATTGGCTGTTTGACGCTGAATAAAATCATAGAATATGTGTGCTTCATTTCCTTCATCTATAAAATGTGGAGAATAATATTTGCCTTATTCACCTGATAGGGTTTTTATGAATAAGGTATTTTATTAACTGTGAAGTGCTATAAAAATATGAACCATTCCTTTTCCGTCTCTAAGCCTAGGTCCAATGTGGATGAATAGTTAAGGATAGAATGCTGGCTGAAGTGACTCAATGAAATAGGATCATATGAGAATATTAACCCTGGGAGAGACCACTGAAAAGGAACTGTGTGACAAGAGACTGGAGTTTTAAATGCCAGTTTATGAAGCCAGTAGAATGTAAGTTCTTTGAAAGCAGAGTTGTAGTCTTCAAAAAAAAACTAAGGTTAAATGTCATAGGCAATGGGAGAGTTACTGTGTTCATGAGCAGGCTGTAAAGGATGCCGTTAAAAGGATGACAACGGGAACGAAAACTGCTAGATTTTGGTAAGACTGGCAAGACTGAGGAATAATAGATGATTAGCCTGGAGGCTCAATTGGAATACATGCAAAAACCAAAAGAATTAAAGAAAATTAAAGAAATGTATTATAAAGAAATAAAGGAAAAATGAAAGAAAATATCCAGCCTATTGAATAGATCCCCTATATTAGAATTTTACGAGGACTTGGAAAAGATACTCGAAATCTCAGAGCAGACTGGGAAGGACTGCAATATGCATTGTTGGAGGGAGTAGACCCACATCAATGAGCTCATGAGTCCATAAAAGTATTATAAGTATCCTCAGTGCCCTGGGATATTATATGTTGTTTATTATACTGAATGTTAATAAGACTGATGCTACAATGAGAAAATACCTTCTAGAGAGAAAAAGGGATCATAGAAATAATAGGATTCAGAACTAAAAGGTTCATTAAAGATTACTTTGCTTATGCCCCCCATTTTACTGATGTAGAAAGCATAGAGAGCTTAACTGAATTGTCCGAAGTCACACAACTAGTTAATGGCAGAGCTCCAATTCAAATATAGGTTTTTAGACTCCACATTCTAATTATTTTCCAGCACACCACTGCCTCTCAATGAAGTAAATAAGCTTTTCTAGACACCTGAGTAGTCCAGCCCCACCCCCAAAAAAGAAGTTCACTAAACTAAAATGATTATTTATGCTGATACCCTGGGAAGTTTGTTTACCACAATCTCAGAGAATATTCACCTCACCCTTGTTCATCATAAGATCATCCCCAATTATATTTATAAATACACAAACCAGTATGATATGTAAGAAATAAGTGTAAAATACTGACAGACACATTTTCACATATGGTGCCTTAAGGATGTTGGTACTAAAGCAATTGCAGAAGACATTCCCAGGTGCCACCTAATTGGGACATTGAGCTATTCCTCTCATCAAGAATCATCAGCATTCCCTTTCACAAAGAAGCACATCATTATAATATAATGACTATCATTAAAGTGAATTCTGGATCCAAATATGTCTTGGACAGAAATTTGTTTTGCAAATAAACCATCAAGACTCACCCAAATCCCATGGACTGTATATCAGCAAATGTTGGCTTTCAGGGCTTACTCTTCTGAGAAAGGTCTCGTAAAAAGTAGCTCCTGCTAATGCTTAAAAAGAGCCCATTTAAAGAAGTTCACATTTTTGACTAGTGCAAGGATTCTTCACTTGTGTCTAGCATTTCTTTGGCAGTCTGTTGAGGCCTATGGACTCCTTCTTAGAAAAACATTTTGAAAGGCATACAATAAAATACATAGTGTTACAAAGCAAACTAATTATATTAAAATAAAAATACTTCTCCATTCATGTTCAGAGTCACCTAAAATTGATCCACAGACCTTTGGGAGTCTCTGGATCCTATGTTATGAAGCCATAAATTACTACGTTTTTGTCCTAAAGCAAAAAAGTTTCACTGAAGATGATAAAATATAATAGCGTTTTGTAAATATTTGTATCTTTAACATCAATAGTTTCAGCACTGGCAATCTACAATTCACTCAAGAATCCATCAGAACATAGAGCAGCCTATGCCAAACCCCACCAGGCAAATTAGCTGACAGTGACTGCACTTCACTGTTTGGTCTTCAGAGTCTACTTTTAATTATGCCGGAAAGCCACAGAGATACATGACGGGTAAGTGTATAAGCACGTAAAATGCTGACCATTTCTTTTCTGTCTGGGCTATAGTCTGCACAGCTATTTAATTAATCCCTTAAGTGTTCCTCGCCACCCTCTATTTCTCTAAAGGACACTGAAGTAAAAAATGGGGAACAAATTCAGGCCAGGAAAATATTAAAGGCAAGGACAGGAAAGTTGAAGACTATCATGTATTTGGCTATTACAAAGACACTTTTGGAGTATGAAATAGCTTCACACTCAGACTTTCATGCCCACCATAATTTACTCCAAAGATCACATTAGAGTACCTTTGCCCTATGAGTACAGCAATGGCCACTGGCCAAAAGTAATAAAATTGAACCTTGAACTGGACATATTTGCTTTCAAGAGCCAAATTTTTACATGATATTCAATATTCATTGAATGCAATAATGGGCAATAAATATTATTATATCTGGATGATATAATAATACCTTATATTTGCATAGTGCTTTAATAGTTACATTACATGGAACTTTCATGTATATAATTTTGTTTGATCTTCCCACAATCCTCTGAGGTATTCATGACAGGGAACATTATCCCCATATTATAAATGAAGAAAGCTCAGAAATGTAAAGTGACTTTCTTGTCTAATGTCATTCATTTGTTCATTGATTCATTAAGCTATTCAACAAGCCCTAAGTTTGTTACAGTTCCCTCCCACCCCCAACATAGGTCTTTGGGGGTGGGAGGCAAGGACAATGATAGCTTTCTTCAGAAATCTGAAGGACTATCACTTGGTGGTAGGAATGGACACATTTGGTCCCAGAGGGCAGAATTCTGAACAAAGGGTAGACGCAGCAAAGGAACAGTCTTAGACTCAGAGTAAGGAAAAACTCCTTAACAATTTGAGCTATCAAAAAGAGGAATGGGCTGCTTTGAAGATAAAAGGGTCTCCTTTCCTATAGGTTTTCAAGATATAGGCACAAGTTGGACTATATGGTCTCTGAAAGCTCTTTCAACTTTGAGACTGTTACATGTGAAGAACTTATTGGTATGATGCACTTACACGAAGCGCCAGGGACACCAAGATGGATGTGAGCTAGGTCTTACGTGGTAGGAGCTCACAGTACCCAGATAAAGGAGATGGAAGTTGTTGTTGTTGTTTCCCTTAATCACTTGGTTGGTCAGTTAGTCAATAGGCATTAAGTGCTTACTGTGTTTCAGGCATTACAGTAAGTGTCAGGATCATTCCTATAGCCTTTCATTGAGAATGCTTTGCCTCTAGAAAGCTGTTCTTTTCCCATTTTTGCCCACTGTTTAGCAGAGTATTAGGTAATGGAAGAGAACGGAATCTAAATAAAATACTGTCTTTGCCCTCAAGGAGTTTAATGTCTTGCAGTAAGAGCTGGCTCTGCAAAAAAAGAAAAAAGAAAAGAAAAATCTTGAAAACTAATATACTAGGGGATCATTTAGTTCCTGTAAGGCAATAGGCACTCAATAAAGGTCTGCTGAATGAAAGAACAGATGAATTTATACAATCTACTCTAGGGTAGGCAACTTTTAAAAAAAAGTTGTTCAGTTAAATCACTGTGTTCTTTAAAAGAATAAAATAAAACATATAATCATGATTTGAAGGGCTTTGAATCAGGAAAGGAGCTATAATAAATAGTTAGGAGTATTAGGACAACACCAACTAATAATGATAAGTATTTTTATAGCAATTTGCAAATATTTCCTTTTGTCCTCAAAACAATCCTTGGAGGTAGGTGCTATTATTATTATTACCCTTTTTCAGTTGAGGGAACTAAACTGAGGACAGAAAGAGCTTAAGAAAGAGAGTAGTATATAAGGTTAGATTTGAACTCAGGTCTCCTTGACTCTAAATCCAGTCCTTTATCCACTGTGCTACTGCATTGTTATTTTAATAACTCTCATTTATCTTCACCTTTAGGCAAGAGGTGAAAATATCTTCACAACAGCCATTCTAGTCCTATCATCTGAGAATAATGACCTACGTATCCCTATGGATTCTGGAATTTCTTGAGGGAAAACTGATAGTCCTCCAAAGATTCAATTCTTTTAGAAAAGTATATGAAAGCTATGAAGGCCAGTGATAAATCAACACTCAAACTGACCCTAATAGGGACTCTAGAGTCAAATAAAAGCATGGATTGGAAGTTCCTCTTCCCTCAGCTTTTAGGACAAAGAAAAGTCAGTGCCTGGAATGAAGGAAATAACTAGATTTGATTGTGTGCTACACTTCAGACATCAATTACCACTTAAATCTCTGGAACATTACACGTACAGATCAGCGGAACAAGGATTAGGTTTCAGGTGAAGTCACTAAATAAAAGATAGGAGAAGATCCTAAAATTACTTGGTAAACCTTATACAGTTTGTCCTGTCAATTCACCATTGCTTTAAGTTCATATCACATCTCTTAATGTGAACTCACTGTCAACTTTGAACTTTATCAGGAAAAACAACTTCATTTGTCTTCTGCAAGACTACATGCTTCTTAACAATGACAGCTGTTCATTTTTATAGATCTCCAAGGGATAGTCTGCATTTTGCATAAACATTTACTTTGATTTTTTTTTCACCCTTTAAAATATATCAGATTACTATTTTTTTTCAAAAAGCTTTCAGAAATGTTCACTTAGAGTGAAAAAAAAATTAATTGAGAGATTAAGCACAGATAATTCCAATGAATGGTTTAAGTTTACTTGTTGAACATTTCTCTTATGGAAATTTAATACAAAACCCAAATGGTCTACCACATTAGATCATAATAGTTAAATCTGTTGGGGGGGCGGGTTAATACAGAAAAAGTTAACTGTTGAGCCAACAATTTCTCCCAGAAAAGTGGGATCCCATAGAATCTATGTGTTATGTTTTAAACAATGAAGATTATTCTACTGACTACTATCAATGGGTTATATCCACTGAGTTGTTTTCCTCTATTAATGAAGGATTTGTTAACTTAGCCCATATTTCTTCTCTTACTTCCATTTGTGAACAAGGAACTTTGAAAGATGATAGGAAATTAGGGGTGTTGTCTATGGCAGTGAGATACAACAAATTAACTGTCCCATAAGAGGACTGCGTTTGTAACTAACATTCTAAGCATTATACTTTATCTGAAACATGCTATGTGACAACAGAAATCTGTCCATCTGAAGAGTTATGCGATGCTTGTTTCTCTGGCTGTTTTCTAGGCTTACATACTGGCCTACTCATACCTCTTATTCTTCTGCCATGCACGTGGAAAGGGAAATAGAGAATTTTTTTTTAATCTCAATTCTGGATCTGGAAGCAAACTTATGGATTATCTTATATAAATTATTCATTTTAGTACTGGTTACTAAATTGCCAAATTAATAGCTACTAAATACTATTACAGAGATACTATTACTAAATACTATTACAGGCCTGTAATGTCAAGGTCCATTAATTAGGCCTTACTAAGGAACGCCACATCAGCCAACAGCAAAGTCTTACTAGAAATCAGAAAGAGGAATCAAAATTGAAAATTCCAAGTTTCAAATAAAAGTCAGTTCCAACAAGTAAAATCCATAGTTAACTTAATTCCAGTGCACTGGGCATTACTTCATTTCACTAATAGGATTTGCTATGGTTTGTATTTTAATAAACATACCCTCTTTTTACACCTATCTCCTTGTTCAGGAGATAGAAAGCAACTCACTTTGTATTTTTTAGAGAGAAGCTAAGGTTTTTTGGGCATGAACTCATGCTATGAGCTATAGCTTTCGAGTTTCCTGTCACAATGACTGAAGACTTCATTAGTAGCCCAGTTTAAAGTAGCTTTATAATGCTAACTGTATGATAGGAGTTCTTAAAAATATAGTATTTTTTTTTTCTTTTTTCCCCTCTGTCAACCAGGAAATTCCTTAGAGGAGGCCTTAGCATTCAAAAAACATTGAAATATAATTTTGGCTAGTAAGTGTAGAAGCTAGGATTTTTTTTTTCCCAGCAGGACAACATCTCCCTAAGGGGAAAATTAAGAAGGGAGCAAGGGAATGAGTCAGGTGAACAAAGGATCAATATAGACTGAGCACTGGCACAAACTCATCTATACTTGGGCTCAGAATAATCAGGAAAACTGACAAGTATCCTCTTGAGATTCTACTAGTCAGAACTCCTCAAGATAATTCAGTACTTTTGCTTCCAGTCAGTCACTAAACATTTATTAAGTACCTACCAAATGCCAAGCACTGTGCTAAGTGCTGGAGATACAAAGACAAAAGACAATCCCTGCTCTCAAGGAGCTTACACTATAATGAGAGAAACTATGGAAATAACTACATACAAACAAGCTATATACAAAATAAATCAGAAGTAATCAGCAAAGGGAAGGTATTAAAATTAAGAGGGGTCTCTATACAATGTAAGCTGGCATTTGAAGGAAGTAAGGGAATCCAGAGTCAGAAGACAGAACATCTTTTTCAAGGAGCAGCACAGATGCAAGTATCACTGGATTGCAAAGTATGGTGGACAAGGGGTATAAGGTATAAGAAGGTGGAAAAGGCCATGTTATGAAGGGCGTTGAATGTCTAATGTGGTTTCATATTTGATCCTGGAGATAATACTGAATCACCGGAGGTTAGGGGGGAGGAGGAGGAACATGGATCAGGGACATGGTCAGATCTGTGCTTAAGGAAGATCATTTTGACAGTTGAGAGGAGGATGGAATGGAATTGGGAAAGACTTTTGGCAGGCAGAACAAGCAGCAGACTCTTTCAATAGTCCAGGCATGAGGTGACAAGGGCCTGCTCCAAGGGGTGGCAGTGTCAGAGGAAACAAGGGGGAATGTAAAAGAAATGTTATGAAGGTAAGATCAATAGATTTTGTCAATATGTAGTATATGGGGAGCATGAGAGAGTTAAAGACGTTAAGGGATTAAGGGTAACACCTAGGTTATGAGCCTAGTGGACTGGGAGAATGGTGCTGCCCTATTCTGAAATTTGGAAGAGGGGAGGAAGAGGGAATGAGTTCATTTGTGAATATGTTGAGTTTAAGTTGTCTACAGGACATACAGATTGGTATACTTAATAGGCAGCTGAGACAGGAGACTTAAGGTCAGCAGAGAGGTTAGGGCTAGATAAATAGATTTGATCATCATCAGGAAATAGATGATAATTGAATCCATGGGAATTGATGAGATCAAGTGAAATAGTATAGAGGGAAAAGAGAAGAGGGCTCAGGACAGAACCCTGAGGGACACCTATGGTTAGCAGGAAAGATCTAGATGAAGATCCAGCAATGAGAAGGACTGGTCAGATAGGTAGAAAGACAACATGAGATTGTAGAGTGAATCCTGCTCAAAAGTAATGAGGCATCTAAGATGACAGAGCTCTTGTTCTGGAGTCAGGAAGACCTAAGTTAAAATTAGGCCTCAGAGGCTTACTAGCTGTGTGACCCAAGGCAAGTCACAGAACTTGTGTCTGCCTCAGTTTTCCCAATAGTAAATGGGGTTAATAACATTACCTACTTGTCAGATTATTGTGAGGATGAAATAAGATATTATTTGTAAACTGCTCAGCACAGTGCCTAGCACATATTAGGCACTTGTTAAAACATTTGTTTCCACCTACCCCCGGCCCTTCCATGTTTTTACACTGGTTATCTCTTCCCAAGTCTTGAAATTCTCTCCTTATCATCTCCATGTCTTAGAATCCCTGACTTCCTCCAAGGCTCAGCTCAAGCACCTTCTTTAGTTTTCATTTTCTTACTCTCCCGTTTTTCCTCCTGTTCTAACACAATCCACTCTCCCTAAGTAGAAATAAAACATCAAGGAAAAGCCATTAGGGAAAGCTCTGGAATTGGATGCTGTGTATATTGAATCCTCTTTAAATACTGTATGTTTAGGTGTATTCTAAGGGTGAGAGAGGGCATTTTCCAAGTGGGCTGGCTTATAGACTGTAATTAAAGAAAAGTAAGGTCCTTATTCAAAGGTTTATATTTATTTCTATTAGAATCTAGGAATAAATTTAATTTTTCACCTAACTGATCTGTACCAATAATTGTTTGCAAAATAATGGATTATTTTTCTAATACGTAGCAACCTCAATCCTATCACTCCATCTAAATCTGGCAATGGGATATTATGATATTGACTTAAAGGAACTGGGCAGATGAAAAGAGAGCTTATATTTGTACACATATTTTAGCTTTTAAATAATTTTCAAATTTACGATTTCTTTTTATCATCACAACATCCTTGTGATATAGGTAATGCAGGCATTAATATTCCCATTTAACAGTTTAGGGGATTAAGGTACAAAGAAATTAACATTCTCAGAGGCATACTTCTAATTAATGACAAAATAAAAAGCAATCTCCTGTCTCTAATGCCATACCATTTTTTTTTCCTGGCTCCCACTCCAAAGTCTGATGATCACACCAAAGCTCTGGGATGCTTATATAATCCAGATGGTGGGGTTTTTAAAAAGTTCTACACAGTTTCACTAAGAAAGGCACATTGGTCAATAACTTGTCTTTAGCAACCTCCAGGTTTTTTAAAAATTAGTTTTTAAACCAGTGTTCACCTTAGTACAAGGTACTGTGGAACTGTTGCTCCATCTGAGGATTGGCAGTGACTCAGCAAAGAAAAGAAGGCAATGGATTAGCTGGTAATCAAGAAAAATGTGGAGCCTAAATATATGCCCTCACCCATAACATTTCCTACTGTTGCCAAATAATCTGAGGCGGAACTATAAATTCCCTCAATTTACATACAGGCCCTTCTGCCTGCCTTTATAGGATATCTTCACACACACACACGCCACTTTTTTCCCCCTTTCTATTAAAGGACTCTCTTTAAATTCAATTTAACCTGTCTATAAATATCAAGGGGTAGAGAGAGTCATAGGACTGGGTGGTCTGATTGATGAGACTTATGTGTGTGTGGAAGAGGGTATCTTCCAAGAGCCGGCTTATAGATGGTAATTAAAGAAAAAATAAGGTCGTTCTTCAAAGGTTTATGTTTATCTCTGTTATGTTTATCTCATCTAGGAATAAATATGATTTTTCACATAACTGATCTCTACCTATAACTGTTGGTGAGATAATGAATCATTTTGTGGAAGAGGGGTTAAAATTGTTTTGTGCAATCTCAAAGAACAGATTTAGGTGCAAAAGGTTTTAGCTTCAGAAAATGGATTTTAGCTTGAAGTAACGTAAAATTTCCTAACAATCAGAGCTATTGAGTTGTCTATGGGGACAGCAGGTTCTGCCTTCCTGAAGATCTTCCTCACCACTTGTTGGGAATGTTTAGTGGGGATTCATGTTCAGAGAAAGATTGGCCTATTTGCCCAAAATGGCCTTTCCAGCTCTTAGATTCTGGGTATGCTTTATTTGGGGTTCTGGCTTTCCATGCTCTGAAGCCCCTTAGGGACTAGCACAGGCTACACAGACGTCACTAAAAATGCCTTCTAAGAAGAAAACAAAAAATAAAAACAAAAAAAGGTGCTTTTGGCTTGTGTATTACAGTGCCCTAGTATGTTACTCTGGCTAGAAAAATGAAAGAGGAAAAGAAGAGCTATGAGGACATTTATTTTTGAAGCTTAAAAAAGATTACTGCCATTGGGTTAAATATACCTCTCTTCTTAGTAATGTATGTTATAGAACACACCTGCCCAGTGGCCATGTTTTCTCATTTATAATGAAAGACTATATGCATGTTACAATACTAACACATGCAATTTCCTAACTGTTTGATGCCTAATATCACAAAGTTATAACTGAGAGGTTGTGCTAGAGAGTATAATTATCACAACAAAGAAACATGAAATAAGAAATATTAATGACATTGGGAGCCAGCTGTTGGAAGAAGAAGAGTATTTATTCTAATTCTTGGCACATACTAAGTACTTAATAAATTATTTTTTATTCATCATTCATTCATTTCTTCATTCATTCTACTACCTAGACAATTGAATCAGATGCCAAAATGAACACATTTGCCTAATTCCTTTCTTATTCAAAAAGACATTTTAATATATGATATACATTAAAAATAGAATAAATCTATTTATAGTAGTGACATGTCTCAAGTACCAAAGGTAAAATGCAAGATAATTTTGAGGGGAATTTCCAGATCTGAGTGAGCCCCTTACAAAGCTCTGGAAAAGGTGATTGCTTTTTGAGTTTTCTCACCATTCACTTCTAAACCCCACTTTCCTTCTTTCAAGAGTCTTTTCTCCCTTAAGTATCTAACCTATAGGGCAGCAGGTGTGATGGTACCAAATAACAAATTTTTATAGCTTTTTTAGAGAAGGCCCTAAGAGGCCAGGATATGTCACTTTCCCAACTTTCCTTAGAAATTGTTCCAGAGTAGTGTGTGTGTGTGTGTGTGTGTGTGTGTGTGTGTGTGTGTGTGTGTGTAAAGTAGAGTAATGAAGTTGGGTAAAAGTTTTTATCTAAAGAACTTCTCACCCTGAAGCGTCTGGTTGTTGACCTAATTCTGCCATTGTTTATGAGTCTTCCCCTCTGGATCAGTGACTTGGGCACTCATCAAAAGGAAATGGATTTTATTTTTCTTATCCTAGGAGAGTAATGATTCTTAATGAAGGCCTCATGAGGCTGTTAATGGTTAGCCTATTTCTATTGAAGGGTGACTAAAGGGAATTGAGGGCCTTTCATTTCTCTCTAAGCTTCACTCTGGATTTTTTTTTCTTCCATGCCTTCCATTTGTCTGGATCCCTTCATCTCCCCCCTTCCCTTTCCAACTTCCTTTTATATTGTCTTTCCCCATTAGAATGAAAGCTTCTTGAGGACATGGATTTTTTTTTCTACTTCTTTTTGTATTCTCATTGCTTAATACGATGCTCAGCACACAGTAGGGCTTAATAAACGATTGATGACTAACTGGTGAAACTGATTCAGTGATCCTTGTGATCAATGTAAGAATCCTATGATGACGATTCATATCTCCCACTTTTGTGTTCAGTGGGAATATCTATCAGCAGAATGTTGGCTCCAGATGATGAAATGAGGTTAGGAAGAGAGTCACAGCATTTCATGAAAAACCATTTACCAAGGTGTGGAAGAGGGGGAAGCAGCATACATAGCAGGAGCACTCAGTGATGAAATCATTTCACTTCGGAAATACTAAAATAAAACATAATGACATGTAGGAAGAAGCTAACCTCTGAGACAGGGGCTAAGGGTAGTTGAGGGTAGATGGCAAAATGAAATAGAAGGAGAGAAAGAGATGTTTGTCATCACAATACAGTGTGAGAGTTACAAGCTACTCAGCCATTTGAATACACCCAGTCTTTTAGCTTGAAAGGACTGAAGTTCAGTATCCTGAAAACAAATGGAATCAAGGATCCAGCCTTAAAAAGAACTCAGTACATGAAACGGAGTTCCACTACAGTGAACGCAACTGTCATTTCTGCAGGCTTTTTGGAATATTACTGTTTATATAGTATTTATACAGACCATTAAAATTCAGAAATGGGTTTCTGAAAGATAAAAATTTAAAAATATGAACAACTGAAAACATAGGGACTACTATGAACCAATGTGCCTGCAAAAGTGATAGCTGAATTACCAAATACTCCAGAGCCAGATTCCTTTGTGAGTGTGTGTGAGTATAACACTACCACCAATAATAATAATCAATATATAATACATATGCATATATACATAAACACATATAAGTGTATATATGTACACATACATATATGTGTGCATACATATACATATAACATGCACACACATATTGTGTTTGTCCTTCATTTTCAAAGAAGACCATGGCATCAGGGAAATGATGACATGACTTGCAGATGACTTTGACTTGAGTAAGGGAGAGTTGTACAAGGTCACCAGCCTCACTTTCTCCTCCAGAGCCATCTGGATCCAGTGACCAGATATTCATCTGGATGACTGGAGATGACCCAGGATGTAATGGGAGACCCTGCCTGTTTTAGGCTAAGGCCTTTTCACATACTCAGAGTGAGAAATAACTCACTTCTTAAAGATATTTGTGTGTATGTATACATGTATATATGGACGTACATGCATATGTATATATGTATGTATATGCCTATGTGTGTATATGTATATGTGTATGGGTGTATGTGTATATATATGTATATGTATATGCATATGCATATGTATATATATACATATACATTTCATTTGGTAGGTACTTTTTTATAACTATTTACAGTTGACACAAGTAAGAATGAGAAAGGTTTAGTTACTCGTCCCTAAGATTGTAAGAGCAGCTAGGTGGTGAAGGGGATGGAGCACTGGGCCTACAGTCATGAAGATTTGAGTTTGAATCCAGCATTAAACACTTATTAGCTGTTTGACCCTGGACAAGTCACTTAACCTTGTTTATTTCAGTTTCCTTGTCAGTAAAATGAGCTACAGAAGGAAATGGCGAACCACTCCAGTATCTCTACCAAGAAAACCCCAAATGAGGTTCAGACATGACTGAAAGGTAAGGAACAACAATAAGGTTATAAAGGTATTAAATGTGTGAGACAGGACTTGAACTCAATTCTTCCTGACTCTAAGTAGAACTTTGTACCACATCGCTATTTAAAATAAGGGACTAGAAAAAAAAAGTAACAATGGCTCTAAAACTTTGTCATTATTCATTAATTTGATTTCACCAGTCCAAAAATCATACATATAGATTCTTTTAAAAGCATAATTTAAAAATGAATTCAATTTTTATATTATCTTCTTTCTTCACTGTTTTTTGCTGAGAAATTTGATTTTTTAAAAAAATTTTGAATTTACACTAAATTTTATATTCCTGAAAGTTTTTTTTCTTTTTTTTTACTCAACACCAAAAAATAGGAGTTACCTGATAACCAAAAGCCATTTGTCTTGGGTAGATGTCAATGTGAAAATCCACACATTGCTCACACTTGCTGTCAGGCACTTCTATAATTTCATACAAGTTTTTCTACTTAGCCTTTTATGTTTAGGCAGCATGTTACCAAATTTCATGCTTGGATCCACTGGTTGCCCAATGAATATTTTTCTTTTCTTTTTTCCCCCCTTGGCACCACATTAGCTGACATTCCTATTACCTAGCATGCTTCTTCTTATTTGTGTGGTCTATACAGAACAAGTTCCTTTCAAACTCGTTTCAGTTTCCAAGAGAACATTAAAGAAAAATGCAGCTGTTAAAAACTACCACCAACACACATCAGCCTGTAAAACAGGAGCAAAAATACATCGTTCTAATGGTGCTCTAAATGCTTAACACATAAAAGGGAGATTTCCGGGTCTCATGTAAACTTTATGGTATCTTCTTTCTTCTTCCTATTTGGCTCATGTCTTGAAAGTGCTGTATTTGGCACAGATATTGCTTTTAAAGCCAAATGTAGGATAGAAAAAAAAGTATTTAAAATCCAATTATTTTTTTAAAAAAATCTAATAGCTAGGTGAGATAAGTAATACTTAAAGTTGAAAGTGAAACTGATTCTTGTATATGGAGAAGAGGAAGAGAAGAAACTTCCAGAGGATAGAGGAAAGGATTGGATATAAATTCAAAGAAAAGATCGTTTCACTAGAACTACTCTGACAAGGATGCTGTTGCTAATAATACTATCCAGGTATAGGAGAAGACTTCTGGATGTTCTTTCTACACCAAAAGCATTTGTTGTTTGTCCCCTCCATTTTGGTTTCATTTTAATCAGCTCATCAATAAGCATTTATTAAGTGTTAACTGTTTGCTAGGTACCCAAAGAGCTTATATTTTGATAAAGGAAAACACATAAAAGGGAGCTAAAAAACTGGGAAAGGGAGAGAGGATTCTGAAGGTGCTGAAGTCTGGAAAGTGAAGGATGGTTGTCCCCCTTTTTAAAATGGAGGATTGTTAGAGGAAACCATTTATGGGAAAAGTGGGCTGAAAGGGCAGAAGGAGGAAGAAGCTGAGTCATGGTGGTGAAGTTCAAGTTTTACTGGAAAAGAGGTCAATTAAAAATAATTTGCTGTTTATTTTTGTTGCTTAAATTCTGATTGTTAGGCACTCTTTATATATTTTCCCTCTGTCGTTTCATCATTCTCTTTTCTGCCATACTATTTCAGCTCAGCATGTACCAGCTGTTTCTGTATCTTCTTGTCATTTATCCTCTACATATATCCTAACTAGTGGAGTTCATTTCCAGTGAGGAAAAACCTCAATTCTGGTGGACTGGCTACAATTTGGGTTCTCATTTTCTATTAGAATTTGCTCTCCTAGAATCATTAATGTGCTTGTAAATTAACCTTTACCCTACCCCACATAGACACCTTCATTCTTCTCTCCTTTCTTCAGATTTCAGTAATTATAAGCATAGATGTGTTTATTTATATCTCTTTGAAAATTCTAAAAATTGGACTTTTGATATGTTTCCCTTATAGGCCCATAGGAAATCAGATATGACTGATATCTAAGAGCCTGTACCCGGAAGGGAAATTGTGAAAATTATTAAAAGAAGGACAGAGAGTGAAGAAATTAATGTATATTAGAAAAATTGCTGGAAAGGACCAAGGCAGACCCTACACCCATACAACTCAATCTGACAAACATTGATTAAGTACTTACTATTTACAATCCACTGAAATATACTCTGGAGATACAAAGACAGAATTAAATGGTTGCTACCATCAGACAGTCTACATTCTAGTGGACCTTACAACTCTACAATTATATCATCCTAGATTTGTGGTTATTAGTTGGTAAAGATTTTCGTAAAGAGTTTGAAATTCTAAAATATTTTAAAATGGTAAATAGTCCTCATCTGTGAGGAAATCACTTTTCAAAACTTAAAGGATACTATGAATGTGTTATCATTATTGATAATAAAAGAATGACATGGGCTTTTTTGAAATCTAATTTATGATCTGAAAATCTATCAAATGTAAGATTTACAAAATTTGGTTCTTTAAATGGAAACCATCATATCTGAAACATAGAAAGGGTATTATAGATGAAAAGGCATCTGACTTGCAAGAAGGAGAGAAATGAATTTGAATTCTAAAATTTATTATTTATGAGATAAGTGGGTAATCAACCTCACTGTGCCTCAGTTTCCATACCTTAAAATGGGAATAACAGCAGCACAGACATATTGTGATGGCTATATGATATCACATAAATTTTTATATGATGCTTTAAAGGAGAGTTCTTAAATTGGTATCTATGAACTTTGTGGTTGTTGGGTGTTTTGTATTTTAAATAACTGTACTGAGGATAACTGATTTCCTTTATGATCTTACTTGCTTTATTTTATGCATTTAAAAACATTGCTCTGAGAAGAGGTTCATGGGCTTCACCAAACAGTCAAAGGTATGAAAAAAAAGAGTTAAAAATCTCTGCTTTATGGGTTATAAAATGGTTTACATATATCATTGCATTACACACTTAAAAGCCAAAATGGTAACAGTAGGAACAGCAATAGTAGCAAGACAAACACATGCTGAATTTTATAATTAAGAAATTCTTATAAAATTCTTGTAATCCTATTTAAATATAGTAATATTTTAACCTAGCTACTTTCTTGTTTGTCTCTTTAACAACTGCTTCTAGGCTTCCTCCATTCTTTTGTATTACTGCCCAAAGAACTAGGAAGATGTTTCTGAAGGTCATCACAGCCAAGACAGCACAAGGATGATTCACTGAGGAATGAAGGAAAACTTTGTTGACTCATTGGTGCTCAATTATTTTTACTTCCTCATTACAACTTCCCTTGCCCCCAATGCAAAGAATATCATTAGAAACAAAAGATAGCAATTATATAACAAGCACCCTGAACACCTTTGCTTATGTCAGACTAACAGTTCATTAGGGAATCACTACTTCGTCTACAGAATTTTCAGAAAGACAATGAGACATTAAAACAGCAACTTCTGAAGTTTGTTGTTGACATATTACTACTTTTCTTTGCCATAAAGATTTTTAATTATAATATACTAAGCAAAAAAAAAATTAAAGAAAAGAAAACCAAATGCATTTAACATCTTGCCATAAGGATAATGTATAATGTATAATGTATAAACATAAAAGTATGTTTGGTCGAACCAGTAAGATTCTTCTCGAAAGGAGACTAAACAGTTACAGCGAATTTCAAATCAGATGAAGTCATTTTGGTTTCACACTAATGCTCATGCCAAAAGAAAATGCTCTGGTTTAAATAGTGGAAATAGTGAATGTATGGAGTAGTGAGTAAAGAACAGATATCTGGGTTGGAAAGCCCTGAGTTCAAGTGCTACCTCTGAAACCTACTGGCTATCTGTTTCTGGGTAAGTAATTTAACTTCTCAGTAATAGCTAATATTTACAAAGTTCCTCAAGGTTTGTAAAGTACTTTATATATGTCAGCCCAGGAAGTGATATAAAGTTGTAATTTATAGAAAAGGTGCTCCTCTGTATTGATAAAGAAGATCCTTTCAGGAGTTTCCTACACTCATGAAATCACAAGATAGGTTTATAAAAAAATAGAAAGAAACCTGTATTTGCAAGCATAAGACCTGAGTTTATATCCACACTGCTACTTGTCATGTATAAATTAATTCAGTAAATTAATTAATCTTCCTAGGCCACAGTTTCTTGATCTTTAAAATAAATACATTGGATTAAATCTAGGTAAGGTCCCTTCCAGTTTCAGTCATTTATTTATTTATTTATTTGTTTATTTATTTATTTATTTTGAAAAAATTTTTGGAATGGGGGAGGGCAGGGCAGTTGGGGTAAGTGACTTGCCCAAGATCATACAGCTAGTAAGTGTTAAGTGTCTGAGGCCAGATTTGAACTCAGGTCCTCCTGACTGCAGGGCCAGTTCTCTATTCACTGCTCCACCTACCTGCCCCATCCCTTCCACTTTTAAATCTACAATCTTGATAATATTTAGCTTTCATTATTCACAATAAGAATGTATTCACTTGATACAAAATATCTGTGAAATTCAAGTCATTCATTCACTAATCAACAACTATTTATTAAGGTCTTACTAGGCGCAAAGCACTATGAATATTTTTTTTAATTTGTTGTTTAGAAAGCAGTTATTCAGTTAAATTCAGTAAATATTAAATAAACACCTACTAATTTCAAGGTATTATGCTAGGTGTTGGGAATACAAAGACAAAAACACAACAGTATTTGTTCTCAAACTTATATCCCTCTGGGTAACTAAACCCAAAACTCACTGCAGCTCTATACTAATTAAGGTTACTATACTAGGAAAATACACTGAAATATTGAAGCACTAAGGCTAAAATGAGTAAATACAGATGAGTAAGACTTTAAGTGAGGTTGAAGATTCAACTCCCCAAACTTATTTCTTAAAATCTTGATAACTGGGAACAATTTTATTTTGCTAGTACTATTTGAATAATTATCACAAATTCCCATTTCATCCTGAGTGCCCAGGCAAACCTTGGGGTTTTCATTCTTGGAAAAGATTTTTCATTCACATTTTCTAAAATAATTTATTTTTTTTTATTTTATTTTAGTTTGCATCATTCATTTCCACAAGATTTTGAGTTACATATTTTCTCCCCTTCTTTCCCCTACCCACCACCCCAAAACAACCATCCCAGCGTGTCCCCCCTCCCCCAGTCTATTCTCTCCTTTGTCACTTTTCGGTAGGGCAGGATTGATCTCCCAACCACAGTGCCTGTGTATCTCAAGT
>CM053581.1:137153780-137170568 GCA_028627135.1 Pseudochirops cupreus
CTTTTTCCCCTGAACTAGGTAAATGATATTTGATCGATTAAAGTAAGATTGTTAACCCATTTTGAGTTGCTTTCCTTTAGAAAAGCAGATCTAAGAACCTGTGCTAGTAGCCGCCCTAGGGATGCTAGGGTGCTTGCTGTTACAATGCTATGTTCCAAGCACTGTGCTGAGAATCAGAGATACAAACAGGCAAATAAGATAGCCCCTTCCCTCAAACACTTCACATTCTATTTAGGGGAGATGACGCATATAGTAGAGTTCAGTTGCAAGGTAGATGGAAGGGCCTGGTGATTCATAATGTGCTAAAGCAGGTTGAATAGCAAAGCCCAGGAGTCCTTAGAGTGCATCAGACAGTCAGATGCTTTTACTTTTTCATGATTGATTGATTCTTCATTATATTCTCCAAATCCTCTTTTCACTTGTACCATACCTATATTACCCCCTATTTCATTCTCCCCCCTCTGATTTCCCTTTGCCCATGCATTCTCATTTTCACCTGGGTTATTTTCTGCTTCCCATACCCCCTTTCCACCTCTTGTTCTAAGCACTTATAATGGAACCACTGTTACCATTGTCTTTAGAAAAGGCATGTTAGTGGACGTCATTATTTTTCTATGCACTAGTCTTGATACATTCTAGATCAAAATATTCTTCCCTGGTTATCCTCCTCCTCTATGTGTTGCCTTTTTCTATTAGAAGGTAAATTCCTTGAGGAAAGGGACTTTTTTTTAAATTTTGGAAACTATAAACCCTAGCCTTATGTAGCAGCAAGGACCCTAGCATACCCAAGATGACTGCTGGCACAGGTTCTTTGATATGCTTTTCTAAAGGAAAGCAACTCAAAAAGGGTTAACAATCTTACTGTAATCAAACATACATAATTTATCCAGTTAAGGGGGAAGAGTCAGCACCCCAAACTTCAAAGAATACAAACAGAAGTTACAAGAGAAAATAACACAATTAAGGAGAAAGGGCTTCTAGCTCTCCAGCTATTACATCCATACCTAGTTAGTCACCAGTCACCAACATCTGGGTTTTCAAAGCTGGGGAGCTCAATGGCTGCCCAGATTCTCATCTGGCCAAATCACACGACTCTTCCCCAAGTGAGCCCCAAAGCAAAACCTCGCCTCAGAGTTATATATAGCCTGCTCCAGGGTCAGAGAACATCACAATCCTCATGACCCACTTGACTACAAAGTAACCAAAATAGTGCCTTCCTGAAAAACAAGCCTCTTACCACAGGCTCCAGGTGAGCACATGCAGCCTATTAGGGAGCAGAGTATGTTTTCGAATCAGAAAAGGTCCTCAAGTTCAATTTAGGCTTATTAAGGGAAAGGGAAGATCTTCAAATTTCTATTACCATTGCACCTTATCTAAGGGCTAAGTATATAGCCCAGAGCTAAGCATATGGCCAACACTTAGTAAATGCTTTTTCATTAATTTGTTCATTCAGGTTCATTTTGCTCATGAAAGTTTTGTAAGAGCGAATTTTTCACTATAGTATAATTGTGGCTTCTCCAGATAACTCTGGAGGAAAAAAATAAGTTTTTTTCATGATGAGGGCTGACATGCATTTGCTTGTGTGTCATCATTTTGGAAATGGCTCTTAGACTCACACAAACTCCTTTTTTTACTCATATGAAGTCAGATTCTAGTGGTAGTAGGTTTGAAAGTGTTCACTGCAGTATTAGAGCAATCTGAAATACTTTGAAGGAAACAAAGTCTTAGATGTATGGCATTAGTACATGCTATGCCCTGTGGATGATGATGCCAGATGGAAAGGAAAAGATTGCTATGAGGTGACTAACCCAAAGAAGAAAGTGAACATGGTCCATCATGGCTTGACAACAGGATCTTTCACCAAAAAGACTACCTTAATAATTCACTCATCATCAATCCTTTTTTTCTCCCCACATCATCTTGTCATTTGCAATTTATCTAAGTCTAGGTTTGGAGACAGCAGGGTAGTCATATCATTTCTACCTTATTTTCCATGTTATTGAAGAAAAAAATGCTCGGGATCTGATGATGGGCCTTTATGGATATTTTCTAAAGAATAATTTAAGTATTCATGAAGACAGTGACATGACGGCTACAAAGAATAAAGTGCTTATTGTATTTGGGTATCTTGTTACTGATGAGCTCCATCTATGAGTTTATTTCATTGTCATTAAAAATGAGCCACACAGTTTTCAGAAGGACATGCTGGATGCCACTCAGGACTCTTCAGGACTGCTATTATGAATGACTTGCTGTCAGCATGAGAGCAGAGATTGAGAGCTGATTTATTTTCACAACATGCTTCCTTCCTGCTATAAAATCATAGCTCTTGCTTCAAAACTCTAATATGTATTTGAGCAAGATGTTTTGGAATATTAAAAAAATAGTAAGAACTTTGAATTGTCCAGTATAGCCAAATCTGATGCTGCATGTCACATCTGAAAGCAGGCTGCTGAAATCATTCCTTCTGTGGCACTTCTGTGACTCTCTCCAATCAAGGACTTTCTACCTTGTTAAAGAAAGAGTGTAGTCAGCATTTTCTCTAAAGGGGTTCTGCCTGAGCTGAAAGCCAAGGCCTATCAGAATGGTTTAGAATGATCACTTAAAGTATTTGGTGTTCTTTACATGTCTCCAACAGTCATTTTTAAATTTTGTTTCTTAGATTGTTTTTACATAGTCTGATTATATGAGGACAAGAAGTAAAAGGAAACCTAAAAGTTAGAAGGTGGAATTTGATTTGTCTTGACAATACAAAATCTCTCTCATTAGACTCTTAGTCATACATATACATGTACAGACACCCACTCTTGATTGGGGGAGAAAGTATGATTAGGCTGCCACTAACATGCACCCCAAGTGACCTTTTTGTTCCTCTGGTAGGCTATTTCTGGCTGCCAGAAAAGAGCTCTTTGCCAGTGTTTCCTGTACCCTCCTTCTCAAGGGCGTAATAAGCTACAACGATGACAGAAATTTATATAGCACTCACAGGTCTGCAAAGCCCTTCATACTCATTATCCCATTTGAGCTTCAAAACAATCTTCTGAGATGGATTCTATTGATGTTATTATCATCATTTTACCAATGAGAAAACAGGTCTGAAGAGATAAAGCCCATAGCCCTCGGCCAGTAAATATCAGATGTAAGATCTAAAACTATTTCCAACATGCAGTTACAGCACTGTGCCACATTCACCATGCTGTCTCTCATGATGTACTTATAACAGCCAATACAACTTAGGCCACATGTGTACTAAAAATGTCTCATATTACAGCTGTAATCTCTCTACTCTCACTAGTATTAATTATGTCATTGAAATTTTTTTTTCAGGTATATACTTAATATTTTATTGGTATAAGGAACTCCTAGCAAGGAAATTCTATCTCCTAATGCAGTTCAACAACTATTCTGGTCTTTGTAGCATTGGAGAATTGTTTGCATCTGTTTATTCCACTTGGGAAAGTCTTTACATATTTGAGGTAGACATCCCCCTAACTCAACAATGGGTTTGAGGCTTGTTGGTTACCCTCAAACTGGTTTAGCCTACCTACCAAGATGGTTTTATATGTGTGTGGTGACTACCCATGCTATAGCTTGAAGCCACAGATAAAAGCTGGTGAAAGGTAGACACCAAGGATAGAGAAGCAATCCTAAAACTTCCTACTAGAGGTGCTACTCTTTCCCATACGCTCAATTTATTCCAACAGCCATGAAGGCAGCTGAAGCAGGTGCTGTTGGGTACTTAGAGCTTGGTCAGAAATTGAAGACACCAAGGTCACCCACTGCATCTCAGGCCACTGCCAGTTATCTTGACTTTTGTCCTGCCACTGGACTTTAATATCTCTGGAAGAAAGTGTAAGGCTGACAACTTTGTGCAACTCTGCCTCACCTAAATACAATTCACATGCAAGTCCAAGACATCATCCATGTTGTCTGTCACTGGTCCTCTTTGAAAATAAAAGATAAACAACTAATATTAGAGAATAGTCTCCAATATGTCATATTAGTGAGTAACTACTAATCCTATAAACAGCAATAAAATTTTCCATTATTTATTAATGAATAAAAGAACTAGGAAAAAAAACACAAAGTCTTAGAGGTAAAAGCCACAGTGTTAAAGATAGTGCTAGAAGAATTCAGATAATAGAAGTGGAAAAGGAACACAGGAAAAACTGATTTTTCTGCCATTCCCTCAACTATCTACCAGCACTTGTACAAAATTACATCACCATCATAACTGATGCTCACACTGATGGTCTAGTGATGCTACAAGGACCTAAAGTACCATACGGATCATTAAAGAAAGATCACATTATGTTCTTTTATAATGTGCAATGTGTTCAACTGTACTCTGGTTCTTTTGATTAACCACAATATTTAATTAACTAAAATATCCTTTCCTCTAACTATACTGACTAATGGTGTTCACAGTAATATTTAGTAAAACCAAAGAATAGACTGAGTTTTAACCATCGTTCCATTTGAAATAAATATGATGATCAATAAATATTTAATTTCCAAGTAAATGTAAATTGAATTCATAAGGGTAGTTAGAGTATAACCACAAAAGACTTTTTTAAATGCCGAAGGAATCTTTTCACTGTATGCAATATTTCATTTCTACCTTCTTTTCACCTTATTTCTTAAACAAATCATCTAAAATAGATGCAATTCAAAAGGTAATACAATATATATTATTTGTATGTTTGTATGCACAAAAATGTTAGTTTCTAAAATAAGGCAGAGAGATAAAAGAAAAAAAAACGAGTATAGTTTACCAGAATTGTATCTCAAATTTTATATCAATGATTCCATATCTCAAACTGAAAATATAATTACCACCAACCCATTCTTACAAATTAAAAAAAAATACCTCTCTGATCAAAATATTGACTATGAAGTACATTTGAAAAATAATGCATCAAATGTTGTTGTTTCAGGTTTACCCCAAAGTCAAATGCCCTCACGTTACATAAATGAAATGTTGGTAAAGAAATGAAAGAATGGATTTCAATTCTTTGGGTCGTGAGCAGTATCTGAATCAGACGCCAGTCATAAGTTTCCAATTTTAATTTTGCTTGACAACTCGCAAAAGCACTTAATGAATTGTTCATATTTGCCTTCTTTTTCTTTTCCTTTTTTTTTTTTAAGATCAAAGGAACATCAAATGGTGAATTAAACCCTAAGATATACTCCAGCTGAAAGACAGCAGGCTATGGGAACTGTGAATGACATACACCTGAACGGCATTTTAGTATCTGGTAGAAAATCCAAGTTGAGTAATTTATTCCAAATTCTCCCTCTCAAACTAGCAAGGGATGAATGCCAGAACATAAACTCACTACTATCTAGTCACAAACAGAAGGCACTTAAATACCATTTTCATTAAAGAGGACATAAACGTGCCAGTTTCAGAGGTCACAGTTTTTATAACCTTTATGTAGATAAAAGCTATATCATGTCCTCTCTGAGGAGAGAAATAAAGCAGAACTGAGCAACATTTGATTTCCATTTTTGTATTGTCCTGCTCCTGCATATGGGAGGTGGAACAAGAAGGAGAGAGAGGAAACAGGAGAGAGGGAGAGGGGAGAAGAATGTATGAATGAATGAATTGAGTAGAGGTCTTTAAGAAAATGGTAGTTAAGGAAGATTTAGTTGCTAAGGCAAACACCTTAAATATTTTAAATTAATAATACCTTATTGTTTATACAGATAGGAGGCCTGACATAGTCAATAGAGTAAAGGCTGTCTTACCTCTAAAGCTTACTATTTGTGTGACCATGAGTGAAGCTCTTAGGACAATATTACCTATATTATCTGTCTCACAAGGGTGAGAGATGATACACATAAAGTCCTTTGTAAACCTTAGATTAGTATACAAATTTTAATTATTATTACCAGAAAACATCAGAACAATCTTTTCTTTTCAGAGAAAATATGATATGAATAGCATTGTTATATATTGCTTTACTGTTTACAAGAAGATATTTCCTTCCTGAAGCTAAATCTGTATCTGTAACATATTATAATCTCAAAGGAAAATGAACATAAATTTTCCAGAATTAATGTCTCTGAAGGCACTTGATCAAAATAGAAACTTCCCAGAGCTGTCCATGGTGAGAGGTCATGGACCTGGCTTTGATGGTGAGGTCACAGAGGCCTTTTCCTTGTACTGGTACAGAGATACCAAGGTGAAGAAAAGGACATAACAATACATACAATCATGGCATAATTTTCTGCTAGTTTCAGCAAGCCAAAAGCAGCCGTTGTACATCCACAAAAGCATTTTTAGAATTTCCAAAGTTAATCCAACTCAGAATAGCATTAATGAGTGTGGAAACACTGGCCAGACAGCTGGGGTAATTTTAATACAGGCTCAGAAACAGTTCTTGAGATTTCAAGGACTGCTATGTTATTAATCCTGCCTCAGAAAACACCAAATGGGGGAAATAACCCTAAAGCCATGTTCCTAATTCTTTTACTGATTCAGAAGCTCTAGAGAGTCACCCACTTTGTTCCATAGAAGTAATTTTAAGTCATCTTCCCTCCTATGGAGACTAAAGTAAGTCTACTAGCAAAGGAAGCTAATTTATCGTTTAGGACAATAGTAATAAAAACTTGCAGAATGTATGCTTTATAGTTTTATTCACTGCCTACTTTGCAACTTTATGGGCCAGTTAGTGCGAGTATTATTATTCCCATTTTACAGATAAGGCAACTGAGACTAAGAGAGTGATACTAGGGAAAGGGTGTTGACTGGAGTTAAGTGACCCTGGGTTCAAAAAACTACTCTGTACTTTGAGATTTCCAACTATGTGATCTTGGGCAAATCACCTAACCTCTCAGATGCTCAGATTCTTCACCTCCAAAATGACAGGGTTAGACTAATGGCCTCCATGGCCCCATCCAGCTTTAAAGATTATGATGCTATCATAAACTTACGGTTTTGGAGCCAATTACTTCCCATTACATCACTGAATCTTGGGACCTTCAAGGTTTTCTACTGGTTTCATACCTGAGCAAGAAATCTATCCACCTGATAACATCCCTGCAAGTAGTTTTCCAGTCATCACTTTGAAAGACCTCCAGTAGTGGGAAACCCATTACCTTCTAAGATGGCCCACTCCACTTCTGGACCGAATTATTTGTATAGAAGTTGTCAGATTTTAGTTTTTTTAAACCCTTAATCTGAAATCTGTCACTCAATAACTTCTATTATTACTCTTGATTTTATACCATGGGTCAAAGCAAAATGCATCAAGAGACTTTCAACTACAAGAAGATAGCTTCATCCCAAGTCTTGTCATTTAAAGTCTTCTCTTTGCTAGGCTAAATATTCCTATTTTCTCCAACATTTCCTCATATGGTATAGCTTTGAATCCCTTCACCATTCTGATTGCCCTCCTCTGGATGCACTCAATTTTGCCAATGTGTTTTCCAAAATGGAACACCCAGAAATAAGTGCAATAATTTAGATATAGCCTTACCAGGGCAGAGTACAGTGGGCCATATATTTCTTTTTTTTCTGGGCATTATTCTTCTATTAACACAATCTAGGATTTCAATGCCTTTTGTTGTTGTTGTTGTTGTTGCTAGGTTGCACAATTCGTGCATGTTGAAGCTGAAGCCCATTAAAATGTCCTGATTTTTTGCAACAATTTTTTCCTCTACTTATTTCTCCACAAGTCTACATTTGTATAGTTGATTATTGAAACTAAAGTTTAGGGTTTTACATTTATCTCTATTAAACTTAATCTTATTATATTCAGTTTTCTATTTTCATCCTTTGAGATGTAACTGGATCCTAAATTTGTCATCCAATGTTTTAGTCATTCCTTCCAGCTTCATGTTGTCCACAAATGTGGGAAACATGCAACTACATCTTTATGAAATCATTAACAAAAATATTGAATGAACTGAAAATGTTGAGACTATTTTCCTTGTTGACATTTAGTCAATAAGGACTCACTACTATTGGGTACAGTTGTCAAAGTTATGAAATCACCTGACTGTGTCATCACTCAGAGTGCTTCTGTTCAAGGGAGAACATGTCAAATACCTTCTCTTATTTCTCCCTTTCTCCCTCTCCCTCATTCTCCCCTCCCTCTCTTTTTCCTCCTTTCTTCTTTCTTCTCTCTCCCTCCCTCCCTCCTTCCCTCCCTCCCTTCCTTCCTTCCTTCCTTCCTTCCTTCTTCTTTCTTCACAACTCATCTGCCATAGTGAAATAATCAGAACACCCCTTGTTCCTTATTTCCAGTTCCAGCATCACTACTGTGATATTCTTAATCTTGCCATTACCCACAAGTGGTTCTACTTCATTGTTCATGAACTCAAAAATGTCCTAATCTGGTAATAATATTTTATGATTCCATTTTCCCTTGTCTTTTCAGTTCCTCACCATAGCCCCATTCTCTCCATGTCTCTGTTCCATCTTAGTCCACTACTCCATGTACTTGGCTGTACTCTTCTCCTTTCCACATTCCAACTCCTTGATAAAGCAGTTCAGCTCTCTGATATCCTATTCTCTTAAATTCTTCATCCTTTTTTTTTTCTATTATGATTTATGCCTTTCCAAGGCGCAACTGTGAAATACTCCTACTGTACCCCTCCCTCACTCTCACTCATGAGCTGAAGGAAATCAGGAAACCGTGCTTATTGGGTCCAGTATAAATTATGTTATTTGATCTCAATGGATTAAAGCAAACATACTATTTCTATTTTAAAAAATCTGCTATCTCCACAGCATCTGTTCTGTATTTTTTCTCTCTCCTCAAGTCTCCCGTAGCATCCTTCTTCTCGGTGTGGCTGAAGGCCTAGCCTCACCTCATACTTCCTTGAAAAAAATTGAGGCCATTCATTTGAGATCTCTTTCTCCCTTTCTTGTCATCATACATCATTCAGTCTTCCCCAAATATGTCCTTCACTCTAGCCTCAGATGAAGAAGTTGCCTTTCTCTTTGCCAAAGTCAGCTACTTTCATGCAAATTTTAGTCCATTCCCTTAAGTCTTCTAAAATCCATATTCTCTTATCTTTAATCTTTCCTTTTCTAATTGATTCTTTCCTGTGTTCAACAAACTAGTCCAAGTCTCCAAATTTGAAAAATATCTCACTGGATCTTGCCCTCCTAGACTGCTATCTGCCTATATCAATCCTCCCCCCCCCCCTTTTTTTTTTTGCTTTATGCTGGGGGAAAGGCAGGGCAATTGGGGTTAAGTGACTTGCCCAAGGTCCCACGGCTAGTTTTGTGTTAAGTGTCTAAGGTCATATTTGAACTCAGGTCTTCCTGACTCCAGGGCTGGTGCTCTATTCACTGAACCACCTAGCCACCCCCAATCCTCCCTTTCTTGCTATACTGTGACAAAACAAACAACACTAAATTTATTCTCTTTTTATTCTCCTCTCAAGCTTTTCTACACCCTCTACAATCTGGCTTCTGATCTCATTATTCAACAGAAACTACCTTTTCCAAAGTTACTAATTATCTCTTAATTGACATATCAAATTGCTGTTTCTCAAGAATGATCCCTCTTGACTTCTCCGCAGCATCTGGCACTGCTGATCACTTTTCACTTCTTTGATATATACCTCTCTCTCTCTAGATTTTCTGACAGTACTCTCTCCTGATTCTCCTCCTATCTGTCTGATCACTTTTTAGCCTCCTTTGCTAGTCAAATTTATTACTTTCCCTAAGTGGTCCTTTTTTTCTTTTCTTTTTGTTCTATACTGTCTCATTTGGTAATACCATCAGGTCCTAGGGTTCAAGGATCACTTGTAGGCAAATTGTTCCCTAATGTACATATCTGACCCTAATCTCCCTCCTGAGCTAGAGGGATGTGCCTTCTGGACATCTTGAACTAGACGTACTATGTACAACTCAAACTTTAAAAGTCCCTATTCCTTCAAGACCAAATAATAGATTCCTCTGTTTGGCCTTTAACATTTTTTGCAACATGGAAACTTCCTAGCTTTCTTAGTTAAACTTAACTTCTTTCCACAGATAGTATAGTCCAACAAAAATGATCAAGTTAGAATTCCTTGAATACAACACTCTGTTTCTTATATCTGTGCCTTTTTGGTGCCTGTCCTTCATTTCTGGAATGCTCTGTCCTCTCAGTTCCAAGGCTTCATTTCTGACTTCCTTCAAGAATCGGCTTAGATCTTGCCTTTTGCTGGAGGTCTTTTCTAGTTTCTTATACTCTCAAATTGTCTTCCATCAATTCTGCATATACTTTGCATATACCTAATTATTGACATTGCATCCCCTAATGAAAGAAGCATTGTAAAGTTCCTTCAAGTCACTGAATATTTTTACCTTTCTTTGTATACAAAGCACTTAATCGAAGGTCTGGCACATAGTAGGAAGTAAGGAAACAAGCATTTATTAAGTGCCTACTATTTTTCAGGCACTGTGTTTAGCACTTTACACATATTAACTTACTTGATCCTCATAACAACACTGGCAGAGAGGTAATAGTATTATTCCTTTTTTTTTTTTTTTACAGTAGAGGAAACTAAGACAGACAGAGGTTAAATGACTTGTCCAGAGTCACACAGCAACTAACTGTTTAAGGTTAGATTTGGACTCAGTTCTTTCTGATTCCAAATCTAGCATTCTATTCATTTCACTATCTGTCAAAATATGTGTTTAATAATTTTTTGGATCAAAAATTTGTTCTGAATATGTGAAAATGAAATACATGTGAGATAAAGAAACTGTTACTCCTATTTAAAAAGTGGCACAAAAACACAAATTTCTTTGACATTAGCAAACATTACAGTATCTCAGATTTTTAGAGGATAATCTGGTATAGTGGAAGGAATATTGGCTTGGAGTCAGGAAAAGAAAACTCAGTCTTGGGCCTGAGAGTCCTTAGTTATGTGATCATGACTAAGTCAAGTTCCCCTATTCATTTTCAGTTTACTTTCCTGTAAAATGGGAATGAAAATGATCACATTGACTACATCAAAGGTTTTGAGGAAAACAATTAATAAAATATATAAATTTAAACCTTTTATTTTTTCCATTAGCATTCAGAGAGACAGTGTGGTATAATATAAGCAATTCTAGCTTTCAATTCAAGAACCTCGGTTCTATTCCCACATCTAATACCTACTTGATGTGTAATTTGAATAAGTCACTTACCCTCTCTTGGTCTTAGTTGACTCATTTCTAAAAAAGAGGAATTTGGATTAAATAGTCTCAAAGTTTCCTTCTAGTCTTAAATCTATGATCCTATTATAATTATAATTTATTATAATTATCATTAATTATTGCTACAATGAGTAAAGGTCTGAGAAATGCCTGCCCTTTGTTTACATATAGCTAATGTATTAGAAGACAAAATCAGTATTCAAAAAAGACCTCCAAAGACTAGAATTATTGTTTCAATCTACAGAATTGTCAAGTTAAGGTTTTCTAATTGTATCTCTAGCACTTAGTTCAATACTTGAATGTAGCTGGTGCTTAATAAATTTTTTTTTTCCTTTCCATTCCATTCCACGGCAGGTAAAAAAAATAAATGATATGATAGAATGTGTGTGTGTATGTGTGTTTGTATGTGTGTACATACTGGGGTTCCTTAAAAAGTTATCAAGTAAGAGGAGGTAATCAGTGCCATTGTACTCTGGGTTAGATGACATGAGCAGCAGGCTTTTTGGTTTTGAGGAAATTTTAAGAAGAAAATTGACAAATTAGAATAAAATGACTAGGATGATGAGGAAAATGGCAATCATATCATAGAAGCTGAAAGACTTGCATGTGTTTATACTTGAGAAGAAAAGATATCTGGTTTATCACAGCTAAGCCGAAATATTTGAAGGGCTGTCATATAGAAGGTAGAGTCTACATTCTAGTTGTTCCCAGAAAGCAGTATTACAAGTAATATATAGAGGTTCATAGCATCACAAAAAGCTGGAGAGGACCTAAAGCTGAGGTCTAGGCCACATAAAGAATTAGTACAAGAGCTACAGAGAGTTGCCTATACATATATGCATATATATATATATATACACATACATGCACATACATATGTGTGTGTTCCATGTAAAGAAAAACTTTCCTAAAGAAATTACCCTAAAATCAGGGCAATAAGTACTTATTAAGCAATTATTATGTGCCAGTCACTGTCCTAAGAGCTGCAGATAAAAACATAAACAAAAACAAAGACAGTCTCCACCGTCAAGGATATTACATTCTAATGAGGAAGAACAATACATAAAAGAGAATTGAAAATGAGGAAAGGGAGGGCTGGGAGGGGAGGTATAGAGAAGGAGAGAAATTACCCATACATGCGCATGGTGGTAAATTCAAGTTAGAAGCATAGCTGGGAAGTGTCTAAAGCATGACTAGCTTGGGTTTTTTTTCCCCAAAAATAGGAGCCTTAGAAGGAACTAATTCACCATTAATAAAAGCAGTCAGCAGCAGAAGGAAGTGCCAGGGTGAGAAGGCAGCAGGAGACCTGAACAACACAAAAGTCGAATGGGCAGCCTCATGAGGATTGATTCTCACCCACTAGTGAGTCAACTAGAGGTCTTCAACTCACTGCACATTTGTTGGAGATATTCTAGAGAGGATCACTCTTTAGATAAGAATGTTACTATGGTTTATGAATTCCATTCTAAATATTAGATTCCATGGAACACGCTCAGAAAAGTTAAGTAACTTGCTTAAGATCACTTAGACAATCTGTAGCAAAAAAAAATGGAACAGAGCTTGGGTCTTCTAACTATCATTCCAGTGTCTGTTGTTGTATTTCCCTCTTCATCTCTGCCTTCTGGTTTCCCTTCAAGCCCCAGATAAAATTCCATCTTCTATAACAAGCCTTTCCAAATTGTCCTCATTTCTAGAGTTCTCTTTCTACTGGTTATTTTTAATTTATCTTGTTTTGTACAGAGTTGTTTGAATGTTTTCCCCCATTATGTTGTGAACTTCTCAAAGGAAAAAAAACTACCTTTTATTGTTTTTATATCCCCAGAACTTAGTACAATGTTTAACACATAGTAGGTGATTAATAAGTGCTTATTAACTGACTGATTTCACTCTATGTTTTCCTTTAAGGTAAATCTACTAATTTGTGTTGGCAAGAAGTGAAATAATGAATGTTGGAAGTTCTATCTACTAACAAATGCTTTAAGTTTTCATTTTTTTTCTTTATAATTACAATTCAGCTGATTTGGGGTGGGAAAATATGTCATTCTCCAAATATGGTTGTTCTATCCAATGACATTTGTAGAATTTCCTCTCTCAAGACTGTTAAGAACTACTGTTATTGGTGGTGTTATCATTGAACCAGCTGGTAAGCCTGAATGTTTATTTCAGTTGACTGAGCTCATACTAATGATGCCAAAATCATGGGTGCTAGCCCCAAAAGATACAGTCAGCATTACTCTGTTTCACAGCAATGAGCAGTATCAACTTTCTTGTTTTGAAGGAAAAAAAGGAAAATTCTTAAAAATATAAAATCATGTTTCAAATGAAATATCTATTTTCTAAACATTCAAGTTAAAAAAAAAAGAATCATAATCATATGATCCTAGAACGGGAAAGGACCTTATAGATAATCTACTCTAAACCCCTCAATTTACAGATAAAGAAATGAAAACCTTAAGAGGTTAAACTATTTGTCTAAGGTCACACAGATAATTAATGGTAAAGTCAGGAATAACCAGGCCCCAGTACTAGGATCTAAATGTAAAACAGGAGTATTTAATTTAGAAAAGGTCTTTCCAAGATTTTAATTATTATTCTGGATGATCTTGCTTGAATTTTAAGTGCTGATCTATAATCATTCTTTGCATTTTAGTGTTGCTTTTTATCATTCCTAGCTGAGTACTGAGCTCTAATATTGAAGATCTCCAAATTTGTGACTTGACAGTATCAATTTATTTACTATTTGATCTACTATCACAAAGACATATTAATCATGGGATATATTCTGATTTCCATTCAAAAGCCATTTAGAAGTTTAAAGGTCATTGCTTAAACAAGCTGCCTGATCATCATCATTGCAACCTATTTTGATGAGCTATATTTTGGAGGGTAAGGAAAAAGATATTGGTCACTTTTAAAAGAGTCTAATTCAAAGAATGAAATAACATTTCATGAGCTATGTTCCTACTACAGCATGCTAAGGACCATTTGAGAATGAAGGGTACCCTAATTATTGGAAAAAGTAAATTCACACCTTCAAAATTGGTCATTTAAACTTAAAATCACTCGCATAAAAAGAGTTGGTGCGCTTTAACTTGCAAGACATATTCCCACTGGTTTTACTAATATATTCATTATAACATAAGGACAGAAGATTCTCAACATTCTCATATAAGTAGTCTTTCCACTTAGGCATACTTTCAGAAAAATATCTCTCTCCCTCTCTTTCCCTCTCTGTTTCTACCCAGCTAGTTCTCTGACCCGCTCCCCTGACTGCCCTGCCTTTGTTATATCTGGATGCCAATATCCTGGCGCACTTCCTAAAGTTCACCTCGGCTTCCTCTGCCCCTCCCTATTTTACCTGACCCATCCTAAAGGAATCCTTGACCACTCTGGCCAGGGATTTTTGCTTCCCTCCCTCTGTCTCCGACCAAGAGACTCCACCTAGGAGAGGTCCTCTACATTTCTGAGACATCCTAAGAGAAAGAGCAAGAGAGAATTCAAAAGCACGAGAGTGCTCCCCATTAACACTGGCCAGAAGCCCACGGTCTATGCTTTATCCCTAAGGCCTCTCCCTCTATACAAAAGCATTTGCTTCTTTTCCCATATACCTGTAGCTGATTCAATTTGGAATATTTATTTGTTAATGTTATTAAATCATTTGAAAGTTTAAAAAGAACTTAGGTTCTTGTTCTCTCTCTCTCTCTCTCTGTCTATTTCTCTCTCTGTCTCTCTCTCTCTCTGTCTCTCTCTCTCTTCCTCTTTCATCCTTCCCTCCCTCCCTTTCACTCTCTCTCCTTCTCCCTCTCCCACAACCCAACAACCCCCTTTCCTTTACCCTCTCCCCCCACCGCAAACAGAATGTTCAACACAACAAATTAATTAAGCAGCATGGTTACACAGAGTACTGGGCTAGGTATAAGCAAAAACTATGTACGTGTAAACCAAGTCACACTGAAATGTACGAAGGGAACTTATTGCTTAGGTAAAAACAATGGAAGATAGCATAACAAGGACTATTTTTTACACAGCAAATAATCTTTCCCTGATTTATTTGACTGAGTTCTGATTTTCAAAAACTCAACTTTCTAAAATCATAAGATTCTAGATTACATTTCATATGTGATAACTCAATACTACAGTTTCAGTACCAGAAGGCTATTTTCTCCCCTCTTGAGTATCTTTTGTTACAAGCAGGCAGTGGTGGCATAGGTTCCTTGACTTCGTGGTCCAAAATTAATGTAGCATAATTTGTTTGTGACATGTATTATGACATAGATTTTCCATTTGTTAATTAAAAAAACCATATTTCCAGTGCATAAAAGACATCATCAAAGAAATGCATTTGGAAAAAGAGGGGAAAATCACAGCCACTGTGATAGAGAGCCTTAGTGCCATACTGTCACGTATAAAATACGAAGATCTAGATGAAGAGCCCTGTGGAGAATTTATAGAAGAAGGAGAAGAATTGCACAACATGGGGTTGAAATTTGTAACAAGGTATTTTCACATATTAATGAATGTACTGAATGAAGAAAGTGGTTACTGATTGCTTGTTATATGATAGGCAGTCTTCTAAGCACATAGAATAAAAGAGTTGAGATATTGTCTGTACTCAAGAAGTATAGTCTGGTTTCATCTTCTCTTTTGTAAATGATAATGGCTGTGGTGAAGAACAGGCTTCTACAAGACTTTTTCATAACCAAAAGAAAAAGCTGTATAGACCAATCAAAATACTAGAAATTACTGGGAGAGGGAAGGCAAGAGTTCATCTGGTCCAGGCCACATTGGGGAAGTCCTGCCATATGCCTGCCCCAAATCACCATTTCTATAGCTGAATCACTCACTTCTCCAACTCTTAGGATCTCTTTAGAAGAAAAGTGGAAAGGAAAAATGTCCAAAAGAAACAATAGTATTAATGATTATGAAAGGAGTTTAACTTGGATTTAACTGGTGAAATTAATTATGCTTATAAAGTTAAAAAATGTAGTTTTGGTGTCTGTTTACTGTTTCTAATTCCTAAATTTAACCCTGGTCATAACATCAGTCCTTTAGTCACATCCCTCTTCCTTTTCTACTTTCTATTCAAAACATTCTCTACTGACTTTGGTTCTTCAAAGTTTCCACAATGTCAGATAGGAGTACTTCCTGCTCTTACACAGATCACAATCATCATATGCCTTTGTAGATGATTTCATGAGCTTCTGTGGCCAATACATTCATCATATTACTCTCAATATTGTGGTAATGAAGCTCTCTGAATTTAACTAGGTTTGTCCTGAGATGACATACAGTCTAAGCCTACACTCAAAGCATTTCCTAATTGATAGAACTGGTCAGAGTTTGCACTTTTGGGGGGCATATTCCATGTCATGATTAGGCATTGGAGAATGACTTCAGTAGAGTGTGTTTTCTATTTTTAAACTCTCCAAAATTCCTATCCCAGGTTGAAGCATTCCCCTAGCTTATGTACAGACAGGCATGAGGCTCTATCATTTCATAACCATATAAACTCAAAAGCCCTTGGATCTTTTTTCATCAGTCAGGTATATATGCTTCATTTTGCCACTACCTTTTACAAACAACTGATATAATAATTCTTTTTTTTTAATTTTATTTTAGTTTACATCACCCATTTCCAC
>CM053581.1:137171068-137210919 GCA_028627135.1 Pseudochirops cupreus
TTTTTTTTTTAATCTCTGTGGGGCTCTGCTTCCAGAAGGGAAAGCTCCGTCCCAAATTGCTGGGGTCCTCCCGGCTGCCATAGCTCTCAGGAAGGTGCTAGGTCCCCTCCCCACTTCTGGCTCACTGGATAAAGAAGACCCACAGGACCAAAGCCCAAGACCACGATCCGGATCCAGGCCACTCAACGCGAGAGCACTTGGCCTCTGAACAATTGCTTGGTCCCCCTGCAGTCTGTAGGCCAAGGACGTGGAAGCTGCAACATGGAGGCAGGTGTAAAACCTCTGCCTGTCGCTTCCCAGCCCTGGAGGCGTTTCGGCCAGATGCTTCTCTCCCACAACCTCACAAGACCCACTGACTTAGTCCTGAACACTGCCGCATCTGCTGCCAATCCCCTCACCTGAAGCTCCAGCTGGTCCTCTCATCTAGCTGCTCCCAGGGCTCAGCCAGGGCTTCAGGCCAGGCTAGTTTCAGTTCACAGTGCTGATATGGTTCCTCATAGCTGAGCTGACTTTAGTGGAAAGTGTATTTCTGTGCGTTTTGGAGTTCTAGGATTAGTTTAGAGTCATATTTTATGGGTATTTTGGGGTGGCTATGTGAGAGCTGCAATATGTTGCTGCTCCTATGCTGCCATCTTGGCTCTGCCCCGATATAATAATTCTTTATAGGTGTTAGCTCTCTCATAACAGAGCGTCTTCTGCATTGTATCTTAGCAGATAGGGCACTGGGCTAACAATCAGGAATAATAACAAAAATGATAAGTGATAGGAATCATAATAATAATAGTTATATAATTATTTAAGGTTTGCAAAGCACTTACATGTTACCTTATTAGAAGTAGCCAGTAGCAAATTAGTTATGGGGCTGGGGCTGGAGTCCAGAAGATCTACATCCAAATTCAGCCTCAGAAACTTACTAGCAATGTGACTTAATCTCTGTGTGCCTCATTTTCCCTAATTGTAGGGGCTGATGAGAGGATGATATGAGATCATATTGCCCAAAGTGCTGAGCACAGAAACTGGTACACAGTAGCATTTGTAAATGCTCATTCCCTTCCTACCCCTATTTAATCCTCATAAAAACACTGGGAAGTAGGTGCCGCTGTGTCCATTTTCCAGAGCATGAAACTACAGCTGAGAGGCTAATTGACTTGCCCAGAGGTATAGATAAAGCAAGTACCCAAAGTGGAATTGGAAATCAGTTCTTCCTGTTTCCAAGTCCTGAACACTCTACTTACTTAAGTCATTCTGGGCAAATCATTTAAATTCTCTTACTTTCAATTTGCTCATCTGTAAAATTGGGATAATAATAACTGATTACCAACCTCAGAGGGCTGTTATAAGGATTAAGTGAGATATTACATACATATCTGAAAGGACTATGTAAATATCAACTCTTACCATTTTTCTTTCCATGCAGCAAGAATAGACAGGGGAAATATTTATCCAGCACATTTTGATGCAGAAAAACCTTTTAAAAAATAGATGCCTTTCAATTATATGAGGTTTTAGTCATTTCCATTTTTTTTCTTTTTGAAAAGAAGTTTCTCTCCTCTTTCTTGATTAATATTTTATACATAAATAAATCCTTGTCTGAGGTTGCCCTAGCAACTCTCTAACTCATGGCCCAGCTCAAAATTGAAACTCCCACAAACTCTTTCAGAAGAAGTTTTCTTAAAGAGCTGCATCACTTAACCCCGAACATATCCAACAGAATTTTAAAATTTTAAGCAGGTTGTTTTAAGCAGAGCAATGGCACTTTTGCTTCATGGGATATTATGTCCAACAAACTCCTCATCTGAGGGACAAAATGTGGCTGACATACTCCCATGGTTTGAGGGCTTCTCTGGACAGTTGTCACGGTCTGCTGCCAAGGATGGATTCCAGATTTTTCTAGCTTGTTAAAACTTGTCAGATCTTGTGTTCCACTGTCATAGCAACTACAAGGATCACAAGATGACAGATTCAGAGCTGGAAGGGACCTCAGCATCCAACCACTTCATTTTATGAAGAGGCGGCTGGTGGAACAGTAGATAAAGTACTGGGCCTGGAGTCAGGCAGCCCTGATTTGTAATCTGGCCTTCAACACTTACTAACTGTATGGCCCTGGGGAAGTCCCTTAACCTCTGTTTGCCTCTGTTTCCTTATCTATAAAGTGGGGATAATAATAGCACCCACCTCACAGGGTTGTTGTGAGGATCAAATGAGGTAGCATTTATAGAGCACCTTGCTCAGTGCCTGACACTTAGTAGGTTCTACATAAATGTTAACTACTGTTACTGTTATTATAATTTATTATTTGAGGAAATGGAGGCTCAAAGAGGTAGGGCAAATTGCTCACGACTGTTCCTGTTCAGACGTTCAGTTATGCATGACTTCATGACACTGTGGATCGTAGCACATCAAAGATACTGGAGCAGTTTGCTTCTCCAACTAATTTTACGAATGAGGAAACTGAAGCAAATAAGGTCAAATGACTTACCCAGGGTCACATAGCTAATGTGTGAGGCCAGATTTGAACTCAGGTTTTCCTGACTCTATAGCTCAGTGGTCTATTCTCTGAGCCACCTGGCTGCCTCCTAGGCAGATTAAGTGACTTGACCAAGGTCACATAGCTAGTAAGTATCTGTGGCTAAATTTGAACTCAGGTCTTCCTGACTCCATGGCCAGTGCTCCATCTAGCCCAGTGGTTCTCAACCTTCCTAATGCCGTGACCCTTTGATACAGCTCCTCATGTTGTGATGCCCCCCCAACCATAAAATTATTTTCATTGCTACTTCATAACTGTAATTTTGCTACTGTTATGAATCATAATGTAAATATCTGATATGCAGGATGTATTTTCATTGGTACAAATTGAACATAACCCACAGGTTGAGAACCACTGATCTAGCCATCTAGCTGCTCACAGTTACATAGGTACTAGTAGAGGAAACATTTGAACTCAAGTTCTCTGACTTTAGAACCAGTAATCTTTTTACTATACTGCCTCTTTCAATGATCATAATGTGCTCTCTCCTGCAAAAGACCAGCTTTTGAGGTTGATATTCTTCCAAGAATGCTTTCTATTGGCAAACTAGCGGACAGGAAGATGATGGGAATATGTAAGCTGCAGCAAATTGCCAACAATGACTTGAGTGCAAGAAGTGACATAAAAGCTATATCCAAAGACAAGTATAACAAGAAAGGGAGTTAGACAGGGTCTTGTGGTAAGAATGAGAGATAATCACAAGAATGATGAACTGGCATACATGAAATAACAAAAGACCCAGTGGAGTGTCTCTAATTCACAACAGAGATCTTCTGTGAAGCGTATGTAGAAAAACCTGAATGAGGATTAGAGTCATACAAGATTAGAAGACATGGATGGATTGTGAACTCCATTAGTGGAGGCATCCACTAGTAAAATCATGCATGTATCAAAGAAAAACGATAATAATAGACAGAGGAGGATGAATTGCTTCTTTGGGAGCATATAACAAATGGATTAAAGATCTATAGAAATATTTTTAGAACAAGCAGATGTCACTTGCACTAGCATTAGTAAAGGTCAATAGCACCATGCAACTGGATTTCTTGAATATAAGTGAAAATAATATATCTCTGGATGTAATATCTGAAATGGTTAAAACACAAAAATGAAATAAAAAGTTACCTCATGGGCAACATTCATATGAACTCCACCAATAATAAGTGAAAAAAGAAAATCCGAACAAATGGCTATTCTGGAGACTTATTTTGTGGAAATAGATAAGCTTTTGAGGGCAATTCAGAAGTAGGTCACCATCACCAAAAATTACTGAAGGGTTATATTTAAGAAAGCTAAACTTAGTGATCAATGAAGATTTTGCAAGGAAATGGAAAAATTGTACAACATAATAATGCTAGCTAGTATTACATAGCATTCTGTTGTTCACAAAACATTATATGTATTATATTGTTAACATATAATATATTAAATATATATATACACACAAACACACACACACACGTATATGTATACACAATTTCATTTCATTTTGACAGCATCCCTGGGATGTAGGTGCTGTGCTCACTCTCTAGATTAGGAAACTGACAAAGGTGACATGACTGTATCATCCATAGTCATGTAATTTTGAGTGTCTGAGGCTGGATTTGAACTAAGGTCCTCCTGTCTCCAGGGCCAGTGATCTACTCAGTGTACCATCTAGCCATCCCCTTAGTTATTTTTCTGTTCTTAAGCAAGCGATACTATTCTTTAACTGGATACCAATTTATGAAAACTTCATAAATGTCTAGTTTGGATATTAGAATTTTACTTGACCCAAGAAAATAACATGTGTGTGATAGTATTCATTCTTCTTTTTTTTCCATGTCAAAATATGTATTTATTTACCTTGTGTCTATCATATCTCAGAGGTGGATAACATTCTCATCATAGGTCCTCTGGAAACGTGGTTGATTGTGTCTTTTTTCAGAGTTCTTAAGGCCTTCAAAGTTTTTCTCCTTTACAATGCTATCCTGGCATGAATTTTTTTCTTGGTTGTGTTCATTTCACTCGGCATCAATTCATACAACCCAGGATTCATTCTTCCGTTTTGTCATGAGAGAAATCACCATTTTTCCTTTATGAACTGTAATTATTTCAGAATCTGGAGCAAAGCATTGCCATTAGAAATTATACTGAATGACTTGTTGGATTCTGTCACCCCTAAGCTAGAGAGGTTGGAGAAGAAAAGAGCTAATAATATCTTATCATGTTATCCTAAAGTTTTAAGCTACTGAATACACTAAATTTGGTCAGCAATTATATTATAATCTCGGTGATTTCCTCAGTGTGGGGAACTCTCTCCAAAAAGCCTTAAAGAATTGCTTCAAGTTTATAGAGATTAAAATGACTCGTCCATTGCCACAAAGTCTATTAAGTTACAGATGGCAAGTGGATTTGGGTTTGCTGGATTTCAGGTTGAGAACTCAATCCATTTTGACATGTTATCACGCAACTGCTTAGGTAAAAATGAAGGATCTTCACATTTGGTGTGGGGAACTCTGTCATAAATTGAGGCATCCCACTGACCACTGTCTAGTTTCAGTTCCATGTAGTTAAGTTCTGCCTAATTGTTAGAATGTCTCCATTTACATAACTCAAATATATACTACAAGTGATCTAACCCTTGGACTTAAATTTGTATATATTTAAAATATCAAAGAGGCTTCACTTGGTTCAAGGTTTCTACTTAAATTTTTTACACTTCAACAGGAAAGTCAGATGACATGAAAAATGTTGGATATATATACAAGAACATAAATCAGCACAGTCTGTTTTAGAGCAAACCTTGAAATGAATAAGCCATATTAATTATTTCTCACTGGTTCACTTTGTTTCCTTTACTGAGGTCCGATATATTATGAAGATACCTAACCTTTTAAGATAATGGTCTATGGTGAATCAACTGTCATTTCCAAGAAAAGAAATGATGTGTAGAATACAATAGCACATCTCAACTAGTATGCTAATCGGTGACAATGAAATGAGGCAGAAAAAGTGACAAAATGGCAGAAAATCTCAAAAGAAAGAAATGATTCAGTAATGGGACTTTTAATGAACTCATTAATATTTACTAAAAGGGAATTTTTCCCTTTCACTTAGCTTCAAATGTCTCCTTAAAATTATTTTCAAATATTAAGACTGCATTAGAAAAATAAGCTGATTACAAAAATGTGGAGAATGAATGCAATTCAGCTTTCAAGAAAAGTATGCTTTAAAAAGAAGCATCTGCACCCCAAAGGCCATTTACATGCATTATCATATTTTATCTACTGTAAAAAAACATAAAGTAATTCATACATGGCACGCAGTTTTTATTTAAATTGCTATCACAGTATGCTAAAGCCCAGTACCACATGGATTTGGGGGTTTTAAAAGATAATAGTAGAAGAAAATGAAATTTTAAAAAAGTTTCCAAATTTCAATACATGTACATATATCTATACATTTGTAAATATGGAAGATGACTTGGTATCTTATATTTGGTTCTACTGAGTTCAATTCAACAAACGTATTCAGTGCCTTCTATGTGCAAGGTGTTGTGATAGATATTAGAGATAGAAAAACAAAAAGAAAACAGTTCCTAATTCTTACTAATTTGTCTGAAATTATTTTAATTCTGAACTTAAGAGATAATAAAGTAAACATTTCCATACAAAAAGTTGAACAGATAATGAAAATTATATAGGAAATCATACATCTCTATTTGTATAGTTTGCTGTTCCTTTTAAATATGTAAGAAATTCAATGTTATTTTTTTTTAGATTTCTTTTTTTTTTTTTTGGAGGGGGGAAGATTGGGCAACTGGGGGACCTACCCAACGTCACATGGCTAGTAAGTGTTAAGTGTCTGAGGAAGGATCTGAACTTAGGTTCTCCTGACGCCAGGGCTAGTGCTCTATTCACTGAGACACCGAGCCGCCCCACAATTGTTACTTTCAAAATCTATCTTGTTTGTCTGTTTCCTTATAAACTTCCTTCTGTTTGAATCTTTGCATTTAAAAAAATACTTCAATGGTACATCTTTTCTGTTAACCTTCCATCTCTTCACTTCATTCTATTCCACAACTGATGTGCACTACCTTAGTCTCAAGTTCTTGAACTACAACAAATGACATAGTTTTCATGGTTCAGCTCAATTCATTCTATACCAGTTCATACATGTTTTCCTGGTTTTTTTTTCTCACACTTTCCCTTTAATCATTTCTTACAGCATGATAATACTCCATTATATTTGCATATCCTGCCAAGAAGCAGCTAGATTGCTCAGTGTAACGTTAAAGCATTGTCCCTGGAGTCAGGAAGACCAGAGTTCCAATTTAGCCTCAAACATATACTGGGTGGCAGACCCTGGGCAACTCACTTAACCTCTGTTTCCTCCGGAGAAGAAAATCACAAACCACTCCACTATCTTTGCCAAGAAAATCCCATGCACAGTATTGGTATGATAAAGTCCTCAAGATCACAGAGTCGGACACAACTGAACAACAATAACAACAAAGGTTTGTATATCAGCTTATACCACTATCAATGACCCTCTATTTCTTTTCTTTTCTTTTCTTTTGCTTTTTGGAGGGGCAATTGGGGTTAAGTGATTTGCCCAAGGTCACATGGCTAGTGACCCTTTTTTTCTTATGCTTGCTTTTCTTTAGGTTTTCATGACTATATTCTTCCAGTTCTTCTCTTATCTAGCCAATCATTCCTATGTTTCCTTTGTTTAATCTTTATCCTGGAGTAATCTGCTAACCTGCTAACCATGGCTGTCTCACAGGGCTCTCTACTGGGCCCTCTTCTGTTCTCTCTCCTTAGTACTTCACTTCGTTAGCTTGTCAGCTCCCATGGATTCAATTAGCAATTCTGTGTTGATGATTCATAAATTAACTTATAAAGTCCTAAACTATGTGGGGACCTCCATTTTCACATCTCCAAACTGGATGTCCCATAGACATTATAAACTCAACATATCCAACACTGAACTAAGATTTTCCCCTCCAAAGTCTACCTTCTTTCAAAATTTCCTGTTACTATTGAGAAAACCACAATCTTTCCAGTCACCTTGGCTTACAACCTAGATGTTTTTTTCAACTCTCCACTCTCTTGTACCCTGCATGACCAATGCCTATTGATTTTACCTTCATAACACATCTTGTATAGGTCCCTCCTGTCCTGACATTGCCAAGTCAGGTCTTCTCTTCACCTCACACATAGACTGTTGAAAGAGTCTGCTGTTTGGTCTCCCTACCCTAATTCTCTCTCCGCTCTAATCCATCTTCCACTCAGCTGTAAAATTCATCTTCCTAAGGAATGGATCTGACCATGTTATCCTACTGTTCTATAAACAGCATTGGCTTCCTATCACTCTGGAGATAAAATATAAAATCCTTTGTTAGTTATTCAAAGTCATTTAGAACCTGCCCCAACTTTCCAGTCTTTTAACATCTCATAAAGCCCCCCTTCCCCACGCACATCCAGTAGACCATGGCCTCCTTGGTATTCTTCCCAAAAGACACTCCATCTCCCAATGACAGGTTTTTCCCTGGCTATTCTCTATGTCTAGAATGTCCTTTTCCTTCCTCATCTCCGTCTTCTGGAATTCCTGTCTTCCATCAATACTGATAAACGCCTCTACAGGAAGCCTGGTGGATAGAGTGGATAGACAAGCCTAGGTAGATAGAATGGATAGAGCTGACTGACCCTAAAGCCAGAAAGACCTAAATTCAAATCTGGCCTCAGATACTTACTGGCTGGGTGACCTTGGTCAAGTTTCTGAACCTTATTTACCTCAGTTTCCTCATCTGTAAAAATGAGCTAGATAAGGAAATGGCAAACCATTCAAGTATTTTTGTCAAGAAAACCCCAAAAGTGCTCATGAAGAGTAAGATGCAAATGAAAAACAAATAAACAACAGGAAGCCTTTCCCAATACCTCTTGATTATAACATTTTCCCTCTTTTGATTATTTTAAATTTATCAATTTATCTTGTATATGTCTTGTTTGGATGTTACTTATGGGTTTTTTTTTCTCTTTTTCTTTTTTTTTTTTTGGTATCCTTAGCACACAACACCATGACTGGAATAACCGGTGCTGAATAAATGTTTAATAACTGAATGATCTGGTGAGTTGCAAAAATGTCAAAAGAGAAAACATGCGTGGAAATGGACATTCCACCCCTACAGGGTCCAGGATTTTCAGACAGATTAGCATCAATGCCCTGAGGAACAATGAGTGAACTTCAAGAGTGACCTTTGGGTCTCAGGCAAGCAGTAGTGGAGATAAGGTCTCATCTGATAGTCTTCATGCAGCTGGATATGAATTTGGTAGGATGAATGTTAGTTTGTGCCCATTCTATTCAAAGACCACAATGGGATAGAGGAAGGTATGTTTTTAAGATGTTGGGGAAAAGGTTGATATTTTTGAGGTATATTTTTGAAGTAAATATAACTATGAAAAAGCTAATTGCTATTATGTGGTTAAATAGAACTGGGGTGCCAGTCAATCATTGGTGGCTAATAGTGAAGGAAACTCTGCTGTGGTGGGGGCTTTTACCAATGGCATTAAAGAAGAAAAAACCCCTAGCATTACCAAGGTATTACCTAGAATCCTGAAGGGAAAATTTATCACACCTCATTCTAGGAAAATGAGGCCAGAAAGATCCTGGCTTTATGCAGAAGAAATTAAATGAATGGCTACATAAGTGATCCGTAACAATGAATTATAAGCTAGGTCCCTTTCTTTTGGTGCTCCTCCCTTTTTCAAATGTACATGATAATAAACCTTTCTTAAAGCAAGTGGCTTATACATAATTTTGATCAGCAAGTATATCAAAGTCATCTTTGAATAGATATTTTTTGAAGAAATGTTATTCCTATAATTAATAAATGGAAGTAGATGACAGGTAGATTAAAACTAGGCATTTATAGACACGGTGTTTTAGAAACAGATAGCATGTGATTTGACTTATATTTTAAATAAAATTATCCTCTTGCTGGAAAGAAAGGATTCTCTTCTTTATATTTGTTAGAGAAGGTGATTTTCCTCTGGAAAATTCTCTTTGATAATTTAAAAGAAAATCTATTTTGCCTTTAACCTAGTGTAGGCTTCATTTAAATCGAAATTAGTAATTAATTACTCTTTTTAAAAAAATTTCCCTGAACAATCAAAAACAGATGGTTTAAAAGAGTTCTGAAATATCTGAAATTCCATACTCATATGTCTGGATGTGATTGAAGTCACAGAATAATATAATATTAGAATTTGAATGAATTTTAGAGGTCATTTAATTCAATCCCTACCTGAAGCTTGAATCTTTTCTTCTAGTTATTGACTGATCTACTGAAATTAAAGAATGACCAGCAGTCACATGGTATTAGAAGAATGCATAGAGTGATAACAGTTTGACACTGCAGAAATATAAGACCTGGAGATTTAAACCTCCCAAGGAAATTTTTTTCCCCATATGTTTACTAATGTTTGAACAAAAACTTGCAAATCCATAGTCATTACTTTCTGAATAATTTTATAAAAATGTGTTAACATATATGACATGTAAATATAATATATTACCAATAAATGTTAAAACTTTTGTATTTCATTAGGATTTTTGTTTGTTTGTTGTTGCTGTATATGTCAAGATACCATGTTTGGAAATCCTGTTCCAAAGAACTGCTAGCTATTCCCCAAATCTGATATGTCATCTCTGCACGTTTGCTAAATCTTTCCTATATGCCTAGAATGCACTTATTCCCCAATTCTGTTTCTCTGAATACTTTCTTTCTTTGAAGTTGAGGTCAGTCTCATCAATGAAATTTTTCCCATTCCTCTTAATCGTTATTGCTTTCTCCCTCCTGAAATCACTTCCTATTTTAAAAAAAATGTGTGTGTGTGTGTGTGTGTGTGTGTGCGCGTGCGCGCATGCATTACAATAGGAAAATGTAAGCCCCTTGAGGGCAAGCACATGTTTTTTTTTTTTTTGTTCTGGGTTTTTGATTTTTTTTTTTTGTATGAGAACTTTCAGCATCTAGGGTGGAATGAAAAATAAGTATATAGAAAGCTTGGCACATGAAGTGACAAGGTTAGGTTATCTCTAGAGCACTTAAAAAGGAAATAAAAGTGAATAATAAAAAATAAGAAATGGAAAAGATCTGTCACATTCTTCACAGTGAATTATTTTCTTTAGCAATAAAAGTGAAGCTGCCACATTTGGATTCTAACCAGTCTTCCATATCCTACATGAGGAAAAGACACTAAAGTAACAAAGAAAAATAAGATTGTATGCACACAAAGGGGGTCCTTCCTGAGGCAACATTCCCACTGGCTTATTTCAGTACCTGAAGTTCCATTATCACACACTTGTTACTTTCCGTTAAGTATCTGTTTGCTGCTAAAAATGTTCTTCTCAGGGAGATAAATTAAGCCTTCTTAGTATTTAATATCTTTTGGTGAATTATTTGGTCAGGTGTAATCCAATGTGAGTATATCTGGGAGCTAAAGGCACTCAGGAGAAAATAAGAGAAGAGAAATAGATCCAGAGTATGGGACACTAGCTGGGGAAAAGTAGGCGATTAGGAATAGCATGTGTATAGAGGAGTATTGAGAAAAGGGACTGTCAAGGATAGAAAAGGGATCCTAAATGCATAGTGGGATTTTTCCCAAAATAAACTTTGAAAACTGATTATATAACAACAAAAAAATATTTACCTGATTCATTGATAACCAGTTGGATATAGTGAACAAAGAACTCAGTTTGGGAGTCAGTTAAGTTGAAGTCTTGTCTCCTTCATATAATAGTTGTGTGACCATGAATAAATCAATTAATCCCTCAATACTCTGGGTAACTGGGTAAGAGTATAGGTTTCAGGTGAATTGCCAGTCAGTATTGGTATAGAGACTTTGCACATCATGAGTTCCCTGCAGCAATGAAACCACAAGTCCAGACTGCTGTCTTCCAAATTGTTAACTACTCATATTTATTTAAAATTCTGTTTCATTCACATCTCTTCTAAATATAAACTTTTGTTGATAAATCTTAATTTTTAAAATATATTGTCATTCTGCATCAAAGAATTTCCAGGAAAAAAGGTAGTTTAGAAAAAGTTAACCAACATGACAAACGGATTACACTTGTGTATAGGCAGCACCCCAAATCCACGGCCCCCTTCCTTTGAAAAGTTAAAGAATGGAGGTACATTTTCTCATTTAATTCCTGGGTCTTTGGTCCTTGATAGGTGAACTTCCACCTTATCTTGGTTGGACCAGGAATCCATACCACTTCTAGGACATTTCTAAATCATACTGGCACTGCAACTTTTTTGCCATCTTTCTAACTCCTCTGAATGTGTTTTCTTACCCTATTTGAGATTAAGCCCTTTGAGGGCAGGAAAGACTATCTTTTTTCATTCAATTAAATGCAGTAAACATTTATTAAGTGGCTACTATGTGCTAGGCTTTCTGCTAAGGCAGGGGATACAAAAAGAAGCAAAAGAGAGACCCTGCACTCAAAGAGCTTAAATCTTATGAGGAAGACAACATGGAAACAAGTATATTGCTTGATTATATTTGTAACCTTTGGGCTTAAGCACAATGTCAGGCACACAGCAAACTTTTTAAAAATATTGAAAACTCATACTTCTTGGTTCATTTGATTCATACATTCATTCACTCATTCATTCATCATCTTTCATTTGGAGCCAAGCATGGTGATTATAATTACACAGAATTCAGCTTTGTCGTTGTTTTCATTTATATTATCTCTCTGTAGTATTCCATTCATCTTTCATAACTTGCTTACATAAGATTACTGTATTACATAACATTAATAAATGAGACAAGTAAAATTTGGATAACTGAATCTTCAAATTTCCTGAGGTCCATTTGTGTTCAGCTTTAATTTTTTTGGTTGTATTCAGGTTTACAAACCAATTATGTGTCTTTTCTCCTCCTACATTGTCAATGGTTGCATGTGGTTTCTTTTTTTTTTTAAACAGAATGCACTTATATGGCATTTAAGTCATTCTTAACTGCACTAACCATTCATTATACAGTCAAATAACAGAGATTAACTATAGTGGTTAGTTTTCTGTAGTAAATTAGTAGGGCCAAAATGTTGCCTAAGGGATGTGCCATGAATCCAAGTTTATTCACTCACTGGCTCCCAGCAAAGAATTATGAGAGAATTCTGGAGTATTATAGGTCAAGACTTAGACATTTTGGAACTGCATTGCATTTGTTTTGTATCCTTTTAGGTATTTATTTGATACTAAGAATAGGAAAATGTCATGCAAATCTCATAGGTACATGTAATGCCAGAAACACTACAAGATGTCTATGTTCCACTGCATAGTTAAATAGCATTGCCATTTACTTACAGAAATGTGTTCATTTTAAAAAGAGCAAAAATATCAACCCTTTTCAAAGCATACATTCTTTCTGTGGAACAATAAATTTAGATAGAATTTCAATTATTCTCTCGTGCAGCAAATGCAAGATCTTTGTTTTTCTGTTCTGAGAAATGACAGCCTTAGTAATTCAATATTCATTTTCTTTGAAACGCATTTTGAATTCTCCTTCAAAGAGGAGCTAAGCTTATTAATTTGTTCTTTAACTAGAGGACAAAGTGTGTGACTCATGGTATATGGAATACAAAATCCTGGAGGACCAAGAAGATTTAATCAAGTATTGTAAGGGAAAGAAGAAGGAAATGAGCCAGAAATCAGAAGAATGTGAATGGAGTTCCCAACTTTTCAACAGCAAGCTTTTCCATAGCTGTCTCTTATTGTTCACCTAAAAAACAAAGTTACAAGGTAAAGCAATAATACAAAATACCTCCCTGAGACACATGCCAAAACATTTACTTTTCTTTTTTAATGCCACTTTAATTTCTGGTAAAACTCCAAAGCAAAGGTTTATATTTCATGATATTGTCAACTTTGCATAAAACTACTAGTACTACTCACGACTTATACTGCCTCTGGGAGACTATTGATTTTTTTCTCCTCATAAATCTGAAAAATGCTCTCTGCTTTCCCAATGGACCCATTATATTTATTGGTGTCTATCCTAAAACAACAGTTCAAGGTTATAGCTATAAAAACATTTGGGGCTTTAATTCACCACAAAAAGTTGACAGAAGGCCACAGAAGATTACAGAGCTTGTTCAGCGCTCATAGTCTGGCCAAGCAGGCAGCATTACAAACACCATTTCTTCAGTGTGTGGCAAGGATGTGGAAAAGTTGCTGTGTATGCTCATCCCATGACATCTTTCTGCACATCCCTAACATAAACACAACTCTGGACCCTGTGGCTGTTCTATTGGCATCATCCATCACCCCTCCTCATGAGCACGCACAAATGACAATGAGATGAGGGCCATATAAAGGTGATGACTGTGTTCCTAAGCTAGAAATATTAATTAAGTGACACAAGCTGACCTCTTTTCCTTCTGAAACTCAGCAGAACTGAGTTTATAAATTTCTTTTCTAGAAGCTGGTGATTTTAAGAGCTTTCACACTGTTAATACCACAGTGTAGGGGCAGTGTTCAGAAATTTAAAGAAAGGCAGCAGCTAATCTCAGTTTTGCATTTTCTAATTTTTTTTTTGGCCCACTGACTTTTGTCCAGAAAGACATAGCCATGGATGAATATTTCTTAATTAAACTTGTTCTCTATACCTAATTAGCAAAATCTTCCCTGTTATTAAAATTATTTATTAACCTGAGGCATGGTGTGGTATGGGGGGCACTTTAGTACATATATTAATCACCATTTAATTTTTATGGATTGAATGAAAAATTTAAGTCAAATGACTCACCCTTAACAGAATAACACATATTAAATTGCACTGACAAAGGAGTTTTTTGTTATGACTTTTGTTTTTTGTTTGTTTGTTTTTAGGGTTTTTTTTGTTTTTTTGTTTTTGTTTTTTTCCATTTCATCAGTATAGGAAACTATCTGCTAAAGAAAATCTGCTACTCTTTTACAGCTGGGGTACCAAGAGATTTTCTAACCCAAATCACAAGTTTAGTATGTGGGAGATGAGAGATATGAACTCAGGCCATCTTGTCTCTGAAACTAATTCTTTATCCACCGTGCCATACTGCCTCTTGAAGAAAGAGTTGGAGAATTGAAGAATAAAACCTGTTTATTAATTTCTGAGTATAATTATAATTAAAGTAACAAAATGAAAAAAAACCCTCTTTTATAGTTTATAGTCATATGAATATAAGACTTGGTTCTATAAATATTCTCCTTCAGTCTCTCCCTCATCTCTGATTTTCTCTCACTTCTCCACATGATGAGAAATATTTCAACCAGTTCTGTTAAAAATCCTTTTAGTTATGGGCCAGCTGTGACTACAAATACTAAATGCATACTGCCATGGTGTTCATTCTATACCTGTCATTTAATTTAATTTAATTTAATTCAACTTAAGTCTATTCAAACAAATGCTTATTAATTGCTTATTAAGCTCGTACTATGTGCAAGCACCGTGGATACAAAGACAATTCCTGTTCTGGAGTTCACTTTCTAGTAGACAGATATACAAACAAGAGAAATATGATACACAATGGGGAATAAAGGGAGAAAAGAAGAAATTACAGAGCATTAGAGATACTTTAGGTGAAAGGATGAATAGTTTCCACGCCCAAACCTCTATATACTATGGCCTCTGGTTGCCTTTAAATGCTGAATCTGGAGTCTGGATATGGAGTCTGGTTATGCAGATGAAGATGTCCAGCAGGTAGCTTCATTCATATACTATTTTTCTCACATTCTCAATCTCAATATCCTAATCTGTAAAATGGAAGTAATAAAAGCATCTAACTCACAGAGTTGTTTTGAGAACCAAGACATGTTTAAATTGCCTTGCTAACCTTAAAGTGTTAATATAAATGTTCACAACTATTATTCTTATTTAACAGCATGAGGGAAGGAGGTGGCACATGAGGTAAACATTGAAGGAAGACGTAGGGAGGTAGACAGCCAGAAGGAAAGCATTCTGTGCACGTGGAAGAGCTTGTGCAAGTAAAAGAGGCAGGAGATGACTGTCCAATTCAGGGAACTGCAAGTACTTCAGTTTGACTCTATTCTCACACAGTGAAATGAAACTGGAAAGATATGTTGAGGTCTTGCAAAGAGTCGTAAGTGCTACCCTAAGAGGCAAGGGAGAGCTATGAAGGATTTGGGGGGAAGAGAATGACATGATCATATCTGTACTTGGAGAAAATTATTTTGGTTACTGTCTAGAAGAATTATTGATGAGGGTAGAGACTGGTGATAGAGTGACCAATTAGGAAGCTATGCAAAATAGTTCATGTGAGAGGTGAAGAAGGTCTAAATTGGGATCATGGCTGAATGAGTGCCGAGGAGGGGACTAATGTTGGATGTTATGATGGTAGAAAAATGAGGACTTACCAAGTGATTGAATATGGGGAGAAGAAAAAATCAAAGCTGACTCAGGTTAAAAATTTGGGGTGACCAAAATAGGGAAATTCAGAGATAATGAGAGCAATCTTAGACATATTGAGTTTGAGGTGCCAACAAGTTACATAGATGATGTCCAGTAGGTACCTAGCAATGTAAGACTGGAGTTGTAAAAAGCAATGACAGCTGAATATTTAGCTTGGTAGTTTTTTTGCACAAAGGTGATCATTCATGCACATATGTGGTATCATATTTGGAGGAGGACACTACATTTTTTGAGGAGAATCATTAATAAGATTGAGAACATCCAGAGAGGGACAGAACAATATATTGAAGGGCCATGTGATTATAGCATATAAGGCTCAAATGAAGAAAGAAAAAATATTTAACCTGGGGAAAAGAAAAATGGAGAATAAAAAAATGATAGCTATTTTGCCCACACACATACACTCTCACACACACACACACACACACACACACACACACGCACACACACACACATGGCTACTGAATGCAAGATGGATTAAATTTGTTCAGTTGGGTCCAGAAGGAAGAACTAGGAGAAATGGGCCAAAGCTTCAAAGAAGTTAATTTGGACTTCATAAAATGAAAATTTCCAGAATAATTTAAACTATCTCAAAGTGTCATGGGCTGCCTCAGAAAATAATGAGCTCTACTTCACTACAGGTGTTTAAGAAAATTTGGGATAATAACTTGTAGTTGAGAGGATTTTTATTAAATAGTGGTTGGATTAGATGGCTACCATGCTCCCTTTTAATTCGGAGATTCTGTGATTCAGTAAATCCCATGAGGGTGTATAAAATAAGCAAAGTCAGATATTAATAGAGAGAAGAGAAGAAAGCTCTGAAAAGAGCCTTGAGTACTAATATAGGGATGACAATTTACCAAAGGACAGTAAGAAGAAATGATCAGAAGAGTTGGAGAAGCAGGAGAAAATAATGACATAGAATTCAAGAAATGAAAGATCATACACAAAAGAGGGTGGTCAGCTATCTCAAAAGATGAAAAGGGGTTATATTTCCATTCAGTCTCCTAAACAGTTACATGATTTGAAAAAGAATAGTGAAATAATCATCAGAAGGAAAACATACTACCTGATAACAATAACCATGGCAAGATTACTTTTTCATGGAAATAAATATTCTCTATTTTTAAAAGTTTCTATATTGGATCTTTATTTAGAACTTAATATAGTACAATACTGAATTTGCTGGTTTTGATAAGAAAAAGTGGCCTTCACCTGAAAAGGGGAGGAGGATTACATGTATCTTTTTTCAAACTGGAAAATAAAATAATGCCCCAGAACAGAAGCAAAATTTGAATTTTTTGACTATATAGGCACTGATCCTCCTGAAGTAAACTGAGAACAAACAAATTTCCCCATGTGTGACCCAAGAGGTCATACCTGTCTGAAGCTAAAGGGATTTTTCAGTTCATCAGTGATATTCATTAACTATTCTTCATATTACTTCTCTTGACTGGAAAAGAATTCACGGTGAAGTCTAAATGCTGTTTTGTGAAGAAGCCCTCCTAAATGCCTATCCCCAGCACCACAGTTTGCATTGCTCTCTGATTTCCTCCAATTAAACTGATCAGATATATGGTAGTGGCTACTACAGAGGAATAGGCAGTACATAACCTTTATGTACAAATAGAACACTCAGATATTTATGGATGGGTGTCCCTACAATCTGTGGTAGAAACTGAAGCCTATTACAAAAGCAGAAACAAAACTTAGAGCTCTTCTCTAAATGTCTTTTCTACTTCCTGTTTTCCCTATACTATTACCTTGCCCACTACTACCTGAGGAGGGAATGATGTGCTAGAAGACAATTTTCATTTTATCACACAAGTAAATTAAACTTTAAGGTTATTATGGTAGACCTTCTGATCCCCCTTTCCCATTAAGTACAATTTCCCTTTATCTCCTAACATTTTTGTTGCTCAGTTATTTTTTTCAGTTGTGTCCAAACTCTTCATGACCCCATTTGGTGCTTTCTTGGTAAAGATATTGGAGTGGTCTTGCTATTTCCTTCTCCAGATCATTTTACAGATCAGGAAATTTGGGAAAGCAGGTTTAGTGATTTGCCCAGGGTCACACAGCTAGTAAGTGCCTGAGGCCAGATTTTAACTCATAAAGATGAGTTCCTGATTCCAGGTCCAGCATTCTATCCATTGTGCTACCTAGGTGCTTTCTGCTAATATCAGTCTTCTGATATCTTATTTTTGATAATCCTTATTCTTCTATTACAAGGCAACCCATCTTCCACTGTGATTAGATTCTGTTTTTTACAATGCTTTATGTGGTCCATCTTGAGAAGCCCATTTTACATGGAAATGTAAAAATGGACCCATGGATGTGAGGTATAGAAGAAGCAGATGTGAAGAAAAGAATTAATCCCTTTAACTCCACACAACCAACATGTACTCTTTTGAAAGGAAATCCAAAGAAAGCCAAATGTTCATCCAGTCTGCATGGTCTTCATAGCTGATGTGAAAGAATTTATACGATGAAGATTTAATTCCACTGCATGTACATGAGTGTAAGGTCTTTTGAAAGAAAGCAAAAACTGACATAAAAGGAAGGAAGGGGGGAAGAAGAAAACATAGTATACATTTACCATATGGACCATGCTAAGTAATATGGAAAACACCAAAATCATGGTAATTATCATTTTTTATATTCTACTCAATATATCAAAGACTTGTGATTTTTGTTGGCATGAGAAATTCTATTGTGGAGACTCCTTCTCCTGGTGCATATCACCACCTATCTATGATTTATTACAATTCAACTCAAATATTCCTAATGAGAAGTCCAGAATTTTATCCACATCACACAAACTGCTTTATATAGCTAGTAAAAAGACAAAAATAGGCATAACAGAGAAGTGACATTCAAGCATTAATGAAGCAAGGAAAAGGATAGGAGCCAAATTCACTTAGTTCCATTTTTGTCCATTATGATATAGTGGCATATAGATAACAAACAAAGTATGGAAACCTCATAAATATTAAATAATAAAAATGAGTATGATACCAGTAAGGATGACATTGATGTGAATTAGAATATTTTAACAGTAATATGGCTGAAGTAACATTAGTAGAAGGATCAGACAACTGGATTTTTTATACTGTTCTTTTTATATCATGGCATACTTTTAATAACAATGCTTAATAAATATTCATGAATAATATCTGATTCATAGATATTCACATGTCATCATATCATGAATAATACTATGTGAAAATTACTAATAACATGCATAATTTTAAAACTAATGCACCATTTGAATTTTATTAGTAAGTAAAAAATATAATTTCTAACTTAAAAATATATTTCAAGATCTTAACATGACATTCTAAAATCTGTTTTCCACTAAAAATAGATTGCACTAAAAATGTACATATTAATACCTAATCACTGAGAATCAGGAAGTCTGTCACATACTTTACACATATTCCCCCACATGTAATAATACTCTTCATAAATTCTAGGATTCTTTCTTAAATTCTAGGATTGTGTCATATAAATTAGTATCTATAGTTTCCTTCTTTGCTACCTGTTTCTAGTCATTTTCTTCTATAGAGCATAGTCAAGATCCTGACCTTCTTAAAAATAAGACATTTTTTAAAAAAGAAAAATGCTAAAAGTTAGCAAGAAATATTTAGGAATTTGTTCCAAAAAAGCTATTACCTTATTAATTTTGGAAATGTGCCTCCAGGAAAGAGAAAGAAACATGAAGAGCTTGTAAATATATACTTACACAAAACAGAAATTTAGGTATGTGTGTGTGTATATAGATAGATAGATAGATACATATATAGATATAGATATAGATATACACATACACAGAGTCTGAAATCATGGCACTCAATATTTATATTGTGTGTATGTGTATATACATACACACATATATATGCATATCTATATATGTATGTTAAATATGTATGTATGTGATTACTGCAGCTTAGAGAACTCTTGGTATGAGAACTTCCACATAAGTACTAAATATAATTCCTAGGGAATTGCCAAAGACACACAGATGTTGTATTTGACCAGGGGTCATACTGATATTACTCAGAAACAGAATTTGACACCTCTGACTCCAAGCATGGCACATTATGCCATGTTGCCTCTAAGTATATACACTTAATATATAATGATAAATAGACATATAGGAAACACATTAGCATTATTTTAGTGTGTAAGTACATCTAAACATTTATACTACACCTAAAATTCTTAAAAACACTTAATCATCAATTATTTTAGATTTAGGGGTATTAGAGACCCCTGTTTTTGATCCTTAACCTGACATATATGGTATTGCTCCTTTCTAGCTTTCCTTATTGTCCCAAATGGGAACTTAAATATAATAGTCATTGGACATTAGTCTTAATGGCATGTAGTTGCTGAGCTATAAGTTTAATTTCTTTTTTTTTCCTAATTATATTTCCAGCTTTTTAGAAGTTATTTTTTTCCCCTCAAGTTGGAATTCTTCTTTTATGTCTTTGGAATGGAAACACAATTATTGGCATTAAATGGTGTTTTATCCTTTATTTAGTGCTTCTATATCTTTAAAGTCTTTTCTGGCTAATATGTTTTACTCATTTATCCTGTAATTTGAGGTGAGATATACTAATAAATATCTAACCAACTGTCTATATTTTTATGCTTGCCTTTGCTTCTTTCCCTGTTAATGTTCCATTTATGATAGTATAATATCACATCATATCATATATCTTACAATAAATTAACACTAAAGAAATGAATCTTGTTTTATAATACTGCAAATTTCCTGCTAACCAGGCCATTTGGAAGACTTAGCTAGCATCTATCCCTAAAACATTCCATATATCTTTAGAGATCACTTCTTGTTACTTCTTGAACACAATCACTAAGGAATGATTGCTCACATTCAGCAAAGTTGTTCCAATAATATATTGCTATAGTCAACAGCTGAAACAGATACTAAGGGAAGTACTAAGTAGTCATACTTTTGTTATTTTATGCAACCATACAGCATCCAATATCCCAGAACCAAGAAGAGGAAAATAAAAAATTAACTCAACTTCCTTAGGCATGCTTATTTTCAAACAACATTTCCAAATAAGACTATGTTTTAGAATTTTTATTATATATATACATATATATGTATATATATTCATAGTCTTATTTACTTATAAATAACAGTTCTTTAAAAGTATGTATTTCTCCATCTGGAAGTGATTCATGTTATAGAAATGTGCAGCCAAAGGTAATTTTAAATTACTGAAGTTTTTAACTTTGTTTTCATCTTTTCAGGAAAAAAAATAAAATCTAGTATAAATATTTGGAACAATAACCAAAGCAACCAATTCAGAGACTTAGGTTTCAAGTTTGATAGAATTAGCAACAGTTTCTAAAGTATGTTTATGTTTTGATGCATAAAAGTTCTTTGCTTGATTCCTCTTAAGGAAAATATTGCTTCCAGGGATATGGAGATGATAGTCCCATTGAACTTTGCGTTGGTCAGATCTCATCTGAAATACTGAGGTCCACTCTAGGCATCACATGTTAGGAAAGGTATTAATAACTCAGAGATCATGCAGAAGAGGGCAACCAGCATGCTAAAAGATCTTGGTTTATGCCATGAGTGGACTGGTTAAAGAAATTTAAGGTGTTTAATCTGAAGAGAAGACTCAGGGTGGGGAGGAGGTGGCAGTTATGATTGCTATTTTCACTGTTTGAAAGACTGTCACCTGAAAAAAAATCCACAACAAAACTTGTATTGTTTGCCCCCCAAAAACCAAACAAACCAGGAATGGAAGTAATTTGTAGACATCGGAAAGAGACAAATCAAGCCTTGACATAAGTGGGGGGGAAATTCTTGATAACATATCTGAATTGTCATGACCCCATTCTTCTCAGCAAAGGTACTGGAGTGATGTGCTATTCCCTTCTCCAGCTCATTTTTACAGATAAGGAAACTGGGTCAAGCAGTTTTAAATGACTTGCCCAGAGTCACAAATCTAGTAAGTGTCTGAGGTCACATTTGAACTCATGAATATGAATCTTCTTGACTCCATGCCCATTACTCTATGCCACCTGGCTGCCTCTTGATAAGTAACCACACAGAAGCAGAATGGGCTCACTTGGAAGTTGGTGTCTCCCACTGCAAATCATTTGTGGTATTCAAATAAAAACCAGGTGACCCACTGGCTGAGCTGTCATAAAGATATTTTCCCTCATCTACAGCTTTGACCAGATGACTACTAAGGTCCTCTAATTCTGAAATTCTGGGATCTTCACAGTACTAAACTTTCTCCCTAGTAAATCATTCTTTGTTTTTCTTTTATTTTCAGGGTTCATAGTAGTTTTATGACTGATGGTACGCCTACAAAATTGTTCACAATAACTAATGACAATTACAAAGAATTTTGAAAAGGGTTAAATTAATGAGTAATAGATGTATCATTATCATCTACTTCTGTAATATCTCCTGCCTCTGTTGTTCTATTTTTATGTCCACTGCCCTTGTACAGGTGCTCCTTATTGCTTATGCTTAAGTGTTAGAATAGGTTCCCAACTCTTCTTCCCACTCCCACTTACCTTCCAAATCATTTATCACATCCCTATTAGAAATATTCCCTATAGATAGATCTAATCATTTCATACTTCTGTTGAAAACTCAGTCCCCTATCTGATATTCAAGACCCTCTACCATTTGATACCATCCTCTCTTTCTAGATTTATTTCATACATCTCCTCTCCCTACACTTTATACACCACCTAAATTCCATCACTCATCTTCCTCCATAAGTGTGCCTAAACTTTCCCAACTCCATGCCTTGACACATGTTGTTTCCTATCCCTGGACTCTTTCTCCTTTGAATGACAATGATGATGATATTAATATTAATAATAGCAGTTATCATTTACATAGTGTGCCAAGGTTTGCAAAGAATCCAAATATGAAGAAGGGAGATACACAATTTCATCTAGTTTAGTATAATACAAAGGATATTGAATGAGAAAGATGCACCCTAGTAGGGTTTGATTATCAGAGCTGTTACTACCTTTGCATATGACCTTAGACAAATCACTTCTCCATGAATGTCAATTAATATTGGAATATTGATGACTCCCCTAACCTATCTCAAGGAGATGTTGATGAAATTAAAGGAAAATGTAAATAAGAGTCCTATGAAAAGCATAAAGTATAATATAAATAAAAGACATAATCTCAACCTTTTTAGTTCTTCCAAATACTTTACAAACCTTAAAGCATTATGAAAATTCTAGCTGTTATCATCATCATCATTATCATCATCATCATCCTCATACAAAGGGAAAAACATTTTAGAGAACATCATAGAGAATGAAATAAGTAAAGGCATAGAGGTTGGTAAAGTTTAGGGGCATGTATGGAGGATTGGAGAATATCCTTGAAATCTGAATCTTCATTTTTACATCTCAAAAGATATAAGCTCAAGGAATAATTGGCTTCCTTCATATTAAGCTTATTTATATCCTAGAAGCCCTAGAAAGTCGAGACTTTTTAGCTTCCAGCTAAAGCAGCTGCATAAGATATTTAGTAGAACCACTTAGAAGTTTCAGTATATCTAATGCATTTCACAAATTTGAAAGCACTTAATAAATGTTAGATATTGTGGAGTGGAAAGGGAGGGGTTTCAATTTTTGAAAGTGTAATAATATAAAGAATGTCCAAGGAAGTAGAAATCAAAATGAAAATTAGATTACATGAGTTGATTAATTTCTCAGGTACCAAATGATTAATGTTTACACATCATTAACGAGTAGTTTAGATAAATGATATGATTTTTTTTCAAATACTATTAGATTGTCTTTTCTTGATATATATTATGTTGCTAAGCAAAACAGGATCACAGGTTTAAATATGGAAGGGCCCTAATGTATCAAATAGTCTAATTCCTTCCTTTTATGGATAATTAAATGAGCCCATGATTTGCCTTGTTATATATGTAGAAAAAGTCAGAATCAAGCCCAAGTCCCCTTAATTCTTAGTCCATTGTTCTTTCCTAAACAAGGCAGTTTCCATTTAGCCCCAAGTAAAAAATTATCATGGTACAAATCAAATATGTGCTGGGTGACAAATTAATGAGAATTTTATTTTAGTCTAGTATATATCAAGCCTATTCAATGGATTACAGAGTATTTTCTGAAGACTAAAATTCCATCTCTGATATTCTGGGATTTTGTGCTTATTTTCTCAGTTCCATAAAAATTTTTATTGTCCTTAAATAGTAAATAATTATAGAGAAAGAATACCCAGTGAGAAAACTAAAGCAGATACCTTATTCCTTCAGGCTAAATACATATCTCTAACAAAATGCCTGTAAGATTTGAAACAATAGGCTGGAATTATCAGGTACATCATTTCCTCCAAACCCTCTCTCTGAGTGACAAAATATTTAACTCCATGAGGCAAAGGCATGAGAATGAACATTTGAACTCAAAACAAAATACTTAGCAATTAGGATTAAAGGTTACCAAATGGAAATTAGGCACAGTTGGGTTCTATTTCTAACTTTTGAGTGGGATCACAAAATGTAACATTCTCACAAAAATCCTTCAAGATCATTGTCAGTGACAGAAAATTGAGTTGGGCCAGCCTAGGATTTTGTTTCCTGTGATTTTCTATGGTTGTTAGTGAATTTTGCTATGACTTTAAAAAAATTATTTAAACTTAAGTAAAAAAAAATTATCACCAAATGTTGATTACAAAAATTGTCCCTCTGGTGTATTAGAAAAGATTTGATACCAAGAAACTAAGTTTATTGTCAAACCCATAAGGAGCTCCACAGTTTTTCAGTCTGACAGATAGGAAAGGAGAAAGGAAGGAAAAATGGTAGAGGGAAAGAGCACAGAGATAGAATATTCTCTATGGGTAATTTCTATATTCCATTTTTATATGGCTGTCAATGTCCATGAAAATAATTGGGCAATACATTTAAGCCATTTAAAAATATTTAATAAGAGAAATGTAAAGTTTTGGTCAAAGGATTATATTTTTCTATAACATGTGAGATTTTAAAGGAGATATTCCTAAATTAGATCATCTATATGTTATTTATTGATCTATCACACAAATTTGGAAGATTAATGTCATCACCAATTCCAGGAAATATTTAGAAGCAGTTTCAATCTATAAGTAGATACTGAGTTTTTGCTATATTTATTAATAAGAATACTTGGTGTTGATCAGAAACTATAACAAGAGAATATTGTTAGCATTTCAAAAGAGTATTTGATCAAGAATCAGAGAGTCTGGGTTTGACTACTGCCTGTACTACTTGTGGGACCTTGATCAAGTCACTTACTGATTCTGATCTTCAATTTTCTTCTCCATAGAAAGAAGAGGGAGGACAAGATCCAATGATATTACAAAATATTGTGGACTTTCAGAGTTGGAAGAGTCCTCAGAGATCACCTAGTCTAACCCAAATTTGAAAAGAAAAATCTTCCCAACTATACAAGACTTTTCTTGAAGACTTCTAGTGAGACATCCTGAGGCAAGCCATTGCAATTTTAAAGTTTTAATTATTGGGAAACTTTTCCTCACATCAAGATTAAATCTGCCCTTATAAAACTTCCATCCATTGTTCCTGATAGCTCAACTCTCTGGGGCAAATCAGAACAAGTCTAATCTGTTTTACATAGGACAATCTTCTGCATACCTGAAGAATGACATTAAGTCTCCCAGTCACATTCCCATATTTTCTCCTTTCCAGGGGAAATCTTGGTTCCTTCAAATAAGTTTTATATATAGCATATGAATTCTAGCCCTTTAACATCCTGATTACTCTCTTGCCACCTTATTTCACTAAGGAGGAGAGAGAAGTCATAAAGTATTTTATTCAATTTATATTTAACGCACTGGACTGTTTGAACCTATACTTATAGCTAGAACTCATTTTTTTTTTGAGGCAACTGGGTTGCGACTTTTCCAAGGTCACACAGCTCATAAGTATCTAATACCAGATTCGAAATCAGGTTTTTGTGATTTCGGGGCTAGTGCTGTATCCACTATGCCACCTAGCAGCTCCTCAGATAATTATTTCGACTTGAAAGTCATTCTCTAAACTGGTTTTGATGTGCACTAACCCCTACACTTCCCTTTGAATATTCTTCAACATCTCCATTTCCTCTATTAATGAACACATTCAATGGTTTGTAAATGTGGCTAAAAAAAAATAACTTTGCAAGTGGAATATAGATCTGATTAAAAAAAAAGTTGCTGACTTTTAGCCTCCTGGCTAAAATGCAAACAAGAGGAGGAAATGACTATTCTATGACAACTGCATCAGGCGGAACAGTGGATTAGTCATTATAAATGTTTCCATTTTTGGCTAGAAGAAAAGCTGTCTCACAGTCTCCTGTGTCAATGACTTAGGAAGTCTTGAGCAACAACCATGAAATATACAGCTTCCAAAATTCTACCTTTCTGAATATAAATGACCATTTAATGAAATGAGCCCAACTAAAACACACCACTTTAACAGATCAGAAATGCCATAATGATTAAAATTAATTTTGTATACATTTATGTTGTATAGCCTAGAGCCAAGACACTGAGAAGAATCAAATTTGTTCACATATCCCACTCACATCTTCTCCCTCCCTATTTGAGAAGACAATTTATTTTCCCAGAATGATAGTTTGTACCTGTTGCCTATATTATTTGTTAACTTTTGTTTTGTTTTGAAATGGTACCCACATTAATAATGTAATACAGGTACTATTAATGTAGGCTCAGTACTGAGAGCATGCTCAGATTTGCTCTTTCTGGTGGGTTACAGCTCATTAATAAAAATTCTCTCCCTCATTTCAGTCTAATATTTGGACCTTTGGAAGCCTGTTTACAACCACATTTGACAGAGGAGCTGGGATTGTGTGTTGACATGAAATGTTGTGACATGGAGAGAGAGGGTAACGACAGAAACCAAGTGCTTTATGAGTATGAATATGTTACCTATGTTTCTTTTCTGTTTTTTCTTTCCTAATTTTAAGTGAACAGATCCCATGATGGGAGTATCCAAGGGAAAAAAAATGGGTTGGGGAGATTGATTAGTTCCATCAGAGGTCCCACAAGCAACCAAAGACAGTAGTAGAGCCTACCAGAGATGGTAGTACAGGCCACCAAAGTGGTAGTGGCCATTGATAAATATAGCACCTGAGGTCAGATGTGAAAGATAGCTACTCAAATCATCAATGGCTTCAGGGATCATGGAGACTGCATGATAGAGAGGAGTGTCAGCTATTAACCCTCAAAAGGCAGTGATCCTTAGAACCCAGCAGAGAGCTGTAAGTAAAGGGAAATCATCAGGACCCAACAAAAGAAAAAAGGACGACCAGATATAATAGGTTTGATGTTCACATCAACCCCATGGATTTAATTTGAGCCTACCCTTCCCAGAATCTTGTAGGTATAAAGAGAGAAGAGTATATCCAAATTTGTAAAGATTGTTTTGTACCAACTTCTAGTAAGTTCCTTTTATAAAAGTCAATGGAAGGGCAGCTAGATGGAGCAGTGAATAGATTACTGGCCCTGGAGTCAGGAGGACCCGAGTTCAAATTTGGCTGCAGACACTTCACATTTACTAGCTGTGTGACCTTGGGCAAGTCACTTAACCCTAATTGCCCTGCCTTCCCCCCTTCAAAAAGCAAAAAAAAAAAGTCAATGGAATTAGGTAGATGATTGATAATGGGAAGCACATTACTGGGGACTCATAGAAAACTTAGACCTTTAGGGTTACTCACTCCCCCACCCTCGAACCCTGAGGAGATGTAGTAGTCAGCTGCCCTCTGAGAATCTAACCTTCCAGGATGAATAGCTATTGGGAGATTGAACGCAAAGAGGAAACTACACAAGGAAGATATCTTTACCAAGCAGAACATATTTTTTCTTTGCCAAGGGTGAATTAACCCAAGTTAGTGGAAGAAGGAAGATGGCCATCATTTGTACCTCTACCCAATTGCCTTTGACCCCATTCTACTTTTCTTTATCTCTGTCTCTTTCTCAATCCCCAAGCTGGAGGTGTAGGAGTACTGGGGCTCCATCAAATTTGTACTTCTGTAAGGAGATGCCAGTGGCAAGCTAAAACTAAAGCCTCCATACTTGACCTAAAGCAAAAGAAAATTTGAAAAACAAAATCTACCTTTCACCTTTTACTTCCTTACAGATTGCCTATTTCTTTCCCTTTTCTCTTAAAAACACTTCCAAATACCTTTCAAGCCTTAAACTATCTTTTATTATAAATAATATTGGTCAGGAATATAAAATTTTTTTGAAGGATGAGAGAAAATTTAGATTTTGATTTCTATTAAAGTTAGGACTGATTAACTTTATTATTTCAATTTAATAAACCCATATGAGAATCCCAAAGATCCACATAAGCCCTCTTGCCTTTTTCTTTTCTATTATTCTAGAGGGAAAATATAGAGGATTTGGGGAAATGGAAGAGAATTAGGTGGGTAAAATTGACATTTAAGGAATCTAAGGGAAACACTAAAATGAACTGAGACCCAAGTTTAGCATGAATGGAAGGACAAGTGAGTTGCTACTTTGAGCAGAACCTGGAAAAATATAAGGGCAAATTAAAAGTTTGGACTCAGGATAACTTGGAGTTTCAAAAGTGAGAAATAAAAAACCAGACACATAGAAAATCTATCTTTTCTGTATTTCTCAATTAAAGAAAAACAGAAAAAAATACATGAATAAAGATATATATGTGCATACGTACACATGTATATATGTAAGTGCAGTCTTTATAAATGAAAAAATATTTTGTAATGAGAATTTGTTATCTCTAGTGAATAGCAATTATCTTGTCATTTCCCCAAAGTTTTTATAATAAACTCTTTTAGAAAAAAAAGAATGCTGCCAGACAGGGCTGATTGAGGCTATCTATATCTCCTTCTCCTGATGTTAATGTAAGGTTCCTTAACTAATTCTTGAAATCAACTGGTTGATCTCAAAGCAAGGTCCAATCAATTGTGGGGCTGGTGGTAGTCCATGCCTTGTGTCCTGAAGGCACCTTCAGCTGGTAAGTGAACAAACAATAGCCATAGTGATTGTGTTGTTTCCTCCCTGGAGTCACTCAACTTTCAGAACTTAATAGAAGATGAGCTTATAGCCCAATTCTTACATTCAATTACAAAATGAAGTCATTTTATCTGTCTATAAAAAAGTCCAAAATTATTAAATATTTTTAAAAATGATGACAAGAGATTGATATGTCCCAGGGATATTTCTATCTTAACTCTACTGAAAAAGATGAAAGGCCATAGTTGTTGTCATTCCTATTAAATACACACACACACACACAAATATATCTTTTAAGATTTACAAAGCACATTATATAAATTACCTCACACTTGAGCCTCAAAACAACCCTGGAATGTAGGTGCCACAGGCATTATTATTCCCTTTATATAGATAAGAAATCTGACCTTTACCAGGGTTAAGGAACCATAGCCAATAAGTGGTCTAGGGCAGATTTGAATTTGACTCCCACTCAGCAGAGTTCTCCACCCACTGATACTTTTAGGTATGCAAAGTGTTTTGTGGGAGACAAAAGGGTAGAAATCAAATTTAATGCACTGTCTAACTTAAACCTCACAATGACCCAGTAAACAAGGTATTATGTGTGTATTATTAGGCTTATTTTACAGATGGAAACTGGGCTCAAAAATGTCGTAGACTCATGAATTTAGAGATGAAAAGGACCTTAGTCCAAGCTTTTGCTTTGGAAAATAAGGAAACCAAGGCCTCAAAAGTTTAAGTATTTCCCTATGTTTCTGTAGTATGTGTCTAGTCAGGAAGATCAGGATTTTAGGATACTTCTCAAGTCATCAGTCTACCGAATCCACTGAACTGCCTCTCCTATCAAGGAAGTCTTCAAGGAGAAGTAAGCCCTTTAGGGTTTCAATTGACAGAGGTTTGGGAAGAACTCAATTTAAATGTAGGGGGAGAGGGGTAATGGAATAAGCAATTATGTAGCATTTCAGGCACTGTGCTAAGTACTTTGTAAAAAATATCTCATTTGATTCTCACAACTATGAGAGGTAGATGCTATTATTTCCATTTTGCAATTAAAGAATCTAAGGCAAGCCAAGGTTAAGTGATTTGCCCAGGACAACACAGTAAGTGTCTGAGGTTAGATTTGAACTGTCTTCCTGACTCCAGGCTCAGGGGTTTAGCCACTACACCACCAGAGGCTTCTTTAAGTGAATATATCCAATAACAAACATTAGAAAGTAGCAGAACTAAATAAAGGACAGAAGTGACAAATTTAAAAGAAAATGTATGATTTTGCCTTGTTCATTTGAAGTACATTCAAATGAACAAGGCAAAATCATACATTTTCTTTTAAAGTCTGACTTTCAGACTTAAATTTTCAAGTCATTTCCAATAGGAAAGAAACGGCCATTTCTAAGTTCTTCATAACAGAATTTTCCTTTAAATGTAGATGGATATTTGGATCTTGCATTGAAGTGTATTTATTAATCATTGCAGGTCATTATAAAAGCAAAATACATTCAACATATTACTGTAATTGAAATAACAAAACTCGAAAAGTTAAAATTAGTTGGTTTGTAGGTCTAATCTAGAATTTCAAGGCAGACTGAATATTCTGTCTCCCACAAAGAAAGCCTTGATTAAAATGAAAAAAAAAAAGGAGTCTCCATTGTAGTCACAGGGATCTAAAGAAAAAAAATAATTTATAATATCAGAAGACTCCTTTGGGAGAAAAGAATAAAAAACATTGGTGACTATCTAAAAACAAAGATAAAAAATGCCAAACATCTTCCTTCTACAAAAATAAGGAATATTTGCATACAACAGAACTGAAAAATCTTGTTCATCAGCATATTATAATGCCTTCTGACAACTTTGCATACTGTCTCATCAACATCATACTGTTTCAATTACATATTTTTACCCACTTCACGTGTTAATCCATCTTCACTTTTATTTTACCTACAGCTGCAGCATTTAATTTAACTATACTTTTCCAAGCAGAGATGGATTTCCTGAAATTCAGAGACCGAATCACTAGCATTACAATGTCTCAGCCTTCATAGGGGGAGGTGGGGGTTGCAACCAAGGGCAAGGGGGAGGAGCAGAGACCAGAGGGCAATGAGTTTTAAAGAAACAAATAATCCTGTCTCACAAAAGCTTGGACCCCAGTGCCAACTATAGAAAGATTAAGGATCCAGCTAGAAAACAGTATGGGGTCTCTGTGCCAATGAAACTGAAACGGTCTTTTTGAGAAACTCTGAAGCGGCTAACTCCCCTGTGATCATCCTACCAGCTCTGCTCCACACTGAAAGGGTAATGAAGCAGTACCTCTTTATTTTACCAGCATATTATTGAAAAACAAAACAAATATCAAGCCCCTAAAGATAGGCTTTAACTTAAGAGTCCAAAGTGACATGGTAAGAGGCAAAAGCTGCCTCACATAAAATTTCTACCATTAGCTATTACCATTACTATCATTCTACCTTGGAGAATTAGGAATAACTAAATATAAGGGGAAAGCAAAATCCACACTGAGTTCATAAAGCGTGGTTTCTATTAGGTGGCCTTATTCTGGGGAAAAATTAAAGAATGACTGAAGAAATTTCCCATTCTTATATTAAAACAATCATCTTTTAGGAATTAGCATTGCATGTATATGATGGGACTTAAGAGTAACTTCTCAATAAAGAAAAACTGAAATCTCAGCTTTAAAATGCTGGGGACTTTGATCACTTGGGAGTGCCTCATGGGAAACTGTTTTCATATAGATATTTCATCATTGTTGGTTAGTTTGCCATTCTTCTCTTTCAGCATTTAACAAACCAAAATAATACACTAACATATGGTCATATGTAAATTTACATGAGTCCAAGTTGTATAATATCTGTATTTTCTCACTTCTTTTTTAAAATGACCCTAACATTAAAACTATATTGATTGACAGTATTTCATTTTGACTCACAGGATCTATCTTTTTTTTTTTCTCCAGAAATTTTGACAATCTGCCCAAAGGGACAATTATGGTCTTGTAATTGTAAACCTGATCATTTTGGTTATTTTACACCAAAGAGGGCCTGAGACTGTTTGAACTAGCACACCCACAAGAAAATATCCATGTTTTCTTCAGGAGAGTGCCACTTCTTTCAATAACAACTCAACATACCAATATGATGTTTGCATACACAAGCTTGAAGAGGTCTCAGCCCAAAATACAGGACACTCAAAGAGCTATAAGAATAAATATGTGATACCCAATTGTGTAAGCCAAAAAAAAAAAAAAAAAGATACCGGCAACGGGCCAAACAGATCAGACTGTGGGGTTATGAGAAATGGAATGGAGCACTGATTCTTCCTATCTCAGCAAACACTTCATTTGTCTAGCAATGCCAGGGAAGGAGAGGTTTTCATATAAGTCAATGTTTCAGATAACCTAAGTGTCAGAAACTTAAATTTTTTTTTTCATTTTAATTATTTGGAATAGAAATCTTTCCAAAACAGATTGGACAGTTCCCTGTCTTCCTAAACGTGGTATCCTGAAAAGGATGGAAATTGATTTTAAAGATATAGGATCATTATTGTGACCAAGTTGTAGGTAATCTCCCCTTCCTCCAACTTCTCAGTGCTTTGCACATTTTCTTTGTATTTTCTCATTTCTTTTTTCTATCATAGTTTTTTTTGGATCTTTGCTCATCTCCCAAATTAAACTGTAAGTCTTTTGAAGGCAATGGCTATGTCTACTTAATTTTGTGTTTGAAATGCCTTGCACAGTGCTTTGTAGTTGTAGATACTTAACAATAGTTGTGGTTGAATTATTAATGATATCAATTATTGTAACTTTTCCCAAATTCTCTCTTTCAGCTAAATTGCTCTATTGATTATACCTTGAGTACAACTTATAATTTTTTGACTCAGTGCCATTTTCCCTCACATAGAATTCCTTCATCTTGGACCATCAATGTTTAGCTTATTCTTTAAAACTGAGCTCACAACATAAACTCCTCTAACTATTGGTAATTTCTCACAGACTCTGTATCACTTATATAATTTCACTCTACCATCTTTTTAAATTTGATTATTGTTATATTCCACTATGACTTATCCAATATTTTACCACTGACTTGATCGGAGACATATGGTATCCTTATCAAATCTGCAGGTGATATAAATCTAGAAGGAATAGCTAAGAAATTTAATGGCAGAATAAGGAACAATATGTATTTTACATAGTTAGAATCATGGGCCAAATCTAGCAATATGGAATGCGACAGAGATAAATGTCATAGAGAAATAGACAATGAGAGTTGCATCTAGGTGTCAGTTCATTTGAAAATGAGCAGAGTGTCTTAGTAGACAGCAAGATTGGGATGAGTTAACTATCTGATTCAGCAGGTAAAAATGCTAAGTAAACTTAAACTGAATATAAAAAAGCAATCATAGGGATTGATAGTTCCACTGTGCTGTTCTCTGGTCATATATATCTGTCTTATTTTTCCATGTAGTTTGTAAACCCTTTGAGGACAGGGGCCAAACTTTGTATTTCTTTGTGTAAACCAAAAAGACAAGCAAACCATTCCATACATGACAAAGAACGTTTGCCGATTGATTGGATTCCAATATCTTCCTAAGCATCTGTTATACATAATCAACTCAGTAAAAATGAGTTATAGATAATTTAATTCTTTTTTTCTTGTACTAAATATAACCTCAACCAGAGATTGAACTTTAACAATTAATGCAGAGTTGTTTCATAGGTGTCTGGAAAAAATAATCAAAAAGCAGCATTGCTAAGTCTCTTATCATTGAGGTGAACACACACTCTACTCCACACATTTATTCTGCTTTGCAGTTTGAAGGAAAGATGTCATAAACTAGCAAGCTGCCTTCAAGAGGGTATACTGAATTTTTGTCTTCTACTTTTTTTTGTCTTTCTCCACCACCTTCACAGAATACTAATTCAATGGACCAATTCTAGGACAAATCTCAGTCTTTATCGCCAGTGAAAATTGCTGACATATTCAGAGATAATCTTTTAAAATTTGGAATAAAATTTGGTCTGACAGTGCAGCAGTGTTAATTTATATTTTTTTCATTCAAAAAAAACCTAAAATGTAATGACTAACAACCCTCTTGATATTCCAGCTCCATTATTGAATGTAAACAGGATGAGTTAGAACATCTCCCAAATTCCTTTTCCTTTTGTCCAGTAAGCAAACAGTTCAGGACTGAGCTATTAATCCCTCTATTGTATTCTCTTCCCCAAAGCCTCACTCTCCATAAGATCAGAAATGAAGAGAAAAATAGTTGAGAGATTAGGGAAGACTGACAATTCAAACTCATACACACACACACACACACACACACACACACACACAATCTCTGAATGGTAGAAAATAAGAAAAGCTGGCCTTGCAAGCTCTAAATACCTTTGTGTCCTTGGTTTAAGATCTGAGGTCACCATGGAAAGCATATTTTTGACCCCATTTATTTGAGATATGGGAGAAGAGTAAAAACAAGGTTGACCACATTTGATATTAGCCTTTTATACAAAATATCCAAAAAAAAATCTGCACATTCAAGACATTCAGAGCATTTGGTAAGTATCATTACCCAGGAGACACTTGGGCAGAAATGCCTGCCATTTGCAACTCACAACATCAATTTATCATTGTGAAGAACTGAACTTTATAAAGTCACAACAAACAAGCAAGTGGAGTTACACAGTTACTGGCAGATCTCCCAACACACCATTCACTTGACCACTGTATGCAATGAATAGGATCATAGCCTGGGAGCTAAAGGTCATCTATTCCACCTCCCTCAGTTTATAAATGGTGAAACTGAGAATTAGAAAGGTTAAATAATCTGCTTAAGGGCACATAGTTTAGTCTAAGAAATAGGATTTGAACCCAGAGTTGTCTTTTGTTTTTTTTTTTACTAGAAATTGAGTATTTCTTCACATGTATCACACTGCTTTTGATATTCAATTAAAAAAAATCTTACTCTAATTTCATATTACATAAGTTCAGGCATGCACTATGGTTTTCTGACTCAAAGAGATCTAGACCCAGTCTGTTCATGCTGAAATGGCCTTCTTCCATGGATTTGTTTCAGTCTATAGCTATGGGAGAATATGAAAAATGAAAACCTCAGAATTGCAGCAAAATTGCCATCAACCCTAAAAAGTATATGTGAAATTTCCCTGAATCTACTAATGGTTTTCATTATAGTTGTTATTTTAAAATATCCTCTTCTCCAGTTCCATTAAACTTGTGACATGAAAAACTGAGTGTTTCTTACAGATGAAAGAGGTCTGGGCAGCACTTAAGGAGACTACTACAGGGGCTTAGCTAGCTCCCAAGCAGTTCCTATTAGAGTGAAAAATAAATAGACTAAGAGCCAAGCTCAGAACTATTCTCTTACAGAGATAAAATGTAAGTGCTCTACAGAAAGTGAAAACAGCTCTCCAGGGAATTCTTGGGATATGTGCAAAAAGAACAATGTAACTGTTTCTGTAAGTCAAGTGGAAATAGTTGGGGGGGGGGGGGAATTGGAACAGTTATGAGAAATGGGGAAGATAGTCAAAAGGTATTGTACAAGATAAGGTCCCCACTTAGTTCACTGACCTTGAAAGTATATACAATGTCAATACTTAAAAGAAAACAGAGGCCTTATGACAAAGTGCACCTATGGGTTATTGGAGCTAACTAGATCCTAAAATTCCATAGCAATATATAAACCATAAAATAGGTCTTTAGGATTAATAATATCTCTTAAGGCTCAAAGAAAAATGAGCTTCTTAAACATGACTAATAATTTATATGCCATTTCTTTGGATATGATTAACATGGGTGTTTCCAACTTCTTCAACAAAATAGAAAATTATTCCCAAGGAATTTCAGAATGAATAAGGAAAAATGATTTATTCCTCTATTCCTTCAATATATAAAGTTAAAACTGACTTCAAAAGAATTCTCTATAAGTTATAATTATGCTTAGCAACAGACTTCAATAAATCAAAGATGGTAGTCTATTCCGTGCAAAAATTAGGAAGGGTTATCAGGATTTACTGTGAAGAAATTGAAGGAACTTTTCCATTCTTTGGAGAATAAACAAACTTAAGGTTAAATCCACAACCTAGTTCTTAACTTGGATACAATTTAGCAAAAGATAAAAATGATTACATACTCACTCTCTCATTCTTTTGACCCTCAAACACTTGGGACAAAATCTGTTTCCACTTTAGAAACCTCAGTGTAGAATTTCACTTACACAGAATGCAATTACTAGTTAGCCTGCTTGAGCTCTTTCAATGAAAAGTCTCAAGAGCAGTCTATAGACAGTCTATACTTTTTTTTTTGATGCAATAAGTTCCTGGAAACAATGTCTTAAAATGAACTGTCCTAGGCAAAAGCCTGCCTCCACATGAACTTTTGTATTCATGCTCTATTCAGCCCAGCTCAGGATGTTTGGGAGGAACCAGTGGATAAATGGACAAAGGCAATAAGAAGAATGATAGGTCACATTTACAAAACCTTTAATATTTACAAAGTATTTTCTTCACTACTTCATTGGTAGATTAAACAGATATTATCACATTACTACAAATTGGGAACCTAAGTTTCTGAGAGGTTGAGTGACTTGGTCAGAGTCACAACTAGTAAGTACAAGAACTAGAATTTGAACCCAGGTGTCTTCTGATTCCAAGTCCACTGCTTCTGTGCTTTCTATTTTTCCATGTTAAGTCCTGATGAGACAGCAACAACTGGGGAAAGTGCCTATGAAAAGATGAAAACTGGAGTCTAGATAATGCTGAGGTTAGTAATATAGGATAATAGAAAGTATTGTTAGGCATCAAATTTAGTGGGTTCTAAGAGCACTTCTAGTCCTTAGATGTCAAAATAATAACAACAACAAATAAAAACTGAGTTTACCACTTAGCAATCAAAATAATTAGCTAAAATAGGAGACTATTGGAAGGCAGGGATGAATTCCTTCCCAAACTGTGGATAAACCTCACAGCCATAGCTTCATGCCCATGTCTTAGGGTCTCTTTCTTCTCATCACAGAGCGATCCCAAATGAGGGCATGCCAATAGTAGATTATGATACTTTCTCTGGGCACAAAAACTCATAGTGTCACTTCTGGATAAAGGTAAAGCATATGCTAAATATATTGGGTAGTTGATGATATACAATTATAGTCTCATGTGGACTCACAGGCTGAAAGACCTCTTCAAATAGGAATAATTAAAAAATTCTCAATCTATGAGACATGCAAGTTCTGAACTGAACCCCCCACCCCATTCATCCTATTTCTATTTAAAGAATCCCATGCAGCAAAAAATGCCACCACTTCCAAAATATACAATAACAGATTCTCACATCAAATATTTACAGAGCCCTAAACTATTCACTTCACTCAAGAATATGCTACTGAAAGCACTAAACCTACTCTTCTGAAAGTGCAGCTTGAAGATTTCATTGCATATTTACTGCCTGCCCACAAGTCTAAGAGTGACAGCAGATAAAATACAAGCACAACTGAAGACAAGCAGGACTTTATTGCCTAACAAATAATCACACACTGTCTGATTCCATTGATTATGGCATGCATTTCTGTCACGTATTTATAAGCTAAAACTCTTTTTTAATCATGTTGTGGGATTTCTCTTGAACCCTTTCCCCCTCTCCATGTTCTCTATTTAATTAGGGTAAAATTTCTTATACTTTAAAAGTAAAATTATGCAACTCACCATAGCAAGTGATCACACACGTCTGCATATGCACGTGCAATCTCTCTCTCTCTCTTTCTTTTTCTCTCTCTCTCTCACACACACACACACATACTCACACACACATACATACACACTGTACATTGATTCAATTACAAATACACAAGATTTATTTTGTAATTGAGAAAAGTCAACTTTGATCTACATAATACTGAGCTTCTCAAATAGGGAATAACAATTCATGCATATGGAATTTTTAGAGGAGACTTCTTACGTAATTGAGTTTTCAAAAAAAAACCTGAAGCATAGTCTTTTCAAACTTCATTTGAAATATGTAAAAGTTGATCTCTCTAACATGTATAATAGAATGAAAGTTACAGAATCTCAGAGTATGAGAAATGTCAGGGGTCATCTAAACCTACCTATGAACACTATGAATAAAAAGGAATCTGCTATACCTGATGAGACCTCCATTACATGCTTCTCTTTCTCCTTAAATAGCAGCTACAGGGGATACCTAAACTTAGACCTGAACCTGATAAAATAAGAACAGATGTGAGTTGAACTCCATATCCAAAGTAAAGTATTTAGCTGGGGCAAAGAACATGCCTTTAGTTGTCCACTCTAGAATGGTAAATAACACAGACAGAGAATTTATGTATCTGAAAGAAGGAATTTCTGGATGAATTTCAGACACACCTATAAAATTCTGAGGATTGAGAGGGTATCCATAAAAATAAGATCAAAAAGATTTTACCCACAGGATTTCAATAATGATATAGGCATAAAAATACTGGTCCGCAGCATCTTTATTAGAAGAGAAGAAATTCTAATTACCCAATAAGGAATGGAAAGTAAAGTATGACATTTTTTTGTGACAAGGCCAGGGAACATACGTATGGAACCTAATTTATCATAACATCTCATTTTAGATTTGGGGCAGCTAGGTGGCACCATGGATAGAATGCTGGGCTTGGAATCATGAAGACCTGGATTTAAATCCAATCTTAGACACTTATGGACTGTGTGATCCAGTCTCAGTTTCCTCAACTGAAAAAGGGCCATACTAATAGCACCTACTATGTGGGGTTCTTGTGAGGATCTAATGATATAAAATTAACATAGTTCCTGGCACACAGCAGGTGCTATGTAAATATTAGTTATGATGATGATGATGATGGTGATGGTGATGGTGATGGTGATGATGATGGTGATGGTGATGAGATGGAAAATGCACACTATTTTAACCAGCCACTATGGAATAAATGAACTGGCCCAAAAATAGGACCTTAAGGAGTCAATTGGAGACAATGACCAGAAGAGAGAAGACAATTGTTCAGCTCTTTAGATAAGAATGAGAACCTTTAGTATGGGCTCATCAATTCTGATGTTCAGATCTACACTTTACAATATGGCAAGCAGTATCAAATTCAACTAGAGAATATAAATTGTTCAGAGGTTTCCTCTAGGTTATGTAGCAGGCCCTCCACGTTGACATTTAAGAATCTCTGGTGAAGAGATTTATGTACTAAAACATACCACACACACACACACACACACACACACACACATTCACAAAATGTTGTCAATGAACAATTGCTACTGCTAGGTATTTAAAAATTAGGATTTATTACATGTTAATTCTAAATCTTTTTATTCATTTTTTCTTCTAAGTTGTTTTTATAAGTATCCCAATTTTCTAAGAGGTATATTAATCAAGAATTTTTTTCCCCTTTATTCATGTACTTAGGGAGTAATGACACAATGGAGCAGGAATATAGGACTATTCAGGTTTCACCTCTCTAGCCTACGTTATCTTTTCTATTCAGAAATGATACTACACCCATCCTCAGGACAGTGTGTTAAGAGCTGTCTTTAGAGTAATGGGGGTGGCATTGACCCATCCATATGCCTTCTCATGTGGGTAACTGCACATGCTACACAAAGGTTAACCAGGTTTATGACTATCATCTGTGGCTGTGTAGTAGAAGAAAGCTACCCATCACACATGAAAATGACAGTTCATTAGTACCATACTCTTACCAGCTGGGTTAATTAGCTAAAGGTCTAAAACATAGTAAGGTACTCAGTAGCTAAGAAATATGA
>CM053581.1:137211419-137243453 GCA_028627135.1 Pseudochirops cupreus
ACATATCATTAAGTGCTCAAGCAAATAGTTTTATGGCAGTAAATAGCAAGCAAAAAATGTAATAAAGGGCAGTGCAAAATTGAGTAATCTTTCACTAAAAATCTTAATCTGAGATGTACTGCCTAGATCCTTAGAAAAGAACACATTAAAAAAGCTCTGAAGACAACTGTGTATGGTTCTCACTGATAGAATAAAGATGAAATCAAACTAGGGAGAACAAAGGAGGAAAAAGAGGTGAGAAGCAAGCCTGAGTGTATGGGAAGACTTTGTGTTCATGCACAGAATGGGTTTTGTGCAACTTGAAAAGAACAAAAAATCTTGAAAATAGGTTTTGGAGAAATATTTTGGAATCAATGCTCACCAGACAGGTTCAAGTCAATGATAATTGTAATCATTTTTCCCTTTCTTCCTTTCTTCCTTCATTCCTTCCTTCCTTCCTTTCTTCCTTCCTTCCTTTCTTCTTTCCTTCCTCTCTCTCTTTCTTTCCCTCCTTGCTTCTCTCCTCTCTCTTTTCTTTCTCTTTCTTTTTCTTTTCTTTCTTTTTTTCTTTCCTTTTTTTGAGAAAATTCTCTCAGCTCTTGCATTCATGAAATAGTGATAATGTCTTAAGTTACTAAAACTTTTGGAAGCAAAAGGACAAGCATTATTTCTCAGTTTAAAAGGAAAGCAGAGACTGTTATTCATCTTACGGTAAAAATCAAAGCATATTAAAATTGGTGGAAATGGTGACTTGTTAAACTAAAGACAGATCATAAATTTTCAGTTTCTGGAAGCAGAACTCCAGTCTGACTTTTAACAATGTGGCATTTTCATATGTAATAGAAAGTATAGGTATAAAAGAAATCACTTTCCCCCAAAATCTCTTTTCAGCCAGGCTGAAGTGAACAAAAACACAATATGATCCTTCTTGAAGTTTAAAGCAATTTTTAAAAAAGATATTAAACACCTACTGATATGTAAAGGTATTATGCTAGCTAGTGGACAAAGATAGTTAAGATACCAACCCTGGCCTCAAGGAACCTAAAACCTAACTAACTAACTAACCTAACTAACATGGAGAAGGCAGGGGTAAAACTGGTACAAGGAAGATTAAATACAAAAAAGAGAGGTCCTGTAAAAGTGGCATTAAAAAAACTTAAAGAGGGAAAGTTCACTTTCACCTGTGAAGAAGGAATTGGAAATGGTGCTACCTAGAGAAGATGTCACCTGAAAAAGAACGAAAATTCAATATATGATTGTGAGGTGGAAGAAAACCCATTCCCAGAATGCTTTAGGATAGAGTGAAACAGTGGCATGGAGAAGCAAGAAGCAGGACAAGAACAGAGGAGAGAAAATAACTTGGTTTTGCCAGAAAGTGTAGGCTACATCAAGGAAATTCCCATGAAATAAGACTGGGAATAAAAGTAGCAAACATTTAAACATTTATTGTAGATAACTGAAACATGCAGTTATTCTTTAATTGTCACAAAATCAATTTTACCATTACTTTAAAATAATGCCAAGTATAAAGGTGAAGTCAAATCTGTTGTATAAAGAAAGTGACCCCTCTCTTTTCTAATATGCTTTTACCTTGAGTTTTTCTCTTGATTCCTTTTGAAAATATTGTGAATGTAAGCTCCAACATAACTGATTTTTATAAAGGTGTTATGGGATGCCTATGAGAGCAGCAAAACAGTCAACCCATTTTGGAACTTTTAAAGAGCCTCAGAAGAACCTTAATTTTCTAGTTTCATGTTAAGTAGGGTAGAAGAGAAAGAGCTATCACCAACAAAATCAGCTCTCCTCTGGGTACAGTCCTTAAACCAAAGCCATGAACATTCATTCATCTTATTTATTAAGTAGTTCCTATGTGCCAGTTCCATGAAAGGCAATGTGGTATGAATGAAAAAGAAAGGAGATAAGGTTCCCTCCTTCAAAAAGCCTATGGTCTAGTTGAGAAGCTATTTAACAATGCAAGGTAGGGTATGAATGAGTGGCAGGATTTGTGGGACCAGATCTCTTCAAGGTTCAGAACAAATATTTCCTTCTACACAGGATCCTTCCTGATCATCCCAATTTTTTGCTATCTCTTCTGAAATTGCTTTGTAGTTCTTAAATATGTGTGTATGTATGTATATAAACATACATATACATGAAGCACATGTATGTGTGTACATATACATATATGTACATATATGCTTAAATTTACTTAACTGCATATGTGTTGTTGCCCCCCAAAGAATATAAGGTCCTAAAGCATAGGATCGTGTTTGATTAGTCTTTGCATCCTTGTCTTGAACATATTAGGCATGAATAGCTGCTTATGGAATTGAAATGAATATAGGAATTCAAAGATGGAGAAAATCAACATAGTCTATGTTGGTCAAGGGAAGTACCTTATTCTGAGAATTGAAGTATGGGTAACAGATACGAAAAGAGGTGTTAATAAACAGTTGGTCCATCTGTGGTATTATAGCAGGGAGGTAGAAAATTGACTTTTAGACCTTAAAGGACATTATACAATCATCAGGTTCAAAAATACCTTAAAAATAAAATGACAGAGATGGACAGTTTTTAAAAATTAAAAAAGAGAATTATCCAAGAAAAACAACCAATGAAACTACAAAAATCAACCAATTAGACAAGGAGAGTCAGAATCTTAAGGAAGAAAATAACATCTTGAAAATTAGAATTGGGCAAGGTGAACCCAGTGAAATTATAAGAGATCAAGAAATAATTAAACAAAACATGAGTAATGAAAACTTAGAAAAGAAAGTGAAACATCTTACAAGAAAAACAACAAATCTGGAATAATAGATCAAGAAGAGAAAACATAAAAATAATCAGACTAACTGCAAGCTATGATAAAAAAAAAAGAATCTTGATACAATAAAACAAGAAATAATTAAAGAAAATTATCCTGAAGCATTAGAAAAGGGGTGGGGTGGTAGGGTGGAATAGAAATAGAAAAAAAAAATCTATCAATCACCACTTAAAAGAGATCCTATGAGGAAAAGTCATAGGAATATTATAGTCAAATTTTGAAACTCCCAGCTTGAGGATAAAATATTAAAAGCAACAAAAATAAAACACTTTAAATACGATGGTATCATAATTAGAATCACACAAGACCTAGCAGCTGAGACGTTAAAGGACTGCAGGTCTTGGAACACTATATATTGAAGAGCAAAAGAACTGTCGCTCCAGTGAAAAATATCATACCAAGAAAAGTTAAACATAATCCTGAATTTAAAAAAAAAAGTTGACATTTGACCAACTGTCAGACTTTCAAGACTTTGCTCAAAAAAGAAAAATCTGAACGGAATAGAAGATTTGACATACAAAAGCCAAGAGAAACATAAGGTACAAATCAAGAGCTGATTACAAGGTATTCAGTAAGAATAGATTGTTTACTTTTTATATATGTAAAATGCAAATTGTAGGTCTAAGATTTTTATTAATAACTGAGTATTTCATAAGAAAGATTCAGATAAACCTGAGTATGATATGAATTTTAAAAGTAAAACCATTTAGGAATAACCAAAAAGAGTAATTATTTTATACAAATGGGGTGCAAGAAGAAGAATCGATACAGAGGAATTAGAGGTGGTAGGAGAGCGAGTAGTTCTGGTAACCTACTTTCATCAGGAATGTGTTTAAGAAGGAACAATACATATATATTTAGAAGAGCATAAAAGTTTTCTAAATTCAGAAGAAATAAAATGGTAAGGGGATAAGGAGGGGGGAGAGGACAAGGGAAGAATCTTTAAAGGGGAGGGTTCAAACTTTTAATTTATTTTACAATAAGAGAAACTGACAAAGAGAGGCATTAAGTGACTCATCCAGTGTCACACACCTAGTTCTTTTAAATTAAGGTCAAGTTCTCTACACAGTACACAACACTGATGCTTTAAAGTTGTCTAAAGTGATTGTTGTCTAAAGTGAAGCCATGGCTCTATTACCAGCTGAATTTCCTGTTAATTCCTTCCAAACACACTAACAATTCTAAATATATTACTGCAAATTTTCTTGATTCTCCTTCCCTTGAATCCCCATAGCTTTTATAAACTCTTATGTCATATGCCATTTGACCTTATATAAGTGTACATCTCCCACCTTTACTATGATCCTTTATTTACTATGATTTTACTATGACTTACTGTGATCCATGAAAGGAGGACCTGTGTTTTATGCACCTGTGTATCCCAAAGAACACTGAGTAGATTTCCAGAACTACAGTATGTGTTCAATAAATATCTGTTGAATGTGTTTCTTTTCTTTTACACTTACTTTTATCCAGCATGAGAGCTACATTTCATCCTTTTTGATCATGAATTTCTTATCTAACAGTTAAAATCCATTGTATACCACCTTGATGGCTTCTATGGAAATATAGAAATAAAATCAATAATTATATATCATCATGGAGGATAATAATTTGAAAACTATGAAATTTCACTTTGTACTGACTACAGTCCAATTTTCATGTCATGCAGCACCATTTGCAGCTCCACTCTCCTCCTCCTCATTTCAAGAGCAGAGACTCTCAATTGGTATAACACTGCTTTATTATTTTTTAGCTTTTACTGTAGTTAGTGCCATCCATCTCCATACTGTGACTCCTCCTCCTCCTTCTATTCCTTCTGCTTCTCCTCTTTTTCTTTCTTCTTCTTCCTTCTCTCTCTCCCTCACTCCCATTCTCTCTATGCATGTATGTATGTATAAATGTGGTTCTCCTCTATTAGAATGTGAACTAATTAAGGGTAAAGACTATCTTACTTTATATTTACATCCCTAGTACTTACACAGTATCTGGCACATTGTAAACTCTAAATATTGCTTTTGTTCATTAATTTATTTCCTATGTATATGCAGTCAATTTAACATTTATTACACACCTACTATACATTAGGCACTACTGTAGATAACTCCTCATTTCCAAGGCCTTTAAAGACTACAGGGAGTGGTGGCTAGGTGGTGCAGTAAATAGAGCCCTGGCCTTGGAATCAGGAGGACCTGAGTTCAAATCTGATCTCAGACACTTAATACTAGGTGTAGTGTTAATTCCTTGGGCAAGTCACTTAATCCCAATTGTCCTGCCTTCCCCCCTCCAAAAGGGGAAAAAAAAGACTATAGGAAGTAAGCCATGCTAAAAAATTATATAGCCTGTCAACATTAACAATAATTCAGTGTCTATATACAGAGCACTATGTTAGGTAGTAGGGGAGAGGCAAAGTTTAAGCAGTCTCTACCTTTAAGGAAGATACAGTATATCAACAGAACAAAATACTATGACATAGCTCTGACACACAGTATCATAGGTTAGGTACAATTTTTTAAAAGCAATGAAATTTAAAAGACAGTTGAAAAACAAGGTTCTGCATAAAATCTGAGAAATAAGACTGCTACCATCTGTAGGAATCAGTAAAGACTCCTTGCAACTGAATTTTGAAGGACAGATTTAACAAGTAAAAAAAGAAAAAGAAAAGAAATGGGAGAAGATGATGTGTTTTTGGAGACAGAGATGCAAGGGAAGTAAAAAAAAGATCATAAGTCCTAAGAGTACAAAATGGGAGACAAGGAAAATGGTAATGGTGCAGACAGAAATGATGAACTTAGAAGGAATTGTTTCAGGAGGTAAGAAAACAAGCTTAATTTTTTGACATGTTGACATTGATGTACTACTGGAATTCCAAATACAGAATTCCTCTATGTCTAAAAGTCAGAAGAGAGGTCATGGCTAGAGAAACAGATTTAAAACTTATTTGCATAGAGGGCAGTAGTTGAAACTGTGTGGGCAAATGTGTGGAGAAAGAAGACAAGAACATTAACTACTATAATACCAAGAAGAATGTGTTAAGTGTAGACTAGAAAGAATCAAATAAATTGATTTTATAAGTTTAGGAGTTTGATAGACACTTTCAGCTAAGAGGATTAGGGAAGACTTCATGTAGGAAGGGGTGTTATATTCTAGTCAGGTCATTCAATATATAAACTAATGCTCCTAGGTTCATATCATCCTCAAATTGCATAAGCCTTGTCATCAATAAGTTCATACAAGTTACTGACAAAAATATTCAACAGAACAGAGATGAGGACAGAGCCTGGGGGCACTTTGCAGGTTAATAAATGTCCATTAATAAGTACTTTGTTTTCTGGATTTAGTCAATAATTCAGTTCTGAATCCAGTTAGCTGTACTATCATCCAATCTGCATACATCTGTATTACTTGACAAACAGAAAACTACAACATATAGAGAATGTAAAATATTTTGTAGAAATTCAAGCATAACATATCTATATCATTTCTCCAAACTATTAGTCTAATAACACTTCCATAATGGAAACAAAGTTAGTATAAAATGATTTTTTAAAAATAATTCCATGCTGGTTCTTTGTCATCACCATTTCTCTAAGAGATGACAAAACATGCATGAAATAATTCCTCAAGATTTTTTTTTCAGAGATCAGCATTAAGTTCAATAAATTAAAGCACATAGAACTCATTTCTTTCTTTTTCTGTTTTTGAAAATCAGGATGTTTGCGGTATCTCTTCCATTATACAGTTTAACAAAGAAAATCAACTCTCAGGTGTCATTGTTTCAAATTATTTCAATACTCTGGAATACCAGGAGATTCGGACCCATTTGAGGCACTGAGAAACTCTCAGTGTATTTGCTAATTTATCTTTGCTTTAATGTGATTTATTCTATTTCTATATTCATCATTTTTACATAAAAATAATCAAGTTGGAGTTGAGTAGCTCTATTTTCTCTTTGTCACCAATGCATTGATAATATAAATAAGAGATGACCTTGGGTTCATGGAGCCTATATTATTTGGATGCAAATTCTGGAAGGTTCCACCAAGTTGAAAAGGCAAAAGACTTTTATTCAAATGATAACTGAATTAAATTCATAACCGACAAAACAATCAGTCAATAATCATGTATTGAACAGCTACAATGTACCCTTTTCTCTTTTATTTTTTTTAAGAAAAATTATAAGCACTATTTTAAGCACTGGTGATACAAAGACAAAAGTGAAATAATTCCTGGCTTAAAGCAACTTAAATTTTAATGAAGATTATATGTACATATATGTGTTTACAAATGTATGTATACATATATGAATATATGTATATGTATATATATATATATATAAAATATCTATATGCACAAAAAACATATAAAGAGGAATGAAACTAGCAGCTATGAACAATCAGGGAAGTCTTCACTTAAAAGTTGGCCAATAAGTGACTTTTTTATGATCATATCACCTAATAAAATCATCTTACAAGAAGTGGAGCATTTGCAACATGTATTAATACAGAGCTTACTTAAACCCATAAAAATCACAGATTTTTTGACTTACTGAAGAATACACTCCAAGGAGTAGGCTTATCCCTTCTTTGTTTTTCATGTTCCTCCCAATAAAACTTTTAAAAAAACCTTTTTTTGTTATACCATGTCCAAATATCTCAGCTCAGTCCTCCTAATAGGATTCTTATCAGACCATGTTATACTTTCGTATTGCTCCTAAGTCAGTATCTCTATATCCATATTCCTATATCTCTATACCCATAAATGTGATTTTAAAAACGTGAATCCATCAGAGAGTTCTTTGTTTAGCATACGAGTATTTTTACATACTCTTTTCTTCCTTATTTGAACTATTTGCAATTACATCATTTAAACTTTGTTTTTGAAAGTCTCCCATTTTTATGAGGTGACTTCCCTCTTAGGGACATAAACCACAAGCTTATATCTATTTCCCCCTAAACTTTTATCATAAATCTTTTCATGCCAAATGACTCAATGTTCTTTTCTATTATGAATGTGAAGATGACATGTTCACTCATTCCTACAGTTCCTATTATTTCTACTTTCCCAAAGAGTTCCTCTTTATTTTTGGTCAGAACCAGGTCCAAAAGTTCCCCTGGCTGCTTCCTCTAACCTTTTTTTTTTTTAAAGACTACGTCTTCCTATGTTACCAGACTGATAGTTCAGGGGCTACCCAAAGTCCTGAAGACATTGCTCATCACAGGAATTTTGACAAGTCTCATAATCACCATCTATGTAACAATCTTAGAAAATATCTACAAGTCTTTTCCAAATCAAATATTCTACAATGAACCAAAGTGCATAAGAAAAATGGCAAAAGAGATCAATGAGATTTGCCTTCAGTGTAAAAGAATACAATTATTAAAGATGCATGAACATACATTAATACATACAAGCACATAGGCTTTAGTATCAATGTATATGTTTCTGGGATAAAGGAAAGATTCCACTGCACATTAACATGACCTAATAGCTGATAATTATGCTGATTCCCTCACTACTCCTTTCCTCCAATCCCAAACAATGAGGAACTCAGGAAATTTGAAGAAAGGATATTTCAGCTTGTTTTGACACAAAGCAATAAATAGAATCCCCATGCTTCCACATGATTCCTAGCATTCTCTTTATGGAAGAACAAGTTGTAAAGCTTTACTGGTTCACATAAAACCCCTCTAAACCTGAACAAGTTTTTAACATAGAAGAAACAATCATCATCCCCTTCTAACACATTTATAGTATGTAAGTTGTACCCAATTGCTAGCCTTCTCAATTGAAAAGGTCAGGGAGATCACAGTTTGAAATAGTAAAGTTACCACTGCATCTATTTTTCAAACAAGGTTATGAAAAGCATAAATTGGACTTATAAAAGTTTTGAACATGGAGTATAAATCAATGGCTAGGTAACTTCTTATTCATCCCTCTGGTTTTGGGTAAAGTCAGTCTTGTCCCCAGTAGAAAGCTATGACATACTCAAGCCAGCATTCTATATTTCCTTTCCTTTCTACATTGGCAGAATAAAATAGGCATTTTAAAATTCCAGTTTTTTTAAAGGAAAAAATGGTAAGATAAATCCCAAACCTGCTTGAAAAGGACTTGCTTAATGTCAAACGTGGGTTCTTTCTACACATTTAAGTCATTTCCTTGATCTATTTTTGACTTCTGAATTAAGGGAAGAACAAGCCTACCATATGCTACAAGTGAAATGAAGTTTCTAATCAAAATGAATCATAAGAAAAATTCATTTAATAATATTAGTTGCATTAGTGATGGGTTTCTATATGCTTCTAAATATTGTGTTTGCAATTACATCACTTAGTGGATGCTTCACCTGCCTCCTTAGAGACTGAGAGTTTGAACCAAAGCAAAACAAAACAAAAGGAAAACTGTGGAGGTAACATGGATGTGAACCTAATGAAAGAAGTCTATTAGCTTACTTCCTAAAAATTCTACTCCTAGTTAGCATATAACCTTTCCACATTAAAATAAATAAGAGAATAAAACTAAAGAGAACAGTTTCACTTACATTTAGTTTTATTTCTTCTGGTATTTCATTTACTTTTTGTTTTTACTTTATGATAAGAAATGTGTGTGTATGTGCATGTACACACACATATGCATATACTTAGAACATAAGTCTTAGAGGGATCTATGATTTTATCAGTGTGCATATTCTATACCCAACCATATAAATCATAATTCCTCAATATTTTCTCAAGTTCGCCTAGTTTTTTAACTTTTCTTTTTTATATCAGAATCAACATTTTTATCAACAAAAAGACATAACAAGATCTTAGATCTTAACATGCAATATTTTGCCCAAAGAATTTATGCATGCTTTTCATTCTTTCTTTCACTAAACTCATTAGTTAGTTATAAGATATGGTATGTACTAGGAAATCAATTCTGTAAAGCCAGATCATTTAATCCTTCTGAGATTCAATTTTAGTATCTGTAAGAGAGGGGAGGCATGTGTGGTGTGTATATATTATCAGTGGTGTAAAATTCAAACAGAAATAGATCTCTGTGGGCTACATATTAACTTTAAAAAACCACAAATAAACATTATCTTTGTTATATTGTACTTGAATTTTTTTTTTACTTTTGCTCATTGCATTTCAATTTGGTCTAGGCAGCACACCAAAATTTTGTAGCTACCTGCTGCCCTTGGAGAGTTTGACACCTCTGCATTAAGTGACATCAAAGTTCTACTTCAATTTTAACAATAGTCTATATATAAATTTCCAATCTCTATCAAATATGTCCTTACAGATATAGTTGTATTAAAAAAAGACCAATAAATATGAGATACCAAAGAAACAATAAATGGAAATGTCTTATGTGCAACTTTTAGAGTATTAACCCTGGAAATTCTTAGGTAAGTAATATTTTTTAAAAGTAGAAACAAGAAGAGAAAGTCAATGTGTTTGCTGATCTTTTATCTTTTCTAATGTAAATGGAAAGATAGAGGACAAGTTAAAATTGATGCTTAGGACACAGTATTAATGAGGCCAAGGTCACAGGCTTGTTCCTCATATTTTCTAGTTACTTTTATGTAGGGAAAATGAGGTCTGCAGGAAGAGTATGATTTTAACTTTTGCTAACTATATCACAAATTGATTATTCTGTTTGACTGAATGTCAGTCCTATTTAGGAAATAAGACATAACTTAGTGGGGAAAAGAGAGACCTATATTTTACTCCTAGAACTGTCTCCTAGATATAAATAACTATATTGAAGGATATTTGAAGTACACATATTTGGAAAGAGGGAGGCTTTCCCTAATCCCAGGAATTGGATCCTAGAAGTCCTTGGAGACAATCCAATGTAGGATTCCTATTCTGAAGTAGGAGTATAGACTTATACACACAGGGAGGTCAGTTACTAACATAAAATAATTATGTTCAGTGTAGAATAAAATGATAATTCATTATAGAGCATTATACTGAATACATAAAAGTGTGTGAGAGTCAGAAGAAAGCATAAGTTAGCATGGTGAACCATGAATATTTGAAACTATGCATCAGAAATCCACCAATAAGTTTCCTAACCATTCCTTCCTCCACTTCAATTCAAATTAGTATCCAATCAACTAAAAGGAACAACAAAATTTAGAAAGGGATTTCAGTAAACTTTCAGTAAAAAGACTTTGTCTTTTATGAAGCCTTTGACAAAACAGAATAAAAAGAGACAGTAAAATATTTTTGACCCCAAAATTCATGCATGTAGTAAGCCTTGGCATTTTATGAAATATAAGTATTTTTAAAAATAAAGTCAGAAAAGGGAAGAACCAATATGGTGGGAAAAAGTCAGGGACTCTCATGAGGTCTCCTAAATTCCCCTCCAGATAGCTTTAAATAATACCTCTAAATGAATTCTGGAGTGGTTGAACCCACAGAAGGACAAAGTGAAACAATTTTACAGCTCAAGACAGAAGGTTGACAGGAAAGGTCTGTTTCACTGAGGTGAGAGTGGAGCACATTTTCCTCAGGCTGTGCCAGCATAGACTGGGCCCCAACAAACCAGCAGCAGAACTTGTGATTGACTGAATCAGCAGTTGCAGTGGTGGCTTCCTAAGCTCTCAGCCCACATATGGTAAGTGGGTTGGACATCTGGTCAGAAGGAGACTTCAGGGGTCCCTTTGTTGGTACTGGGTACAGGACTGTTACATTGCCTATTTGCTGACATGGGAGTCACAGATTCCAGGGCTTGGACAAGTACTAGAACATCAGAGCTTGCTGCATCAGGGGAGCTAGGACCCTGGTCACTGTGACAGGTGGAAAAAGAGTGCTTGTGGTTGCTTGCAAACCAGGGCACAGGTCTGGAGAGTGCCAAACTACCACACATTGGAAGAACTGAAAATTTAGAGAATCCCCAGAATTAGCTCAGAAAACAGCTGCATAGAAAACCCCTGAAGTTTGGGACAAGGCCCCCTCCACTGAAGGAGAGCCCAATTTTAACATAAAGTTAAAAGTCAAGAAAGAGACTTTAAGAAATGAGCAAACAACAACAAAATAGTCTAACCATAGAAAGTTACTGTGGTGACAGGGAAGATCAAACCACAAACTCAGAGGAAAATAATGGGCAAAACTGTTGTATACAAAGACTCAAAGAAAAATATGAATTTGTCCAAGACCCCAAAATAATTCCTGGAATTGCTCAAAAAGGATTTTTAAACATCAAATAAAAGGGGTGGCTAGGTGGTGCAATGAATAGAGCACCAGCGCTGAAGTCAGGAGGACCTGAGTTCAAATTCAGTCTCAGACAGTTAATACTTACTAGCCATGTGGCCTTGGGCAAGTCACTTAACCCCAATTGGCCTGCCTTACCCCCTCCAAAAAAAAATGAATAAGAGAGGTAGAGGAAAAATCCAGAGAAGAAATGTGAATGATCCAAGAAAATAATGAAAAAGAAAAAGAGTCAACAGTTTAGTAAAGGAAGCACAAAAAAATACTGATAAAAACACCTAAAAAAACAAGATAAATCAAATGGTAAAAGAGGCACAAAAATACACTGAAGAGAAGAAACCTTAAAAAGCAGAATTGCTGAATGAAAAAAGATGTACAAAAATTCACAGCAGAGAGCTCCTTAAAAAGCAGAATTGGCCAAATTGGTGGAAGGGAGGAGAAATGAACATAAATTCAGCAAAGAGAAAAATTCCTTAAAAAACAGAATTGGCCAAATAGAAAAGGAGGTACAAAAATAATTTCTTAAAAATCAGAATTGAGGATAGTGAGAGTTAATGATTCCATGAGACATTAGGGAGTAAAAAGACAAAATTAAAAAAATAAAAATAATAGAAAAAATATAAACTATCTCTTTGGAAAAAACAACTGACCTAGGAAATAGAATGAGGGGGAGGAGCTCTTTAGGCGGTAGTAGAGAACTGGAAATTTAAGGGGTGCTCATCAATTGCAGAATGGCTGAACATGTTGTGTTATGTAATTGTGCTGGAATACTACAGCACTATAAGAAATGATGAGCAGGATGCTCTCCAAAAAACCTGGAAATACTTGCGTGAACTGATGCAAAATGAAATGAGCAGAACAAGGAGAACACTGTACACAGTGATAGCAATATTGTGTGATGATTAACTACAAATGAGTTGGATCTTCTCACCAATGCAATGATCCAAGAGAATTCCAAAGGACTTATGATGAAAAATGCTATCTCCAGAGTAAAAACTGATGGAGTCTGAATGCAGATCAAAGCATACTTTTTAAACTTTCTGTATTTTTCTTATGGTTTTGTGTGTGTGTCTTTGTTTTCATTCATAGCACGACTAATGTGGAAATGTTTTCATGCTTGCACATGCGTAACCCATATTAAATTGCTTGACTTCTAAAAGAGGGTGGAAAGGAGGAAGGGAGAGAATTTGGAACACAAAATTTTTTTAAATGATTGAAAAAAATTATTTTTACATGTAATTGGGAGAAATAAAATATTAAAATGCTATAGAAATGAAAAAAAGAAAAGGTCTGATTAGAAATGTAGAAATAAGAGGAGCTTCTGATAACTGGTGGAACAAATTAAAATACTATACTTGTCAAATAACCTTGATTTAGAGAGGCAGTGATACAAATGTAAATGGAAAATTACTTCAGGATGTCCTACCTGGCAGAATAAACATAGGATTAGTAGCAGAATTACTTTTAGCCTCAGATCTAAACTGCAGTTTTTAATAGATTAAAAGCACAGAGGTAGAAAGCAGAAAATTTCAGAAATTCAGCAATAACAGATAAATATGCTTAAAGTCTTATTACTTGATAACTACTATTATCTTTCATTGGCTTTCTCCTCAAAAAAACTCTCTATTCAGCTGGGCTTTACTCACTCCTACTCTAGCCAAATGATCAAAAGAACTTCCCTTTGACATAAAGAATTTTCCTGTGTGGATCATAGGATCAAGACATAGATCTGGAAGGTGGCTATAAAAGCCATCTTGACTCATCTCTTTATTTGACATATGAGAAAAGAAGTCCCAGAATGTCATGTATCTGACTTGTCCAGGATTGTATAGTTAGTTTGTGAGATGGGATTTGAAAACAGTTCTCCCTGACCACAGGTAGAATATTTTTTTTCGTGATGCCATATTATCTCTCTCATTGTGCTTATTTAGCTTATTTTTTCTTTGAAAGAGATATCAAAAAATTATTGTTTGAAGTATGAGTCTTTTCTTTGGTATTATCCTCAAAAGAGAGGGTCATACACTCAAATATCCTATTAATCTTTAATTTAGTCATATGTTTCTCTAAGTCTGATTACTCCAAACAGTACTTACTATTTTCCCATAATGATCCTGCTTCTAACACCTAATATCTGTGAGACCTTGTGCATATTACTTAACCTCTTTTAAAAAAAAATTTCAGAAAGATGCTAAGAGTAAAAGAATAATAATTATTGTTATAATAGCATATAAAACCAATGCGATATCCACAGCACCCACAGCAGCTAGGAATACGCTGGCATAGTTCTGAATTACAAAATATAACAGACTCTCCACATGGAAGATAGAACCAAAATATTTATTGAAACCCCAGAAAGCTGAATCCCAACACCAGAAAGTCAGAACTATCATAGCTACCAAGAAGTTAGTACATATCACCAATGCAGAGAGCACTGATATCCCCGAACCTTCCCTCTATCAGGCCTTCAAAACAAAACAGGCTCCCTTAAGCAAAAATGCCTCTCTCTCACTCATGCCAGCTGCTCTGGCTTAGCTCTGCCTGCTCCCAGCTCTGCTTGTGCTCTGCTCTGCTCTGTCTTTCCTGTTTCACCCTTGCTGTTCCAACAGCTGCAAGCTCTTCCCACTGTGGGCTCCATGTGATTACATTTGGCCCATTAAGGGCAGGGAAAGTCTTCAAATTCTCTTAGGCCTATTAAGGGACAGGGAAGATCTTTAAACTCCCACTACCATTACATAGCATTAATAATAATTCACATTTGTGGAGAGCTTCAAGGTTTACAAAATTCTTTTTTGTAAATTTTTTGTAAATTCACAACTGATTATTAAATTTTCATTGGGAATACAGCTCAGATATTGGAAAATGCTACAAATCAAGGTATTTTTGTTGTTGCTGCTGTTACTGATTGTCTAGGCTTAAGAAAGTAAGGGAGAAATTCTTTATGTGTCATGGGTACACTTTTTTCAGAGTTAATTATTAAATATTTACAAGCATACCCTTGATTATAGTCCCATAGTGTAAGTATACAAAAAGGAAATTGAATTTCATACATATAAAGTGGTATATTGTAGATAACATAAAGAAATGTTAGAATTATAATATGGATCCAGGTTTACTAACTTTAAGTTAAGATCTAGGTTCCAATGCTGACTCTGCCATTAACTAGCAATGTGAGTTTTCTAGGTCTCAATGCACTTAGGATCTTGGATTCAATAATCTATAAAGTCCCTATAAATTATCATCATTAAATTAAAATCAAGAGACATGTATTGAGTAGCTATTATGTTTAAAGTAATCAGTTATGAATGCAAAGCACCAGATTCAGGAAAATTTCCAGTGTCAGATCAAAAGGTATAATTAGCAAATAAATAAATTATTCCATTCCATGTCTAACACATAGGTTTTTAAAAAATCTAATAGTCTATGTCTTCATGATAGACCATTAGTATTCATTTTAAGCATATGAAACTGTTTAAAATGTGTTTGCATTGAATAAGCCTTGAATTTCACTGACTCAAGGGATGTAAGCTCAGTCAACACTTTCAAGTGGAAACAACTTTGATCAATGTATAATACATAACTTTAACTAATTCAACAAATTTGATCAAACAGAAATTTACTAGGTACTTACAATATGCAAGATATTCTCAAAAATGACATGAAACCCTCAGAATCAATGAATTCACCCGTTAGTCACAGTTAATTCATTTGAAATTACTGAAAGAAAATCTCTTCAGTGAGGAAGAAAAAAGCATTTAGCTTAGAATTTTCTAATTGTAGTAATATATTTATTCTTCAGTTTTTTCAGACCACTCAAAAGAAAAAGAAAAAGAAAATGGCTTGGAAATGAAACTTCTGTCTGACCTCAAAATGTACCCTCTGCAAACACCCTAATTAATATAGCTGTTTGATTCACAAGACTAGTGGTGCAAAAGGAAGAGCCACATTTAAATTTCATCTACAAGTAGGAGGGAGACTAACGTTACACACCCTGGATTCAGTGTTGCCAAATACACTCAATTCACTGTGCATTAAAAATTATATAAACTTGTTGCTCAAATTCAATCTCTTTTATTTCAAGTGGTCTGATATCCATCCCTATCCCCTTCTTGTTTTGGCTTCAAAACTTGAACTTTTGACTCAACTTTTTTCCTTTAAGTCCTATTGACGGCATGTTGCTGTTATCATACTTCCTATCTCTAGCTCTTCAGACAGCATGTTCACTGGATAAACAACTTTCACATCTGTGTATCTTTCCATTGCCTCTGGCCTCCCAAACGTAGCCTGGACCACTGCTGACCTTCCCATCCTAGACTGGTACCAAAACACGATCTAGTGTCCTGGAAAACGGCAGTTTTATCCAAGAAGAAATCCTCACCAAATCTTGCTACATCCCTTTTGGAAGGGCCAGTGGAAATGATACACAAACAAAATTACTAACAAGTCCAAGAAAAATTCAATTTATGATCACACTTTAAACTATTTATCTTTTAATAATGAAAATTATTAGGCCAATCCAGCAGAAGATCACTTTTTAATCTTAACTGATGACTGTGATTAAACATACCCAAAGGCTAATTATTCTAACAGCAGTTAATGCTATTGTTACTACTAACTACTTATTTCACAGCAGGAATTGCTTTGAGAACCCAGTTATATTATTATCCACAATTGATTTATACTGTTACTCTTTAGTGGTTAAGAGGGGAAAGATTAAAGTTATAAAGGCCTATTAACATGTCAAATGTGCCAGCAAATAGGGCTTAGTCTTATATTCAGCAATAATAATAATTTGGAAAAAATCATTAAATTTATAGTACTTATTCTCAAAACAAGCTAAATTCTAAGATGAGATGAAGAGTCAGTTATCTTTAGGATTAGAATTATTTAGCAATTTTACCTTGATTCCTCAGATTAGGCAGTGAGATGTAGGAGAAAGAATTAAAGACCAACAGCAGAGATTCCCAAATTTATTTGGCCTACTATACCCATTTTGAATAATATTTTTTTTAGCTTTTTGGAGGGGGGAAGGCAGTGTAATTGGGGTTAAGTAACTTGGTCAAGATCACAGGGCTAATAAGTGTTAAGTGTCTGAGGTCACATTTGAACTCAGGTCCTCCCGACTCTAGGGCCGGTGCTCTATTCACTGAGCTACCTAGCCACACCAGCCTTCCCACTTTTGAAAAAAAAAAATTTAGCACTCCCCTGGAAATCTACTTTTTTAAGCCCCTTAACATTATTTAAAAATCCACATCATTTCAAAAAATAAAAGATTTTGGGGGGTGACTAGGTGGTACAGGTACCAGCCCCGGAGTCAGGAGGAGTCAGTTCAAATCTGACCTCAGACACTTAACACAAAAACTAGCTGTGTGACCTTGCACAAGTCACTTAACCCCAATTGCCATCCAAAAAGCAAAAAAAAAAAAAGATTTTTTTTAAGTGACAAATTTAATAATTTATTACAAATTTGAAATTGAAATTTTGATAAGGTAATACTGAGTCATGTAACCATATAGTATTGTACTGCAAATAAGTCATTAAATGCAGATTTCTGCCAATGCATGCTTGACTTCCAGACAATGCTACAAGCTCACCTGTCAATACTTGCTTGTTAAGACTTATGGCAGACTTGACTACTGATTAATTATAACTTGCATTTGGTTTGTTTATTTGGAAAATAATGCAATCACTAAGACTTTAATTCTATTACACAACACATGAAACATGTACAAATGGTTTTTCAAAATTTTCTTATCTTCTTTTCTTTCCTTATGGCTCCACTGCCTCCTTATTTTTATTCAATGGCCCCACAATTGTAACCAAGGATACTGCTGTCCCCCCACCCTGGAGCATTACAATGTGCCCCAGGAAGTCGTAGGAAACCTCTGACCTAGAGTAAGGAGAGAGATAGGTTCTAATCTCACCTGACACTTATTAGTTTATGACCAAAGGCAAGTCATTTGACCCCTCTGAAAGTCAGTTTCCTTAGTAGTGAAATGAAATGCCTTGTAGTTATTTTGAGGGTTAAATGAAATGAGATATGCAAAATAACATTGCAAATCTTGGAGGGATAAATATTATTATTCTCATTAAAATGAAACCTCTGAGAGGAGTCAAACAAAAAATAAATCATAAGAAAATGACAAACTCGGTGTAAACTCTAATGAAGCATATGGAAAATTCAAAGACTTTTTTCCTTCTCACACTTCCATCACTCTGCCAGAGGATTTCAGCAGGTTAGAGGGCCAGGTAGTGGCCAACCAGACATTCTGAACATCGTGGTACTGTTCTATAGAAATCAAGCAAGTCTATCTCAAGGTTCTTATTAGGAACAATAAAATGTCATGGCAGCTGGGCAAAGGAAGGGGGAAATAATAGCACCAAAAGATAATAGCACCTCATAATTCTGGCCACTAGAAACCCTTATGTACTAGTGTTAAAGAACTAAAGAATATTATGCTACATAAAATGAAATCCTCAATAAACCCTGGAAATTAGCCAATCATATTTTATTTTAGGATGAAGTATTTTAACTAACTGTAAAAGGAGAGTCTATCTTCTTCAAATTTCAGTTTCCAATTTGTATAATGGTAATATTGAGGTTCTGCCTGGATATATTCAGTATTCTCCCAAGTAAAACTCATTATGTGGAAGATAACAACAACAACAACAAAAAGCCATGATACCATTATAACCATCATCTCCTCACCCCATCCTATTTATTTTATTCACAGGAAATACATTGCCTACTAGGAGAGCCCACTGTAGCACTAATTATATGATAATAATTAATTCTGTGCTAGAATTGGATTTCACAAAATTGTAGAATTTCAGAATTGGAAGGAATTTAAAAGATGAGTCTATTTCAGAGAGATAATATCACTGGTATGAAGTAAAAGAACAAAAACTGAGTTATATTCCAAGTTATTAACTAACAAACTTTGAGCTTGTTAAAAAAAATACTTCACCTCTCTGGTCCTCTATTTCTTTATTTGTAAAACAATTCAGTTGAACCAGATGATCTTTAAGGTTTCTTATAATTCTGAGGTCCTATGATTGTACAATGATATGAAATTGATACTGGAATAAGTCCCTTTATCCCTTCAGGCATTCATTTTTCTTTTTGTGGAAAGACAATAAAAATGCTTGCTACATAACTGGATCATAAGACTTCTAAAATAGCTGGAGTTAATATGATATCTTGATATAAAAATTATTAATAATTATTATCAATGTTATCTTTTGAGAGACAATCATCTAATTATTTTTGTACCTGGGTAATGGAATAAGAATTCTGATTCATACTGTTCTTGTATCCAAATATAATATATTATATTGTCTCAACAAAGAGTTTCTTTTAAAAATATGATTAATGAAATCATGTATCTTGGCTGTAAGGATTTATCTTTGATGCATTTCAGAAATTATAACAGAAAAAATGAAATATAACTCAATATTTCCTGTACATGAACATGATTTTACCATTTTATCAAATAATCATTACTCCATTCAGCATCAGCTGCTCTGCCTGTCAATTCCATAGAACAAAATGCCTCCCCCAGCTTAAGTGTATCACCTCAAATCTCACCACCATGCTGCTAACTCAAGTCTTGACTGACACCAACTCCCTCAGCTCCATCTCCCCTCTGACTACAGGGATAGAAAATGGAGTACTAAAATCATTCCAATGTCTTCCTTTATTTTATTTTAAAAAAGGACTTTTAAACAATCCATTCTGAAGCTTCTGCTCTCTCTGATTTCAACTCCATGGAACAAGATGCTTCCCATTCAAGGTACCCTCTTTTCTCCTTCTCCAACCCCTTAACCCCACTTTCCTGCCTCCTTTTGTATGTTGTCTTTCCTGTGTCCTCTTTAGACTATGAACTCCTTGAGGGATGAGATTGTCTTCCTTCCTGTGCACTTAGCACAGCATCTGGCATGCAGCAGGCACTTAACAAATGTTTATTGGATTGACTTAGATTGGATTTAGTGACTATTAACTTCCAAAATCTAAAAGTAGAACATGCTTAAGAAACATGGCAAAAATGTTATTGCAAACTGGAGATGAAAATACAGCATCATATTACATATAACAGGACAGCTCAATGGTACAGTGGGTTTGGAATCAGGAAGTCTCATCTTCATGAGTTCGAATCTGGCCTCAGACACTTACTAGCCATGTATCCCTGGGCAAGTCACTTAACCCTGTTTTCCTTAGTTCCTCAGAGAAGGAAAAGGCAAAACATCCAGTGTCCTTGCAAAGAAAACCCCAAAACAAGGTCACAAAGAGTCAGAAACAATTGGAACAACCGAACAAAAATATGCACACATATATATGCATATATTTACACACATATGTGTGTATGTATACATATATACATGGCTCATATATGTACAAATGAAGATTCAGAAATTATTTTCTTAGATACATGAATCTAATACATAATATACATATATACAAACTGGAAAAAAAATAAAATTACCACAAAAGGGAAGTATTATATACTTCCAGATGTTATTATATTTCCTGTATTTATCACATACTTCCATTGAAACTTATTATTTGCTAATAACATTGGCACTTTAAAAAGTAATTAACTCCTAAATTAGTAAAGGATTAATGGACATTCCTGATAGTACTCTAATACTCTAGTGTTATTTAAACTAAATTATAACCTTTTAAATTCCATTCATTCCACAAGTATTTCTTGAGTGCCTACTTCACAAAAGATACTATGCTAGGCCACATAACTGAATCAAAAATTACTAAGCCATGGTCCACACATTCAAGAAACTTATAATAGGAAGAAAGAAAGATATGCTATGACAAAAATTATTTTCAAAAAGATGAGTGATGTAATAATTTTAACAAGACATGTACTAAGTTGTCATAAGAATCCAGAGAAGGGAGAGAAATTCGGTCACAGACTAGCTAAGGAGATTGCAACAAAGAAAGCTAAAGAAATAACAGGCTGCAAAGTGTCCAGGAGTAGGAAGGTTACAATCTGACTTCATCAGGAATATGAGGTAGGGTTTTGGGTATCCTGGAAATGCCTAGAGGAGGGTGATTAGGATGGTAAATGGCCTTAATATAATGTCATTTAGGGATCAAATGAAGCAAGTAGGTATGTGTAACTTGAAGAAGAGAGGGAAAGTGGTTGGTGGAGGTAATTGCCTTCAAGAATTTGATAAACTAACTATTCTACACAGCCACAAAAGTCAGAATTGAGCAAAATGGGTAGAGAGTGTAGAGTGGCAGATTTAAAGCCTATATTCAAGTATTCATTCAGAAATAAATAATTCTCAGTCAGAACTGGATGAGGCAAAATTTTATGTCCTTCTTAACTTCAAGTTCTAAGGCATTGTTTTAATTTCAAGTAATACGAAAGGATTCATGAAAGATGAAGAATTTGAGATGAGTTTACCTTGAGAAGTGATGTGATTTTGAGAGGATGGATTGAGATTAAGAAGGATTTCGAAAACAAGCACAACATGTGATAGCAAAACAGCAAACTGCCCCAATTAGCTGAAGCAAAAGAAAAACCAAAAACCAAAAAAAAAAAAAAAACACCTGGAAGATGTATGGGAAAAGAAACATGGGTGAGAGAGCTGGACAGCTAGACTATGATCAGGTAATGTAACGGCTTGAATGAAAGATTGATACCGGGATAAAATTGAACCATAGATAATGAAGCATCATGGAAGGTTTTAGATTAGGACAGTAGAATTCATTCATTTGTCCCATAAATACTTATTATGAACCTACTGTATACAAATCATTGGACTAGATGCTGAGGTAGAAACAAAGATGCATAAAGCTTAGACCTCTTACCTTATAGAGCTCATAATTTTGGAAGAAGTATTTAACATCTAAACATAATTAGCAACTATAAAATTTAAAGCAACAGTCATTTATTATTTACTATGGCACAATAATTTAATACACACACAATAATGTACATTGAGAAGATTATTTCAATAACTATAAGCAGGATGGATTAGAGAGGGGAGAAACAATTAGAGGGTTGCTGCAAAAGTCCAGATGACTTTTTAAATATTTTCTTTCAAATTATTCTTAAATGAAACTGAAACTATGTGATTATAATGGCTATGCTCAGCACTTCAACACTGAAGGAAAGTTGAGAAAAGAAATAAATGGAATGGTCAAAAATAAATATGATAATCAATCAAAAGAAATAAGTAAAACAAGAGAAAAAGTTTTAAAAAATTTATCTGGGAGAGGAGTTTTCAAATTATGTTGCTAGTAAATGTTTCCTTAAAACTAAAATAATCAGGGCAGCTACATGGCACAGTGAATAGAGCACCAGCCCTGAAGTCAGGAGGACCCCCGTTCAAATCCAGCCTCAGATACTTGACACACTAACTAGCTGTGTGACCTTGGGCAAATCACTTAATCCCATTGCCTTGCCTTCCCCTTACCAAAAAAAAAGAAAAAAAAACTTTAAAATCTCTAACATAACAATTGGAGGATAAAAAAGTCCTACTATTGTAAAAAGGTGATTCCACAAAACATTTCTAAATACGTAAATAAGACTTCATCCCCATTATAAATAATCTAAAAATCATTCTTTTAGTCATATAACTTTAGTGAGGTATTGGGAAACATTCTTTCAATTTCTAAGATTGTGTGAAAATAATGGATAGATGATTTTGTGGAAGATAAACAATTAAAATATTGAAAAACAGACAAAAACTTGGGGCTTATCATTTCACTAATCATGATGAATCACTAAACACAGGCTACAAGGATAATTATTAAGACAAAATCCAATTATGAAGAGATTAATTTAGCAGTCATAAAAAAGGTCAAAGACCACTACACTATTGCCAAGCCAATCTGTAACTGAGGCAGTATCATCTTCCAAATCAATTGCTGATGCATGAAGATATTATCACTTGTAGCTGGATGACTGACTTTAGTACTCCCATCATGGGAAAGCTACTGTCACTGAGGCCGAATTGGAGCTGGTCTCTACTGTCAAACTCTCATCAAATTATTCAATGTAGAGGGGGAAATGACCTAAGCAATATGTAATGAGCCTTCTATTTCTTCTGTCACTACACAAACACATGGATGGATTTTTAATGATTCTCAAGTGAATGAATCAAATGTACAATAAATTAAAATATCTTTAACATTTTCATTGATAAAAAGATCACATTTGAAATTTTTGTTTATAATATATGTATGTGAGGAATAAAATGGATAACAATGAGATGTTACGTATGTGCTATATTGATGGAAGACACAGATTTTCTCTCTATCCACATATGTGTGTATATGTGTGTGTGTGTGTGTATTGAGGAAAGGTGTTATGAAATATAAGAGAATATGCCATATAGATGAAAGACATTTATATGTATATTAGTATTGATTTACTTAATCAGCAGCATTTAGAAGAATACTGAATGCTTTATCTTTGTCAATAAGAAAGTAATCTATTATTTTGATGAGGAATTCAAACGTTATAATTTTAAATTCATATGGATTCTTCATTTGCTTATTAAAAGATGTATCATGACCTGATATGAAGTCATTCTAGTACAGGGGTTATACACACATATGAATGTATGTTTATGCACACAGAGACACACACACTGTATAGAGTGTATGTATGTATGTGTGTTCTAAATAACTGTATTTATTTATTTATTTATTAACCATATTTAAATATAATTGGGAGGATATAATCAAGATAGCACAGTGAAAACCAGGATTTTTGCTGAGCCCTCCTTGCCTTCTCCAAAACAACCTAGAAAATGTACAGACCCTAATTCTGATAAGGAAATCCATGGTAAGTTCACAGTGAGTCTATTTTTCCATCTCCAGGCATGTTAGGAAGACAAGAGGTCAGAAGACATTGGGCTGAGGGCTAGATAAAAGCTTAACATGGTGCTGGAGGCAGCAGCTAAAGAACAGTGAACATTCTAGCACCTAGGGATGGACAGGAAGCTTAGAATATCAGGTGCAGAAAATCTTTGGGGACTCTGAAATTACCAAGAGGAGGAGGAAATGGTGCTACCTGGCAGATCTGTTATCCATGATCTAATTCCAAGTCACAGATATATGGATGAGAAGAGTGACCCTGAGGGAACATGGGGCTTTAACTGAGTACTAAGCACAAAACAGATTCTAGAAACTTAGTTGTGTGGTTGTGGGCACAGAAGCAATATAGTTATTCAGTTGGTCCTGTACACAAGCCTGAAGCAGAAACCATAGCTGAACAATAGCATAACCAAAGGGGAACCTGTAACTCAGTCACCCTGAACCTGCAGAACCTCACAATGAACTCAAAGTGACTAGCTCCAGCAACAATCTACTGAATCTAAATGACATAGAAGCCAACAGACCCAAACCTAGATCAGGAACTTGCAGAGCTCAGATCATATGGGCTGTGGAACTGATCTCTCCCTGGATCATACCACTTTGGAACCACTGAAAACTTACATGCCCCAAAGACTGAAGAAGAAGAAAATATGGAATATCTCACAGGAAAAAGAACTGTCCTGGAAAACATATCAAGGAGAGATAATTTAGAAAACACTGGCCTGCCACCTGAAAGCCATGAAAAGCTCCTAAGTATAATATTACAAAAAGTTACAAAGAAAAACTTCTCAGATATCTTAGGACCACAGGGTAAAGTAGAAGTTGAAAGTATTCACTATTCACCTCCTGAAAGAAATCACACACACAAAAAAACACCTTCTAGTAATACAGTCAAAATTCAGAACTCCCAGGTCAAGGAGAAAGTACTATAAGCAGGCAAAAAGAGAGATGTCAAGCACTGTGGAGCCACCACTGTAAAGAAATGTAAAAATTGAATATGCTATTCCAGAAGACAAAAGACCTAGGATTACAACTAAGAATAATATACATAGCAAAACCTAATGTAGTCCTACAGGGGGAATGGATATTTAATTAAATAGAGGCCTTTTAAGCATTCCCAATGAAAAGAGAAGAGTTGAGTAGAAAATATGACACTTAAACAATGGAGTTACTCCCATCCCCTTAAAGAGAGACTACAAAATCTATATTTGGTCTATATTTTACATCAGAATATTTTACATATTTTACATCAGCGCATTGCTCTCAATACTACTCAACTTCAAATGACTCTCTAAACTGGAATACATGATCAGTTAACAACGCAGGAAAGTTTTACATCAACTCCACTATACTTGGATCAGCATGGCATAGCTTCAAATCCCTGGGAGATCTTGAAAGAACAGAAATAATCCTATTTTCAATTTAGTTTCACATCTCAGCAATATTACCAGTGGTGAAGTTTGAAAATAACCGAGAGGTCAATCCATTGAGAATGAAACAATAAAGAATGCAATAGGAACCAAGATGGTGGAGAAAGAGCAGGGACTTGCTTGAGATCTCCCCCAAACTCCTCAAAATGTCTGTAAAAATTACTCTAAACAAATTCTAGAACTACAGAACCCACAAAATGACAGAATGAAACAAATCTCCAGCCCAAGAAAATCTGGAAAGATGACAGGAAGGCTATATCACACTGGGCTAGAGAGGAGCACAGTGCAGTGGGCAAAGACAGCACTGGAGCAGGCTTCAGGGGACTGAATAATTGCAACTGGGGTAGTTTCCAGGCTACTAAATCCACAAACACAAATGACAGTAAAGAAGGTTAGTGGAAAAACTCTGAGATCTGGGTGAAAGAGGCATGCAGTACAGTTCGGGTCCAGTCTCAGCCCCAGGATGGCAGAAGTTGTAGCAGTGGTGGCAGTAGCAGCTGCAGCAGTTCTGGGCTAACAGATGGTGGGGGATTGAATGGTTGATATAAAACCCCCTATATAGTATACCCACACCCCACCTCCACATCTGTTGGAAGCAGAGTCCTAACCTGACAAAGAGCTAGAAAGTCAAGTATTTGACTGAGAAGACGAACAAACAGGGTAAAAAAAAAGGTCAGACTATAGAATCTAACTTTAATGACAAAGAAGATCAAAACACAACTAGAAGAATACAACGTCAAAGCTCCTACACTGAAAGCCTCCAAGAAAAATAAGAATTGGTCACAGGCCATGGAAGAGCTCAAAAAGGATTTTAAAAATCAAGCAAGAGAAGTAGAGGAAAAATTGGGAAGAGAAATGAGAGTGATACAAGAAAATCATGAAAAACAAGTCAACAGCTTGCTAATGGAGACCCCAAAAAATACTGAGGAAAATAACACCTTTAAAAATAGACTAACCCAAAAGGCAAAAGAGATTAAAAAAGCCAAGGAAGAAAAGAATGCCTTAAAAAAAAAGAAAGAAAGAAAAAGAAAAACTGGCGAAATGAAAAAGGAGATCCAAAAGCTCACTCAGGAAAATAATTTCTTGAAAATTAGAATGGAGCAAATGGAAACTAATGACTTTATGAGAAATCAAGAAATTATAAAACACAATGAAAAGAATGAAAAAATAGAAGACAATGTGAAATATCTCATTGGAAAAACTATCAACCTGGAAAATAGATCCAGAAGAGATAATTTTAAAATTATCTGAATTATCTGAAAACCATAATTAAAAAAAAACAGCCTAAACATTCTTTTTCAAGAAATTATCAAAAAAAATTACTTTGACATTCTAGAACCAGAGGGTAAAAGAGAAATTGAAAGAATCCACTGATTTCCTCTTGAAAGAGATTCTAAAACAAAAACTCCTAGGAATATTGTAGCCAAATTCCAGAGTTCCCAGGTCAAGGAGAAAATACTGCAAGCAGCCAGAAAGAAACAATTTAAGTACTGTGGAAATACAATCAGGATAACACAAGACCTAGCAGCTTCAACATTAAGGGATCAAAGGACTTGGAATATGGTATTCCAGAGGCGAGAGGAGCTAGGATTAAAACCAAGAATATATTCACTATTACTATGTGACAGGCATTGTACTAGAAACTTTACAAATATAATCTCATTTGAGTCTCACAGCACTTGAAGGTAGATACTGTGATGATCACATTTTATGTTGAAGAAAATAAGGCAGACAGATCCTAGATTATTTGCCCTGTGTCACATAGCTAGTTAAGTATCTCAATATATATGTATGTATGTATACACACATAAACACAATACATAGTATAACTTTAATATTGAATAATAAGTTTGACTGTCATATCACAGGTTTCTCATATCACAGGTTTCTTACATTACAGCTACTTTATCCATCAGTAGGAGCTACCCTAGACATCACTTTATATATGAATCCATGGAATGACAAATGCTACAATTTTATGCTACCAAGAAAAAGTAACATATTACAACAAGGAAATGGAAAGGAGTAGAGATTATTAAAAGGGCAATTAATTTGCTCTTTATTCTATCATTAACATCACATCAACACTTTGGTAAGAAATGCAGTGGGCAGAAGTATGGCAGCATTAGGTAAAACAGTGTTTATTGTACATGACAATTTAGACAATTTTAAAATTATCTGAATTGCTTGAACTCAAGCATTCTTTAAAATGCCTGCAATATTTAATCAGCTATCTCTCTGTTCACTCTCAGGTACATACAGAACTTCAACTTTTTTTTTTCACGCAGACTACCTATATAGGGCTGATGCAAGTAATTTGAGATATGAAATATTTTTGTGAACTTCATTTCTATGAAGCACAGAGAAGAGATCTGCTTCTACAATATATGTGTATGTGTGTGTGTCACATGTATCATGTGTCATACACACATCTTCCTAGGAAATAAGATGATACACTGTGTCCCATTCATCTCTAATAATGTAAACAAGGAAAAAGATTTCTTTTTTTAAAAAATCTTTTATATATTTATTTTTAGTTTTCAACATTCATTTCCATAAGATTTTGAATTACAATTTTTCTCTCCGTCTTTCCCCTACCCTCACCCCAAGATAGTGAGCCTACTGAATACCCCTTACCCCAATCTGCTCTCTCTTATATCCTTCCCCCTTCCCCCTAACTTTCTAGTAGGGCAAGATGGATATCTATACCCCAGTGTCTGTACATCTTACTTGCATGTAAAAAAATTTCTTTTTTAAATTTGTTTTGAGAACTTTGATTTCCAGATTCTTTCCCTTCTTCCCTCCTCACCAACCCCCACTGGGAAGACAAGCAATTCAATATAGGTTGTACATGTGTAGTTATGCAAAATGTTTTCAGAGTAATTATATTGTGAAAGACTAACTGTATTTCCTTCCATCCTCTCCCAACTCCCACTTATTATATTTTCTCCTTTGACCCTGTCCCTTTAAAAAAGTGTCTGTTTCTAACTACCCTCTTCCCTAATCTGCCCTCCCTTCTGTCATCCCTTCTCTTGTCCCCTTCCCCCCTACTTTCCTGTAGGGTAAGATACCCAATTGAGTGTGTATGTTATTCCCTCCTTAAGCCAAATTCAATGAGAGTAAGGTTGACTCATTCCCTTTCACTTTTCTTCTCTTCCCCTCCCTTGTAACTGTTTTCTCTTGCCTCTTTTATTTAATTTACCCTATTCTATCTCTCCCTTTCTCCTTCTCCCATTGCATTCCTCTCTCACCTCTTAATTTTATTTTTCAGATGTCATTCCTTCCTATTCAACTGATCCTGTGCGCTCTGTGTATACAGATACACACCTATACACATACATATGTATTTACACACACATATACCCTCCTATGCATACATATGTATGTATGTATGTATGTAAGGAAAAAAATTTATTAAGCAATACTATATTACAACTCTAACTAGAAAAAAAGGGCATATGAAAAAGTTGTATTTTAAAGTATGATCCCTTTACAGTTGTTTTTATTTTCTTCCAAGTCAGCCAAACAACTAAGCAAAAAAGGTCAAAAAGTTCTATTTTCCCTATTTAAATGTAATGGAAATTTTGTCCATTTTATGGTCAACAAGCAAACATCTCAAAGCATTGACAACAACATTCCATTGGCTATTACTAAAAACAAAGTGTGACAGATACCATTACTGTAATTGTCAATCAGCCCTTCCATGGCAGCTAAAAACACAATGCCTCACTTTGATCTCCTTAGTTCTAAACATATTCACAATCAAGAAACTTGTACAAGAAATAAAAGGGTGGCATAAATTCTGAAACCTGTCTCCACAACATTTAAAAACTTTAGCATATATTTTGTTCAAATTCTTATATTTTCCAGTTTCCAAGAAATTCTATTAGTAACCCAAAATTACCATTCATCTAAAAAAATCAGAAAAAAAATCATAAAAAAGCAAGATTTAGACCATGTCAAGTGAAACATTTTAATTGTATACAGCACGGTACTGAACTAAAAATTGGAATTAAAATGGTTTGTAATATATTAATTCAAAAACAGGACATTATTTTTTAAAATTATGCTTCTGAGGAACACAGCAAGTTAAAAGTTTAACTCTGGTTATGAAAGTATCTTTGAAAGCAAGTACTCACATTTTGCTGGCAGGTCATACCCACATGTGATCTTAGCTTGACCAGTCTCACAGCCACTCAGATTACGGCATTCAGCAACCAGACAGGGACCAGCTGCTCTATGAATACAGCCATCCACTAGGGAGGGAAAAAAAAGACATCACAATCAATGTAAAAATGATATTTATATACACAATGAGATTAAAAACATATTCAAAGAAAGAGAAGAGATATAATATGTGTTCCTATCACAAAATCAATTTCACCTAAATATCTACTAACCTGCAGGAAATTCCAACACCTTCCTACATTTGGGAGATAAGGGGAAAAGAGGAATGGAAAAGAAAAAAAAATGAATAGCAGAAGACAATGGAGGAAGTCCTTGGAGAAGTTGGAATCACATAAGAACTAAAGGAGTTGGATATAAGATATAAAAATGAGAACTGCACCTTCTTTTTCCACTACAATATACAGATAAATATCACACTTATTACCCTCAATCAATGTTAGCATTAATGTAGATTTCTACACCTAATTTTTATATATGTATTTTAATTTCTATATTTGCCTTGCATATGGATATCTAATAATTCTTTGGTTAGAAATGGATAGCTAAGATACTTCTTCCAGCAGAGGCAAGATAACAGAGTAGAGAAAGCACTTAACTAAGTTCTCTTAATATTATTATTCTCCAAAAAAAAAACACCTTTAAAATAACACCTCATATTGAATTTTAGAGTGGTACAGTCAACAAAAGTATAGAATCAGACATTCTTAAAGGCCAAGACAATGTAGAAGGTCAGAAAAAGAGATCTATGACACAGGTGAGAATGAAACACATTTAGTGGTACTAGGTAGTTGAGACAGAAGCAGCAGCAGCTTTGAGAGCTCTTAAAGCAAAGATCAAGGGAGCTGACAAATAGTCAGAAAGAGATTACAGGTTATTGCTATGATAGCAACAGATGTGGGGTCAAATACTGTGTGGCAGCTCCATTGTCTATGCCCACTTCTGGGCCAAAGTTATGGGGTGAAGAAGAGCACTTTTGATCAAGAGAGAGTGGAAGTCCCGAGGGTGAGTATCACTTCTGGCCCCAAGGAATCAGAGACCTTTAGAAACTGCTCTTGTTTCAGGTCTCAATGGAGGAGGGATTCTGAGGAGCAATGTCAACTATAATCCCAAGAGACCAGGGGCACTTCCTGGATAAAGACCAGAGTATTGACTAAGAGAGAGCAGTAACAACACCTTTCCTCAGATAATACTAATTTGGAATAAAGGCCAAGACTTTCAAATCCACAGAACTAGCACTGACAACAGCAAAAGCCTGAAACTTGTGAAAGTGCCCCTCCTCCCATGCTGGGAACAGAGGTCAATATTAACATAAAGTTCCAAATCAAGATATTGGGTGAGAAAATGAGTAAATAACTAAAGAAAAACACTTGTCTATAAAAAAACTACTATGGTGACAGGAAAGATGAAGATATGAACTCAGAAGAATACAAAGAAGTCAAAAGAACTACAAGTCAAACCTCAAAGGAAAAAAGAAGTGAATAGGACACAAACCCATAAAGAATTCTTGGGAGAGATTACATTAAACTGAAAAGTTTTTGTACAAAAAAAACCCAATGTAACCAAAATTAAGAGGAAAGTGAAAAATTGGGAAAGAATTTTTACAATTAGTGTCTATGATAAAGGCCTCATTTCTAAAATGGACTGAGTGAAAGATATAAGAATACAAGTCATTCCACATTTGATGAATGGTCAAAGGATATGAACAGGCAGTTTTCAGAAGGAAATTAATAATATCTATAATCATATGAAAAAATGCTCTAAACCACTATTGATTAGAGAATCGCAAATCAAAACAACTCTGTGGTACCACATCTTACCTTTCAGACTGGTTAACATGACAAAATAAGGAAATGATAAATTCTGGAGAAGAAGTGGGAAAATTGGAACACTAATGCATTGTTGGTGGAGTTGTGAACTGATTTAACCATTCTGGAGAGCAATTTTGAACTATGCCCGAAGGGCTATAAAAATGTGTATACCTTTTGACCCAGTAATACTACTTCTAGGGCTGTATCCCAAAGAGATCATACAAGTGGGAAAAGGACCCAGATGTACAAAAATATTTATAGCAGTTCTTTTTGTGGTGGCAAAGTATTGGAAATCAAGAGGATGCCCATTAATTGGGGAATAGCTAAATAAGTTGTGGTATATGAATGTAATGGAATACTGTCGTGCTATAAGAAATGAGGAGCAGACAGACTTCATAATAACCTGGAGAGACTTATATAAATTAATGTTAACTGAGGGAAGCAGAACTAGGAGACAATTGTTCACAATTACAGACACATGGTTACCTGTGATGACTAACTTTGATAGACTGGGCTCTTCTCAGCAATGCAAAGTTAGAAGACAACTCCAAAAGACTCATAATGGAAAGGGCCATTCACATCCAGAGAAAGAATTACAGAGTCTGAATGCAGATTGAAGCAAACTACTTGCTCTCTCTCTTTTTTGTTTCGTTTTGTTTCTTCTTTCTCATTGTTCATCCCATTGGTTATAATCCATCTTTACAACTTGACTGATGTTTAATGTGAAAGTATTTGTAGAACCTATACCTGATTGCAT
>CM053581.1:137243953-137310133 GCA_028627135.1 Pseudochirops cupreus
AAATCAATTAATTAATTAATTAAAAGAATGCTCAGGAGAGCTAAAAAGGAAACAAAAACTATTTTCAAACTTAGGGTTAAAGGTTTAAGTAAAGAAATTAAAGCAAAAGAATAAAATTAGAAAAAAGACAATTAACAGCTGGGTAAAAGAGGAACAAGAAATATTGAAGAAAATAACACCATATGAGCAGAATGGACCAATTTTAAAAAAAGGTACAAAAGCTTGCTGAAGAAAATAATTCATTAAAAATTAAAAGCAGGAAATGGAAACCGACTACATGAAGCACCAAGAAACAATAAAACAAAGTCAAAAGAATGAAAAATAGGAGAAAATGTGATAATCTCATGGTAAAAACAACTGATCTGAAATATAGCACAAGAAGAACTAATTTAAGGATTACTGGACTGGAATTTAGAGGAGGGAAAGGCTAAAGAGAGAGAGAGAAAGAAGGCTAAATGGAAGAAAACTGGATGGAAGAAAATGCACAGCTAGTAATCACTAACTGTGAATTTGGGTGGGATGAATTCACCCACAGAAACAAGTGAACAGCACAATGAATTTGAAATGCGACCAACAATACTGTGCACAAGAAACACACATGAAGCAGAGAGACATTGACAGAATTAAAATAAGGGGCTGGAATAGAATTTATTTTGCTTCACCTGACCAAAAAAAAAAAAACAAGGCTAGCAATCATGATCTTAAACAAAGGAACATCAAAAATAGACCTAATTAAAAGGAATAATCAAGGTAACTAGATCTTGCTAAATGTGCCACTTTTAGACAATCATATGCACCAAAGGGCATAGCACTCAATCTTAAAGGAAAAGTTAAAAGAATTACAGGAGGAAATAGACAGTAAAACTAAACTAGTGAGAGAACTCAACTTTCCTCTTTCAGAATGAGATAAATCTAACCATAAAATAAATAGGAAGGAAGTTAAGCAGATAAATACAATCTTAGAAAAGTTAAATGATAGACCTCTGGAGAAAAATGCATGGGAATAGAAAGGAATATACCCCTTTTTTTTTGGCTGTACATGGTATCTTCACATAAATTGATCATGTATTAGACATAAAAACCTTACAACCACATGCAGAAAAGCAAAAATATTAAATTTGTCCTTTTTTGTATTACAATGTAATAAAAACTATATTCAATAAAGGGTCATTGAAACATATATTAAAACTTTATTGGAAACTAATCTTTAAAAATGAGTAGGTCAAAGAAAAAAATCATTGAAACAATCAACAATTTCACTAAAGAGAATGATAACAATAAGACAACATTACAAATTTTGTAGGATGTAGACAAAGCAGTACTCATTGGAAAATTTTTATTTCCAAATGCATATGTAAATAAAACAGAGAAAGAGTAATTAATCAGTTGGGCATTCAATTAAAAAAAATTGTTAAAGAATGGATTAAAAACCCAAAATTAAACACTACAATAGAGATCCCAAAAATCAAAAGAAAGATTAATAAAATTGAAAATAAATAAATAAACCATTGAACCAGGAACTGGTTTTATTTTTTTTTAAAAGATAAACCATTGGTTAATTTGATTAAGAAACAGAAAAAAGAACCCCAAATTATCATTATCAAGAATGAAAAAGATGAGTATACTACCAATGAAGATGAAGTTAAAGCAACTGTTAGGAGCTATTTTGCCCAATTATATGCTAGTAAAACTGACAATTTAAGAGAAATGCATGAATGTTTGCAAAAATATTATATGTCCATATTAACAAAAAAGGAAAAAGAACCCTTTAAAAAGTCTATCTTAAAGAAATAATTGGAAATAAGCTCCCTAAAAATTCCCCAGGAACAGAGAGATTTACAACATGTAAGGGATAATCAATCCCAATATTATGTAAGCTATTTTTTTTAAAAAATGGTAGAGTCCTACCAAATTCTTTTTGTGATTCAAATATGGTTTTAATACCTAAACCAGGAAAAGCAAAAAGAGAAAGAAAATTATAGACCAAATTATTTAATGAATATAAATAAAAGTATGTTAAATAAAATACTAGCAAGGAGATTAGAGCAATATATTACACTTTTACGAGGTGAGATTTATATCAAGAATGCATGTCTGGTTCTTTATTAGGAAAACTATCTGCATAATTCACCATATAATTAATAAAAACAACAAAAATATTATCATATCAATGAATGTAGTAAAAGCCTCTGACAAAATACAATTCTTTCCTATTAAGAAACACTAGAGAGCATTGGAATCAATGAGGCTTTTCTTAAAATGAGAAGTAGTATCTATCAAAAACCAAGAATAAGCATTATCTGTAATGGGGATAAATTTGAAGCTTTCTTCAATAATATCAGAAGTGAAGCAAGGATGTCTATTATCATTTATATTATTCAACATTGTATTAGAAATGCTAGCTATAACAATGAAAAAAAAATTGAAGAAATAAAAACAGGCAAAGAGGAAACAAAACTATCTCTCTTTGCAGATGATATGATAGGATGAAATGATGAACAGCTTCATCAAAGTTGCAGAATACAAAATAAATCCACAGAAATTGTTAGTATTTCTATAAACAACCAACAAAACTCATCAGGAAGAGATAGAAAGAGACATTCCACTCAAAATAGTTGTAGATGATATAAAATATTTGGGAGTCTACCTGCCAAGACAAAACCAGGAATTACATGAACACGATTATAAAATATTTACCCGAATAAAGACAGACCAAAAAAATTGGAGAAATATTAAATGTTGATGGGTAGGCCAAGCCAATATAATAAAAATGACTTTTCTACCTAAGTTAATTTACTTATTCAGTGTCATACCAATCACACTACCAAGGAATTGTTATATATAGAGAGAAAAAGCAGTAACAAAATCCATTTGGAAGACTACAAATTAAAATCTCAAATGAATAAAAAAAAAATGTTAAGGAAGGTAGCCTAGCTGTTTCAGATTTCAGACTATATTACAAAGTGGTGAACATCCAAGAATCTGGTACTGGCTAAGAAATAGATTATTAGATCAGTGGAACAGACTAAGTATACGATATACAGTAGTAAATTTCCTCAGTAACTGTTTGATAAACTCCCAAATTCAAGGTTTTGGGGTAAAAATTCAACATCTGACATCAATTGTTGGGAAAACTGGAAAGCAATTTGGCAGAAACCAGGTATAGACCAACATCTCACACTGTATATCAAGAAAAGATCATAATGGACAAATGATTTAGACCTAATCTGTGATATCATAATTTAATTAGGGGAGCATGAAAAAATGTACCTGTAAGATGTATAGATAAGAGAAGAGTTTGCAACAAAACAAGAGATAGAGAAGATCATAAAAAGTAAAACAGATAATTCCAATTACATGAAATTAAAAACCTTTTGCACAAAGAAAATGAATGAAAACAGGAAACTGGGGAAAATTTTTACAGCAAGTTTTTCAAATAAGGGTCTTATTTTGTAAAAATAATAATAATAATAGCCATTTCCCAGTTGATAAATGCTAAAAGTCTATGAACAAGCAGTTCTCGGAAGAAATCAAAACTATCAGTAGTCACATGAAAAAATGTTCTAAATTTCTATTTAGAGAAATGTAAATGTAAATTAAATTAAAACAACTCTGAGATATCACTTCACATCTATCAGATTGGTTGATATGACAGAAAAAGGAAATGACAAAAGTTGGAGGGGATATGGAAAAATTGGGACACTAATATACTATTTATGGGTGAAGTAGTTCATACATTCTGGAGAACAATTTGGAACTATAGCCAAAGGGTTATAAAACTGTGCAGAGCCTTTGACTCAGAAATACCAGTAATAGGACTGTATCTTAAAGAAATAAAAGAAAAGGGGAAAGCACTTATTTTTTAAAAAATACATACATATTTATAGCATTTTTTGTGGTAGCAAAGAAGTAGAGATCAAGGGGGGTGTCTATCAATTGGGGAATGGCTGAAAAAGTTTTGTTATATAATTGTGCTGGAACACTTTTGTACTATAAGAAATGAGGACAGGATGCTCTCAGAAAAAACTAGAAAGACTTATAAGAACTAAGTAAAATGAGCAGAAGCAGGAGAACATTGTACACAGTAACAGCAATACAGTGAAGGTTATCAACTGGGAAAGACTTAGCTATTCTGATCAAGACAATGGTCCAGGACAATTCCTAAAGACCCATAATGAAAAATGGTATCTACCTCCAGAGAGACAACTGATGAACTCTGAATATATATTGAAGCATATTTTCTTACTCTATTTTTGTTGTTTTATTTTGTTTGTGTTTTCTTTTATAACATGGCTAATATGGGCATATATTTTGCATAATTTCACATGTATAATCAATATCAAATTGTTGCCTTCTTAAAGGGAGCAGAGGGGAGGGAAGGAGAGAATTTTGTTAAAAAATATATATGTATAATGAAATAAAAGTAATTTTACTGAGAAAAGTTTCATAAGTTACAATTATTATTTTTCCATGTTGGCATATAAATAGTTCAATTTTTATAAGTTCCTTATGATTTCTTTTCTATGTTTACCTCCTCATGTGTCTTGTATTTGGATGTCAAATTTTCTTTTCAGTTCTGTTTTTTTCAAAAATAATTTTAACAGAAAAACATAGCTAACATCTAGTTTACTAATACATTGAAAAGAACAGCAGCCAATTATTTTGAAACATAATAAAAAATTTTAAAGTCCACTTTGACAGTCTTAACATTTTTAACTACTAATTAAATTCAACAATTTATTAAGTACCTAATATGCACAAGTAGGTATAGTTAGATATGAAGATAGTTTAAAAACAGAAAACTAAATTCTTTAATAACAAAGAAGGGTGAATGAATAAGCCATCTATATATGGACCTAAATGCATACACATTTGATATAAGCTGAGGAGGAAGAAAGTACTAACAATAGTGGGTACCAGGAAAGGCTTTCTATGGAAAAGGTCCCTGAGTTAAGTCTTGAAAAAAAGCTCAAGATTCTTGGAGATATAGGTGGAGGAAGAATCAAGTAGAGAGATGGGAGATAGAATGTTGAGTTAGGAGAAATGCCAGTATAGACTAGTCTGGGTAAAGTCCAGAGTGAGAAAAAGGGAATATAACATGGTTGGGCAATGGAAAAAAGTATGGAAAAGAGAGTAGGACCCAAATTATAAAAGATTATAAATACTAGGTTGAAGTGTTTATATTTTATCATAGGTCTTGCTGGGAATATTTAGTTAAAGGAGTGACTTAGGCCTTTGACATAGGAATATGAATTTTGTGTTAAGGATTTAGTAGAAAAGGGAGAAACCTGAAACAGGAAGACCAGATAGTAAGCATTTACAATTTTTTCTTCTCTTAGTTATCTGTACCTCCTATCCAAAATATTTTGAATTTGTTTTCTATATCATTATATGTGTACCTGCTGGAAGAATGTAAGTTCCTTGCAGTCAGGGACTCTGCCACTTTTATCATTGAATTCCTGGACCTTAGTACAGTGCCTGGGCTTGTTGAATGATTAGACATCTTGAGTTTCAGATGCCAAGGAGGTATACAAATAGAGGTGTCTAGCAGGCAGGTTGTGATAGGGGGATGGCCATTCAGGAGAGCTGTATGGGCAAAATCCAACAAATTAGAGAGCTATTATTGAGCCCATGTGCATGGAAAATATGCTAGGTACTGGGAATTTTTTTTTTTCATATCACACCTGTGATCCTCCCCATGAGGAAATTCCCTCTACTAAAACATATTGGCACCTGCTCCACGATTTAGAGTCTTGGAGAGTTCTGCGGTTACTGAAAGGTTAAATGATTAAATTTCATTATTTGTCTGAGGTTTGCCTTGAACCCACAAGTTCCTCACTTCACAGCCATATCTCTAGCCACTATTTCAACTACTCCTCAAGTTGAATAACAAAGATCTTATATTACAACATGTATACAGGTCAGTAAATGTAAAATAATACAGTGTAATTTTAAAAGAATAAGAGTGTTCATAAAGAGGAAGATTAGGAAAGTCCTTCAGTTGTGCCTGATCTATACACATACTAGACAACTTTACTTTCTCTAAAGTTGCCAGGAGGTAAAATAGAAGGAGGACTGAGAAAAAGACTTCTGACTTAACAAATAAGGATAATTGTTAACCTGAGAGAAAAAAGTTTTGGTCAAGTGATAGGGTTAAAAACCAAATTGAAAAGAGTTGAGAAAAAGTGAGGCAATGAAATACAGCCAATGAGAGTACATGACTCTTTCAAGGAGTGTGGCTGTGAAAGGGAGATGGCCGAGTTAAGGGGATGGTTTTAATTTTTTAAGTGTGAGGGAGATGTGGCCATTTTTATAAGCAGCAAGGAAGGAGCTATTGTAAAAGACACCAATGAAGATTGAGTAGGGAGAGGAAATGATTGAGAAAGCAAGTTCCTTTAAAGGAAAGAAAAAGATGAGATCAAGAGAAGACAAACAGAGGGGTTGACCTTGGTAAGAAAGGTGACCCCAGACTCACACTAGAGCAAAGCAGGAAATAATGAGGGATGATGTAAGGAATTTTGAGAAATGTGGTCGAAGGGTAAAGTTAGTTAATGACAGATATCCTTTGATGGCTCTATTGTGACTATCATACAGAAGGATTAGTAAATGAGCAGCCAAGATAAATAGCAGAGGCATCAATACAATGAAAAGCCTAAGTAAAGACGATTTTGCTATCTTAAGGCTTGCCATCAAATGAATTATTTACTATAGCTGTCTATTTACTATAAACCAACTTGTAGCCTTAGGGTAGCACACAACTCTTTGGAACTTCATGTGTGGCTCCCAAAGTGTGCATGTGAGGGGAAAAACTTTTTATGAATTGCTTTGGCTGGTCACCAATTTTTTCTCCAGCAATTCAGATGACAATTTATCATGCCTCGAAAACCCTATTCATTGGTTACAAGAGGGTACCCAAGTCCATGAAATCATGTATCTTTTGGGACATTTAAGTTTGAATTACATTGATGCTGTGATTGAAAGCAAATTCAGGACTTCAAAAGGCCTAAAATCATATCATAATAAACTAGACATTATACTTCTGAAAGGAAAAAGACAGGTACAAAATTAGCAGACCTTTGTCAAAGAACCTGCTGAATTCTGGCTCCCACTGTTGATTAGATGGTTTATCTCTCATTTAATGTTTTCCAAAAAAATGAGCAAAAGTATAATAATCGCAAGGAGATTAAAGCTTAGGGCATAAAACCATTGTGGTCCCACACTGAGACCCTCAGAACTCAGAAACCCTGCAATGTCTCAATACAAACCATTCTCATACGTTCCTGTCTTATCAGCCACTATACTTCCCTCTAATTTTACTTAGAATCAGGTCAGCATGGCTGCTTACATAGTATATTGAGGCAGAACTTTTACCCTTTAGGGAGTTCTCACAGATTACTGCTAAGTTTCCTATGCCAGAACTGAATGAAATCATACTTAAAAGATTTAAACTGAAACCTAACAGTTACAGAGAAGAAGATAATTTTAAAAAAGCTTTTCAGACATGGTCATGGAAAATGCTCACACTATTTTTATTCAGGAACAGTTAGGTTGCACAGTGGATAGGGTGCAGGGCCTGGAATTAGGAAGACCTGAGTAAAAATCCAAGGTCAGATACTTATTAGCTGTGTGACCGTGGAAAAGTCACGTAACCCCATATACCTCAGTTCCTTCACCTGTAAAATGAGCTGGAGAGGAAAATGGCAAACCCCTCCAGTATCTTTGCCAAGAAAACCCTAAATGGGGTCTCAGAGAGTTGGACACACCTGAAAGTGCTGAACAACAATAACAACAAATTTTCACCCTATGAAATGGGATGGGTAAAGTGGTTATGACACCCTAGAAAGGAGAAGCCCAGTTTTAAAGTCATATAAAGGTAATCTCTCATCTAGATGGCATTTTATAAACTTAATCAGCTAAGAGACAATCTTCTATGAGAGTAGAATGCCCTCCTTCTGTGATGTCATGGCCATGAGGCTTCAGATCCTTTATTCCTCTTGTTTAAGTAATGAGAGATTGCCAGATCAGATCCCTGTTAGACCTTGTTCTCTGCTTTTTGACCACAGGATCAGATTACTGAAATCAGACCTAATGAAGATGAACATGGGTGACTACTTGGAAACCAGCCTGTACAGTGCAGACTTGCGTGCTAGTCTGATAGTGTATATTAGGACTCTGATGTCATTTTAAGGGGCTGCTCTTTGTCAGAAACACAGGGAATCTGGCTCATTATTTTAGATGACAAGCTCTCTCCCCTACTTATAAACCTGTCATTTAATATCTTGACAGTCTTTAGACTCAAAATGCTTGGAGGCAGAGAGTTAACTAAGGGCAGCCCTTTGACTTCTGAGCATACTTCTTCAGTTATCTAACAAAGACTAAATTCATTGATCTGTAGAATGTTAATGTAGGTCATCTGTTTGTTTAGAGTTTAGCCTACAGAATAGAACTGAATATAGGTTGAATAAGAAAATAGGTTTGTTGTACTTAAAGGGAATTTGGGGAGATTTTTGTTAGTATCAAATGGGTGCTTGGTTACCATCTGAGGATTTATTTAAATGAAGGCACTCTTAAACATGTGAAGGGCACTTACATTAACTGGTGGGGAAAATGACAGTAGAGACAGTACATGAAAATATATCAATCACTTCTAGCCTCAGCCTTCCAATAGGCTCTATCTAGCTTCTCCCGCATTCTTCAGACAAGTCTTCTGCTTTTAGGAAAAGACAAATGTACCATAAGGTCAAGAGGTTAAATTCAATCTTTACAAAGAAACGTTCAGATACTCTTAAATTATAAAGCCACAAAAGGTTGAAGTGATACTAATCAGATAACACTGAACAAGTAATATAATAGCCAAGCAAGAAAAATTAAAATTAGGAATAGTAAGGGGGGAAACAATCCTAATCTAGTTGTTTCGAAAATGCTGAGGCACCATTCAATTTTAGTTCTTTTCATTTTTTTCAATTTTAGTTCTTTTCACTAATGTACCTGTTCTTCCCTCTTGATTTATAATAATTGCCTCGACTGTTGTTAAAGGGACCATTCCAAAAGTTCTCTTATTAAATATAATCATTTAACTCTACTATGGAGTAACTTCATGATACAGTGGTTAGAACGCTGGGCTTTGAATCAGGAATACTCATCTTCCTGAGTTCAAACCCAGTCTTAGATACTTACTAGCTTTGTGACCCGGGGCAAGTGACTTAAACCCTGTTTGCCTCAGTTTCCTCACCTGTAAAATGATCTGGAGAAGGAAATAGCAAATCACACTAGTAATTTTTCCAATTAAACCCCAAATTGGGGTCAAGAACAGACAGACACAGCTAAAATGACAAAATGTCACATTCTATGCATGTCATATAATATATATTATTATCTCACTTGATCCTTACAACAGCCCTGTGACAAGATTTATAAGTGTGATTATTCTTCCATTTTACAAATAAGGAATGAAACTCAGACAGGTTAAATGACTTGCCCATGGTAGAAAGTGTTTTTGTCAGTATCAAATAGGGATTTGGTAAGATTTGAACTCAGTTCTCTCCTGAATAAGACCTGTACTCTTTTCACTCTTCTCCTAACAATGGAGCAGAAAATGTGGTGTGTCCAGAGCCATATGAATATCAAAATAATCACAGATTCATATAACTTTAGAGTTCAAAGGGACTTTATGTATCATCTAATTCAACTACTTACTTTACATTTGAATTTTTAAAATGATCCCCAACACGCACACATACACATACACATACAAACTATTTAACATGTGTGGAGAAATTTTACTCCTTTATAGGACAGTATTTTTAAAAGTATTATGGATCATCTACCCTATGATCACATAGTACAAGAAAAATAACGGTGTTTCCCCAGGGCTTAAATTCTAAAATGAATGAAGGAATGAACAACCAAACAAGCATGCAAACAACACATTCATACAGATCCACACAGAATTGAAAAACAAATCCAATAGTGGAGTAAAATATATAGAATAAGAGGAGTTCAATTAATGCTAAGAGACAATGGTATGAATTTTTTTAAAAATTCATAATTTTACTCATATTTGGTTTTGGTTTGTAGGGAGAAAAGGAAGAAAAAGTAGAGAAGAAATCAAAAAGAGACCTATAAGTACATATCAAAATTGGATCAACTATATTGTTCAACTGGTTCTATGTGGTCACCCCCTTTCTCAAGGAATTGTTTTGGGGAATCCCTTCAAATGGAGAAAATCTTTGTTTCCCAAATAGAAGATATGTTTCTCCAACACTCCTTTTGAAATTTTCTTTCAATCCTTATTACATAATGAAATGAGAGGGCCTCAGTTAGATTCCAGACTGTTTTTTAATGAACACATATTAAGTACCTATTATGTACCAGACAGTGAGCTAAAAGCCAGGGATACAAAAAGAGGCAAAAGAAAATTCCTGCCCTCAAGGAGTTTATAATCTAATGGAGAAGACAACATGCAAATATATACAAAGTAAACTATATATAGGATAAATTAGAAACAACAGGTGAGGGACTAGAATTAAGAAGTCTTTAAGATATCCCTATAAAACTTGGCAATTTCTGATGGCTTCCAACCACAGAACTTTGTAAACATCACCAATCACAGAATGCTGCAAATATTGACGACCTGTTGCTTGTGGTCAACTAGCTAGCAAGACAAGGAGTCAGGGGTAAAAGCAAGGCCAGGCTACCAGTGCATTTAGAACCCATGACAGTTTATCAGGACACAGAACAAATATTCAAAGACTGAATCATGTGTCCCCAAATCTTTAGGGTGTCCTGTATCATTCAGATCAATTCCATTATACAGTACCCTTGTTATAAAAAATCATTGTCTAGTTCATATATAAATATGGCTCTATGAATAGTCCCTGATCTAGACAGTTTACAACCTAAAACAGACAATAATGACTGTAATTGAATTTCAGTGGAAACCAAGAGATATTTCAAACATTGCTTCTGTTAACCATGCACAAGGTGAATATGAAGTGACCTAGTTTACTAGAAACAGTGGGAAATAATTATGCCACTTCATTAGAATTAATAAGCACTCAATTCTGTAAAGTAGTTGTATATTATAGTTTCAGTTAACACTGGGAAGAAACTCGCTAAGATGAGGATGAAGAGAAGAATCTAACAATGCACGATGATATTTTCAACACTGATTAACCAGGAAGACAGTTCATTCCATTAAGGGATCACCAAGAGATGGAAGGAAAGATTTATATCTAAAACACTAAAAGTCTGCACTATTAGCTTTGGGGTAAAAGAAGGTCTCTGTGTGAGGGAAAAAAAAACTGCATCACACATGAAGATAAATATCTTGAAGTTTAACAGATTCAAAATATTTGGGCCAGGTGTTTTTACGTGATTGAAAAATTAACCTCCTTCTGGCCTGCTGAATGAATTTAAGTAAAGATTTAGGCTCAGACATCTAAGCATGATAAAAAAAATTAATGGCACAAACAATTGTACAATTTTTATCTTTGGAGTTTAGAATAACTTTCATAATCTCCAACACGACTATCTTTTATACTTTTGATTCAATCAGTATCTAAGATAGTGAAGTTTCAAATACAAGGAAACAGAATTCCAATTCATATTACTTAGAACAGAACCTGATAAACTAAAAATTGAATCTATTTCAGAAAACTAAAACCACATATCATGTGCTTTGAAATCTGAAGGGAGGGGGATTGGGAGAGTATGAAAGAGGGGAAGAGGGAGAGGAGAGAAGGAGGGGGAGAGAGAGAGACAGAGACAGAGACAGAAAGAGATGCAGAAATGTTGAAAACATATTTCTTTTTTTTTCTGAGGCAACTGGGAAAAATAAAAATCAAAGAGAATTTTAAAGCTAGTAGAGACATTTGAGATAATCTAGTCCAACTGCTGTATTTGCCCAGTGAGGAAACTGAGACCCAAATAGGTTAAGTGATTTATTCAGGGTCACATAAGTTCTTAAAGACATAGCTAGGACTAGGATGAAAGTTATCTAAATTTTAAGTACAGTACTCTTCCCACCAACAATATTACCTCCCTAAAGTAATTCATTCTTCTCCAGATGGGCATTGATCCAGGGCTGCTGTATTGAAAGTGCCAGATTCTAACACTGTTTCCTTGTAGGTAAGAACTAGAAAAAAGCAAAAACCTTGCCCAGACTAGTATAATGGAAAGAAACTATCCACAGCCTTATGTGCAAACACATTCTTTTAGGACTTTGTCAAAATGGTCACTAAAGAAATATCTCTCAACCCAAAGAAAATGCCAAATTTCACTTAAGCTAAGAAGTGTTAACTAGAGTTCTGAAGCAGTAAAACTCCCTAAGAAAAAGAGCAGGAAAATTTTGAGCACCACACTGACAAAAGAAAGTTATATCACAAAGGGCGAAAATATTATGAGCATAATTAGGAACAGCTAGTAAGGTAACTGAATTCTTCAGGTGGCCTAAAAGCCCTCACTAATGGGTGATTTTTCCCTCAATAATAAGGCAGGATTCATTCAAGAAAGCGGAATGAGGATGATGCTTCTATAATAAATCTAAAGAGATAATGTCAATGAAAAGTAATGCTGTTATCACAATTGACAAATTGTGACAAATTTATCTGAAAATTAAAAAAAACATATCAAAACATAGTATGCTATTAAATTGGAAAAGTTTGAAATATTAGAAAGTTTTACCCCAGAAATTCGCTTTATATGCTTTGACCAATTCGGCAAAGTTTGCTAGAGAATGAAAAAAAAATCAATGTACAGGACACTGTTTTTATTTTAAATGACTGATTTTTGTTATCAACAGTATCAGGATGGGGCTGTCTTAGGAACACGAAAAAGAAAGGTCTAGCTACATACATCTTGTCCTTTTGACCAGTAATTCCCCATAACAGAACTAAAACCAATTGGGTCTCATATTATTAGAGTCTAAGCTATAATAGGAGCTTTGACCTTGAGTAAAGAAAAAATAATCATAGTATTCTCAGGAGTGGGATGAAACTGCTTAGGTTATGTGGCTGCAGGGGGATTGAAAGCATATACAGTACACTTTTTCATTGAAAGCTCTCTCAATGAGAGAATAGGTCAAGCAAAAATGACAGGGGGAAAGAGACCTTTCTCTTTTCCCAGAAATTAGAAATGAACAAACTTAATATTCTTGCCTCTTCCAGAAACTTCACAGAGGCTGAGACAAGTTCAGAAGTAGGGGTGAAGGTAGAAGAATATGAACAGGTGCCTTAAAGATAACCTCATTTGTTGTTTCACAGAGTCCTAAGGTAACCTTTCTACAAAGCATATAACTTCCCCAAACTTCTTCATGTTTTATAACCTCTTCCTCTGACACACGAAAGGTAAATATTTAACTTTATGAATCACACTTCTAGCAGTCCATTAAATACTAAGAGTTGTAGGAGAGAAAGGACAGTATTAAAAACTCCAGATACCAAAAATACTGCTATAATTTTCCCCAGGTACCAAAAGGAAGGACATAGCACTTCCAGATTCGAGCTATTGATATAGCTTTGTGAAAATAGGCAAATAAATAAGAAATAAATTTTATCCAACAAGAAATATTTGCTTTTGCAAGTTATTAGATTTCTGCTTCTGCCTTTCATAATTCAAATGAGTAATAGACTATTTTTTTTTAACATTACACACGGTAAGACTGTCCACACAATTCACGACTCCAAAATACTGCCATACTTCTCTCACAATATTTAGTTTCAAATGGTGCTCAAATACTGAAATCAAGCTTGTGATTCCATTCATATATATATCATATACATATGCATGCATGAAATATATGATATATATATATCTTATAAACAATCTTATATACTACTTATCCATATTCTCCTATAAGTATGCCAAAGGAGGTCCATTCAATGTTCCAGATGCCTTCCTCACTTTCTCATGATTTTGGGAAGACACCAGTGGAATGTAGAGTCCGGAAGGCAATAAACACTTATTAAGGACTTATTATATACCAGGGCTATGCTAAGTGCTGGGTCTCAGGAGCTTATATTCTATTGAGGAAAGACAACACATGAAAAGAAGCTGGAGGCAGGGGAGGGGAAAAGGTACCCAAGCAGTGGCATATGGTAAAATCTGGAGAGTCAGAAGCATGGCCAGGAAGGGGAGAACGATGCATGGCTAACTTAGGCTCATTTGCCAAATGGAAGCTACTTACCAGATTTTCATTCCCTCTACTGCATGACTGACCTATTTGCTTTTTCACTGATACATTTCTTTTATGGCATTCAGTCATTTTTCCCTTAAAATTCCCTGTGTGTACGGTGTCGCAGCCTGCTCGCACTCACCGTGCGCCTCTCCATATTTTGGGTGGTTCTTTTTCACTTCTTTGGAGATGATTGTGTTTGTATTTGATCACTTGTAATTGTTTGTTTGCTTTTTAGGTAGGAGCTTGGGGGTCATCAAGGAAATCTGTACCTTCTCAAAGTCCATTATACTACATTTATTCCATTCTGGTCCCCCCTCACTGCCCACTTTCACTGTCATTCCAAGAAATATACAATTATGGAAAGGTTTTATAGATTATCTATCCAACTGTATGTCATAATCTGAACAACAGTAATTTTCCACATGGGTCAATGAAGAATTTCAAATAATGTTTTGGGAAATTCATATTTAAAAGAAAACTAATTTTAAAAAATACATAGTTTGCTTATTGCTCCCATCAAATCAGCAAAAGTATTACTCAGTTTTGATTCTTTTTTTTTTCTTTATCATAGCTTAAAAAAATCTAACTGTAGTTCTAACCAAAAGACCATCCTTTTTTTTTCATCCTCCCTCTATGGAATCTGACAGCAAAAGTCCCTCTGAAACTAGTTATAGGCAATTCAAAATATTGATGAAATGGTAAGATTATGTGAATATTTTCCATGAAAAAAACCACTCATCACAAACATGATAGAATTTATGATCTTCTTCCAATTCAAATTCTCATGAAATTATTTAATATGTAAATGCTCAAAAACCAAATAAAACCATTCTTATAACTCTCAATTTAATTCTGAGCTAAGATTATTTTTTCTTTTAAGGTTTGTCCTACATTGACATGGAGACAAATTCAATAGTGGAATCTCTAATTACTATAACTGAATTGACATTTCTGAGGACTATGATATTATTTTTATATTCACATGTTTGCCTCTTCATTCTCCTAAGGTACATTACTCCTTTGGAGGAAAATGAGCTTTATAGGGGTCTGCATCATTTTTTTCAGACAATGAAAGTATCAGTTCATTAAGTGGCACCTGTGGGAAAGCTTGAGGGCAAAATAAATAGATCTAACTTTCCAGAATAGTCACCACATGTCAATTCTTCTTTATCTTGGATCTAAGCCTGTAAAGGTCTTCTCCTCCTGGTAGGGCTCAGTCTAAGGAATTCTGCTTCTAAAAGGAAGCAGGGCTACTCTTGTTTTCACCCACAGTGGTGCATGACTATTTCCTTTCTTTCTTGGACTCTTGATGGGCATTTACTCGTGGGTGGTACTTCCCTAGGCACCCCTTTACAAACCTCTTGATACAATAGTAATTTGCTGCCAAGGGGAAGGGAATAAGCATTTATATAACACTTACTATGTGCCAGGCATTGTGTTAACTGTTTTCCAAATATTATGCCATTCGAACTTCACAAAAATCCTGAGAGGTAAGTACTCTTATATCCCATTTTAATAGTTGAAGAAACTGAGGCAGACAGGTTAAGTGACGTGCCCAGGTCACATGGCTCATAAGTGTCTGAGGCTAGATTTGAGTCACTTAGCTGCCCCAAGACTTTGTCCTTGGTCATCTTCTATTCTCCCTCTATAGAAGACTTGGTTTTCTCATTAGCTTCCAGGGACTTGATTCCCAGCTCTGTGCTGATGATTCTCAAATTATCTTCTGACTTCAACTCACATCTCCTACTAACTATTAGACATCTCAAACTGGATGTCAAACAGATATCTTAAATGCCATATACCAAAAACTGAAATTATTATCTTTCCACCAAACCCCACCCACCCACCCCCACCAAACTTTTCTATTACTGTTAAGGGCCATACTATCTTTCAGTTCCATAGACTCACAAACTAGGAGGTATCCTCTATTCCTCAATATCTCTCATTCTACTACCCCCCATATCTAAACTATTATCAAAGCTTGTCAGTTTTCACTTCTGTAATATCTCCATATATGTCCCCTCCCCACTGCCACCAGCTTGGGGCAGGCCCTCATCACCTCACACTTGAACTACTGAAATAGCCTATTGGAAGGCCAGCCTGCCTCAAGTCTCTCCCCACTCCAATCCATTCTCTATGCAGTCTCCAAAGGGATTTTCCAAAGCACAGGTCTGACCATGTCACCCCCTACTCAATAAACTCCAATGGTTCCCTGTCTCCTCTACTATCAAACTCAAAATGTTCTGTTTGGCAATCAAAGCCTTTCATAAGCTTTACATTTAGCCTCCTTACATCTTTCACCCCTCCTCCTTCTCACGAACTCTTCAATCTATTGACACTGGCCTCCTTACTGTTCCCAAAACAAGGCATTCAATCTCTTATCTCCTAGTATTTTCTCTGCCAGTCTCCCATGCTGGAATTTTCTCCCTCCTCATCTCCATATCCTGGATTCCATGTCTTCCTTCCAGTTAAAACTCAAATTCTGTTTTCTACATCAAGCCTTCCCCAATTCCTCTTAATTCTAATTTGTTCCTTCTGTAAATTATTTTGTATTACTCCTATATATAGCTCATATGTGTGTATCTGCTTCTTGTTGTCATTCACTCATGTCACTTGTGACTATTTGTAACTCCATTTGATGCTTTCTTGGCAGAGATACTGAAACGGTTTGCTATTTCCTTCTCCAGCTCACTTGACAGATGAAGAAACTGAGGCAAAGGGGTTAAGTGACTTGCCCAGGATCACACAACTAGTATATGTCTGAGGCTGGATTTGACCTCCAAAAGATTTGTCTTCTTGAGTGCAAGTTCAGTGCTCTATCCATTGTACCACCTAGTTGCACTTTAGTATAACTTGGTATGGAATAAAGCATACTGACTACATGCATTGCATGCACTTCCCTCTCACCTCTGCCTCTTAGAATCTTAATTTTCTTTTAAAAGCCAAATTAAGCACAATTTTTACATGAAGTTTCTCTTGATTCTTGCATTCAGTTGTTAGTCCCTGCCCTTCTCCAGTCACTTTATGTCTATTATGCATATATCTCTACATATGCATGCCATCTTTCCTATCCTTTCCTAGTAGGCTGTTTGGGGAAGGAATTGTCTCACTTTTGAATGTGTATCTCTAGCACTTAGCACGTTTACTGGCATATAAGTAAATCCTTAATAAATGCTTACTGATTTATTGATTAAAGCTATGATTCTTTCAGCAAAAGTAGGAATAAATCCTGCCACAACCCTTACAGTTTTAAAGATCCCACTAGAAAAAAAATTGTTACCATCTCCAACATGGCACAAAAATGAATAATTAGGAGTTAGTATTTCATATGATATTGCTATCTAAGTAGCAAAATCAGTATAAACATATATCTGGGGAGAGGGTTTCTCAATGTTTTTCTGTACCATCAAAAATCAACTTATTTTCACTTTAGTTTTATAGAGAGGAGATTTTGGGGGTAAAAACTAAAATTCACAAAGGATAAAGAATTTGGCCAAGATAAACCAGAATATGTGGAATGGGCCCTCCTGTAACACACTGAGACATGTATCTTACAGACCCCTACTTAATCTATTTTGCTCCATCTCTGATGCTTTTCTATGAGAAGTTAAAATGAGCCAAGTCTGCCTCCCTTCCTGAGAAAAGCCCCATATTTAACATAACAGAAGCAGCCAACACCTCACACAGTTTTGAAGAATGCTGTATTTACTGTGGGCTTATGAAATAAAGTATAAACTTTCTCATGCTATAAAAGCATGCAGTGAAAGTTATAGCCAAAATAAGGAAATTGTGCATAATAGAACAGTTGGCAAGTGCTTTAATCACTGGATTGGGAAGTCAAGATGCAATGCTTCCATTCCTTTTCAAACACTTTTGAGCTATCTTAATTTAAATACCACACACTGGGGCTGTATAGAACATTTATGAGGTATCACGCTTTGTGGAGGAGTGCTGACTAGCAATACAAGCTAATTGTGAAGTGAGTACTGTTTACATGATAAGAATTTCAATCTGGTGGGGCACTGGGGGTAGGGAACTATAGCAAAAGATAGGCCCTGAAACAGAATAGGAAAGCAGATTCACATTATGATTACAGATGCCAGTTGATTTTAGGCTGGCAATGGATCTTGAGATATCAGCATGAAACAACTGGGAAATCAGTAGCAAGAGAGGGTAAGTTGTTAGCATTCCTGAATTCTCCTTGCTTTTCTCATTGGGAAAAACAATAGCCGCTACCCACTAACCTGGATTTCCTATGTACCAGCAGTCATGTTTTAAATAAGATGGAAACGAGGGCCCAGAGTTTAGACCCAAAGTGACCCAAACTGAAAGAGCCTACTGAGAAAACAATGTCTCCTGACAGAACAGTACAGCAGTTCACTCATTAGCAGCCAATATTTCACAAGAAGTTCCTAAAATGCTCCAGGCTTAAGAAACATAAATAGTTTTACCTAGTAGAGATGAAAACTCAATGGTATTTTGATTGGTCTGAGCCACTTATCTTAGGTCCATCAGATTATTTATCTTTATGTCTTATTTTTCAGAAGGCCTAAATTTGCAAATAAAATAAATGTAAAAAGTAGAGAAAGGAGAGAGTGTTAAGGATGGTCTTAAAGGAAATACCAAAACCTACTTCATCTGATCAGTGATACAGAAGACAAATGGGAAAACAAAAGTGGATCAGTCAAATAAAGCAGGAATCAGAACCCAATGGAAGGGAAATGGCTCTAAACCTTAGTAACTTAACACGTTCTAACAAATCATTCATGAAATGAACTATATTTTCTATTTTACAAACATACTAATACATTAGGATCGCTTGTTATAAAATAAAGTATATTGATTGCAAGCATGATAAGCATTCAGAAGTTACAGTGAATTCCTATGTTTTATTCTGTTGCAGCAAATGTGGCTTCAAAATAGATAAAATCAAAACTTGATATGGATATATTAAGAAAATTGCTTCTCTGCTAATACGTAATGGTATGGGAGGGCAAATGACTGGATAGGAACACTCAAAAGGAGTGGTAGGAGGCATAGATCTGGACAACCTCAGAAAAGCCACGCTTTCTCTGCCAAATTTACTATTTATCTTGACTAGTCTAAACTGGAATAAAAGAGACCAATTGAAAAACTATATTCAAGAAGTTGTATTGGGGCAGCTAGGAAGTACAGTGGCACCGTGAGTTCAAATCTGGCTTCAGACACTTAACACTTACTAGCTGTGTGACCTCGGGCAAGTCACTTAACCCCAATTGCCCTACCTCCCCCCTCTGAAAAAGTTGCATCATTTCATAATAGCAAGGAACATTTTAGTTGAAAAAATGCATAAGCCAATTACCTTCTCTCAGTCAAAAGGCAAATTACACATGGCTAGAAGGTGCCCACTTGAACACAATAAGAAATAACAGTTCATTTACATGATCACTAAAGAAAATTACGGCAATTAGTATATTTAAGCATATGGTCTACATGGGTAAAAAACTTTGTACCTCAGGGAGTAAAAGGTTAAAATGTAAACATGCAAGAGTGGGATATTAAAAAGCAGTAGAACATTTGATGATAAAGCCAGCTGGTTACTAGAAGAAAGATAATTGGAGGGAAATGGTCTTGTTACACAAATCCAAAGAATGAGAATACCAAGATCAATGAAATGAGGTAAGAGGATTAGATAAGAAGGTACCAGAGAAGGGGAGAATGTAAGGAATGTTAAGTCAATAAACAACACCATTACAGAGAATAAGGTGTTCTTAACTTAAGAGAGCAGAAAAACATTTTCTAAGGGAAAGCAGAAATATTGCAGACCATATAATAAGGGAGAATAGAGGCACTGTGGCACATTACATAGGCCTGGTCTAAAGTCAGAGACATGCAGTCATGTCTTTCCTCTGTCATCTACTAAGTATGACTCCGGACAAATCAGGGTTGAAGTTGCAGGTGAATTGCTCGTCTGCATTGGGGTAGGAGGGGTTACTCTTAGAGTACTCCATACTGAGGAAATTCTTGGAAAGGTAACTTCAGAGTTAGAGAATTCTATTTCAGTGTAGCACTATCTCTAGCTCTCTTTCTATATTTGTTATAAAAGAATTGTTTAAAAAACCAATAATACTGATCATACGAGAAATTATCAATTTCAATTATGTGGCTTTCTACTCTAGTTGAATAAAAAAGCATCCTCATCACTTAAAAGAATTTGAGCACTTACCTAGGAAGGAACTGACAAAACTAGTATATCATAGTGCAGTTAGGTAGGCTGGAGAATAAATAGGAAACACCTAAAATGTAGAGACTTGTATTCCACTCCAACCCAATTCACCAAGCACTTAAATAATGATTACTATGTATATATGTAACAAACTGCTAAGTGCTACCTACAAAAATATAATCTGCCCTTAAGAACTTTATATTCCACAAGAGATAAATAGATAAACACACATATTACAATTTAAGAAAGGGAAAACCACTAACAAGTAGAGGGATCAGGAAGGGATTCCCATAAAAGGTGGAATATACACTGAGCCTTGAATAAAGCTAGGGATTCTACTGAGCAATCCTGAGGAGGAAGTACCTTATATGCATTACAGACTTGGAGAGAAGAGACAGAATGCTGAGTTCATGAAGCAGTGAGCCAGTCAGTGTGACTAGAAGATAAAACATTTGAAGAGACTAATGTGTAAGAATCCTAGATAGATAGGCTATAGCTAGAAAAATGCATTTAAGGCAAATCTCTATCTGGCCACAGTCTCTCATTGCTCCCTCACTTCCATCTGACTTGAGGCTGCTCCTACACTACAATACTGGTTTTTGGCTACTTCTGTCTTTCTCTCTCCTGCCAACACCACCAGGCATTAACAGCAATAACCAAATCCTTCAGTCCTGAGCCCTAGTTCAGGAATTTGTACATGTAAGGGGGCTACTTTCCATCAAACCAAACACACCTGGTGCGTCTGTACCTATTGGCAGGCTAACTTCAGCTCTGGTCTACTTACAAGAAACCATTGGAATCTAATGTTATCATACAAGTCACACTTTTGCTTGTTCCCAAAGGGGATGCAATGTCCCTCAGTAACAACTGTGCCTCATCCAACCTGCTGCAAAAGTTGCCATGGGGAATGATTTCACATTCTCCTCAACCCACTCGAACAACATAAGGACTTAGTGAAACATGGGTCTTATAAATATGCCTGAATGTCAGTATTTTGGCTTTAACAATGGACTATAAATGACTGCAGTTATATCTCTCTTATGTTCTCCCTAATTTATGAGCCAAAAGCCTGATATTTAGGCACATGGAAAGGAATCATGCTATTCCAAAAGGCATCAAATACATTGCTCTCCCTACACCTAGACATGGAAATGGAGGGTTAAGAAACTGGAAAAAAAATCAATGTTTCCTACGGCAAGAGAAAAGCATGTTTTATTAAATCAAGAGTAATGATTTTACTTTGGAATAATAACACTTATTCTAGACCGAAACAATGAGAAATATAGGAGAAATGCCAATTCCTACTCTATGGGTTCAAAAAAGTATTTCTATATAACACATGTAATTGCAAAAAGTTTCAGGAAATTGAATTTGAGAAATATTTATTAAGAAAATACTATACTCAAGGAACTGTCCACAAAGAGAAGACATTCTGCATGAAGGAGAGATACAGACAAGTAAATGCAAGAATAAAAGGAGGGAGAGATCACCAACAACTAGGGGAAACAGGAAAGGACAGGCTTCATTGGAAGCTGGCACCTGCACTGTGATTTTAAGTAGTTAAGGAATCTATGAGGCAGAGATGAGGAGGGAGTGTGCATTCCAGGCATGACAGACAGCCCATGCAAAAGCAGCTAGGGATGGGAGGCAATGTTGATCTGAAGAAGTCAGCTACATAGAGTGTAGGAAAATGAGAAATGTGAAACACATCCATGAACAGAGGCTACAGTGAGATTGTGAAGGGCTTTAAATGTCAGGTTGAGGCATTTGTATTTCATTCTAGAGATAAAAGAGAGCAACTAAAGCTTTGTGAGCAGGGGAGGGACAAGGTCAGTCCTGTGCTTCAGGAAGATTATTTTAGTAGCCATGTGTGATAAAGCTAGAAATACACTCACAAATGCAGAAACAAAAAGTTTATATGTAAATTTACGGGATGAATCAATAATTTTTATAAAATCCTTTGTCACCTCTAAAGGAAAAAAAATATAAGCTAAACACATTTGCCTGTAACACATATGATTAAAATGAGTTAGACTTTTATTTCTTGTTATTTTTGGTACACTTGCTTAAAAGATTTTATTTACACTGAAGTTGGTATGTAACTCTGAAAGCTGAAAATGAGGTTAGAGATCATCTCACTAAGTATCCTCATCACATATTTCTTTTAAATATTTAGTGAAATCATGTATGCAAATGTGAACTTGAATGTGTACTTAAATACTTAGATGAATCCATGAACACAGTGATGTGGCTATTCATTCCAACAGTACATATGACAGCCCGTTCACATCTTATCCTTGAGACTCTTGTCTATGTATGCTTACAACTAATTCACAAGCTATCTACCCAATGTATTACAGCTTTATTGTTATTTTATATGTGTATATATTATTTTATATATAATTATAGAGAGATGGTGCCTCTAACTCTGTATATCACAAGAAGAATTTGAGAAACACTAACTCGAAGTAATGTTATACTTTAGAACTCACATTAAATTTTATGTTCTATCAGAGATGCTTTAATGTAGCCATATCAAATTAAGTTTTTAACTTGGTTGCTAGTACACCTAAACTTTTTTTTTTTGTTCTATTATATCTTTGGAGAAAAGATACTCTTTGAGGCTCATTTTTGAGACGTTCAAAAATAACTTATGAAGACTACCAAGTAACATGTATGTAGTTATATATAAGAAAATGTCATCTCAAATTGTAAGGAGTTATACTTTCTGAGTAGCATTTATAGGCTGACTATAAACAAAATCTTAGATCCTTTAGGGGGAAAGTTAAAGTTTCTATAATGGAATATAGATTTCTCTTACACAAGTTCCTAGGAACACAAAGGATTATAATCTAGTAGAAATCTCAACCTTTCCTCTTCAGTCACAACATATGAATGTGACAAACTCACTTAAGCATGAGTAAGTCTAGATGACAATTTTAAGGTTAAGAAGTTTAAGCTATGGCTATGTTGATCAATTTATTTTTATACCTATGAACTTATCAAGTTAAGTAGAGAAAGAATAGGAAATACACGTAACTAGAATAATTATCTGATATGACAGGGACTCATGATTTTGTTGGTGTGGGAATTTGCTGTGATAATTGTGATAAATTGAAATTGCAGTTATAGAAAGGGGAGGACTTAAAATAAAGAAATAACTCAAGAAAATGGCTTAGATTTTATAGAATCTTTATGGGACTCAGAGAGAATTATAACTACTAAGCATGACTCTGCCACAGATAGAGCCGGCATTTCTAAGCTCCCATCTGTTCACAGTCTTCTACCATGTATAAGTGAAGTATGCTTTTATCTATTTCTCTCTGAGATTATGCAGACCTTTTGGTGGGGTATGAAAAGGGTACTCAGGAGTGAAGGCCAGGGAGGGTAAAGCAATGTGGCTGAAGTGATCTACATATTTTGGGGGGGGGGTCTTCATACTGGTTCTTAGTCCAATTTAATCTATAGTTGTAGCAGAAGCCATATAATTCTCTAGAGGTAGCCAAGTATAAACTATCTCAGAGAATGTGGAAGGAAATGTTTTCTCCTTCAACTGACTTTTTGGTGGTTGGGGAAGAGGAAGATATGTGATTTCTATCACCTTATAAGATTCCTAAAAGAGAATAGGATAAACACTTTAATGAATACTTAAAGTATCCCTATGAACAACATGATTAGCAGACATCATCTTTCTTTAAAAACAGGAGAAAAGGGTAAACTAGATTGTGCTTTTATCAATTCACATACGTCTATATCAATGCACAGTGACTCCATGACTCAATGAATATAGTTCCAAAACTAAAAAGAGGTAAGGGGCACAGAAAGATATTTTCAAAATTGTGTTCTCTTCTTATTGAGAATAGGGGCAGTGTGGCATGAAAGATAGAGAACTGGCCTTAGCACCAGCAAAGTCCTCAGTTCAGGTCCTGTCTGAAAAATACTAGTTGCATGATCCTGGCAAGTTGCTGAATATCTCAATGCCCTAGGCAAGTAAGGCTCTGTTATCACAGTGCCCTAGGTAAGTGAGGCTCTAATATCACAGTGCCCTATGCTCTAAGACTATCACTTACAGAACAGGTAACTACCTGTGTTGGGAGAATGGACGTTCTTCACTTCATATTTCCTTATATCAATGAAATCACAAATCCATTCTCTTTCTCTGTCCTAAAGAAAATCACAAGGTTCTTATGTGGGATGGTTTCACTCAGGTTCTGTTTGATCCCCCAAGTTACAATTAGCTTTCTCTCCCTCCTGACAGAACTTTGCATTTCTTCATTCATTCATCTACTTATTGATTTATTCACTTATCCATTTATTTATCCATTCATTTATTCACTTGTTATTCATATATTTATGTATTTATTTATTTGGGGCTTGACTTCTGATTTTATGGGCATAGTAAATTTTGATGGGGATACTGCCTCTCCCAAAGTCAATAAGAAACTCTTCTGCAACTTAGAACATTAGAAGATTGCCTTGGTGTTAAAGGTTAAGTAACTTGCCTAGTGTTACATTGCCAATATATGTCAGAAGTGAGATTTGACCCTAGGACTTCCTAATTCCAAGATGTGCTCACTATCTACTCTGCCATACTGCCTTGCATTCATTTGAATTGACTTACTCAGATATGCATTGAAGGCAGGGACTACTTTGTTTCTGTCTTTCTCTCTTCAGAGCCTAGCACAGTGTCTTGAATAGGGTCAGTGCTTACTAAATGACTACTGACTTGAAATATTGAAATAATTAAATTACTGAATTGAACCTGAAGGGAAGAGTAACATATAACGTAAGGTTCTTGTCATTGGGAGATATGAAGATGAAAAAAGATAACTAGACACCTACATAAACTTCTAAAAGTTCTTCAGCTTGCATCCAGGAGCCTGATTGGTCTTTCAAAACAATATCAAAAGAGAAAATGATGTTTTATTACATAAACTTGTCCACATACTTTGTTCACTGAAAGGAAAATTGCAATGTAATGAATAGACACGTTATCTAAATTAGCTGGGCACCACTCTTTCACTGTGATATTCTTCCCATGGAAAGAAAAAGAAAGCAATTCTTGAAAATAAATAAAGAGGAATTCAAAATCACATCACCTTCCTAACATGATTCTGAATCAAAAGTAAGGTATTAACAGGGCTGCAGCTTTATTCACCCCAACTGTTTTTTCCACCTTAAAGGATAATGATTCACTAGAATTGTGTTGTGCTTGAGTTAAAAAGTAGTAAAAGAAAAAAAATCCCCCCTCAGAACACTATTAGACCTATTTTTACAGTCTCTCAGCTTTCTATGTCTATTTTCATGTTTTCTTATCATTATGAACCAAAACAAATGCCTACATTTGTCACTGAATAATCATTTTATTATTTTATATTGCAGTCGAAATGTACGGGTGCTATTAAGACATGGATCTTTCTCCTTCTTTACTTCTCCTCCCACCCAAGAAGCAACAACAAAACTTACTAATTAGAAGTCCCAGACCCCACAAATCTATAATTGTGCCCTGCAACATGTAGCCACCCGGCTGTTGTTTCACCACATGCTGCTTTGTAGTCCTTTGCCTTGCCAAACCCAAGAGAAACTACTGGTTTCTTTTCAGTTGTTGCTGAGGTTTCCCATCTGATTCTATTTACATGTATAAAGTGGGTTTAACAAGTAACAAGCCATAATTGCTATGAGTAGAATGCAAAATTAAAGGACTGCAATTAATAAATAAATAATAACACATTTAGAAATTGATGCCAGGTTGAGGTACAAAATATGGCACTGTAACATTTAATTAACTGAAGAATTATTTTGAATAAATGTATTCAAAATTACATAAATATTCTTAGGTGTACAAATCATAACAGATATAACACTGATGGTTGAAGAAGTGTGACAATATAATGTAAACAAATGTAAAAGAAATCACCATGTGCATATGTGTGTTTATCTGTATATAGAATATGTATATGTGTTCATATATGTTTGTAATAATGCATAAATATATATATACATACACATATATGTATAAGTATGTCTACATACCTATGTATAGCATACCTGACTGTGGAAGCATGGGGGTGTTTTTAATATATGATACAGAAGCCAAGTATATAGATCAGACATACAAGAAAGCAGTAAATGTTTAAAAATAAGTATCAACATGTTTATTTCACATATGGTCTGAGAAGAAAACCTAGGGGAACTCTCACAAAATTCATCTAAAAATGGAGAAGCAAGATTTGAAGACGAACTCCAAAGCTGGGTGCCAAGATAACATGAGAAAATAAGTGGGAGGGCAGCAACATAACCCTATCGGCTATAATACCTCTCCTATCAGCAGCAACACTCCCTGGCCTTAAGCCAGATTTTCTGACAGGCCACTTCACTAGCAATGACACAAGAAAACAGATTTGAGCTGAAAGATGAGGAAATGATTGCTGTAGGATTTGTAATGAAAATGAAACCAAATCACATTTTCTGTACAGAAAGATGGGGAAGCCAAGATCTCCTCTGAACATGTGCACAGGATGTGGAACCAGCAGACTTGGATTCAAATCCTGATTCTTTTATTTAATTGTGTGTGAAGGAGTCAATGAATGAGTTCGTAGCTCCTCAGGTCCCCACATTGAGCATTTGCAAGCACTAGATTAGTGGTTTTGAACCTAGGCTAACATGAACATGTTTATATATAACTATATTTCAATATCATAGGCTTCCTTTTGTAATCCTATGTATTTTATTTTATGTATTTAAAAACATTCTAAGAAGAAATACATAATCAGACCACCCAATCTCATTAATGAGTTGAGAACATGTCTGAATAAGTGAGTCATTCAGTCAATAAGTGTTGATTATTTGCTTTGTGCCTGGCACTGTGCTAAATATTAGAGGTTTGAAAAAAAAGACAAAAACATGTCCCCTGCCCGCTGGGTCTCTATATTCTAGTGGGGAAAGGGAAGAGTGAGTAACATGCAAAAAGTTAAGAACATGCAAGATATATCCAAAGTAAATGGGAGGTCATTTTAATGGGAAGGCACCAGCAAAGGACGACCAAAGATTTTGGACCAAATGCAAAAAAGACCTTGATCCACTGGAGTGACTATACATAGGAAGTATATTTGGATTGGCTGAGAAAAGTAGGTGAATAACAGGAGAGAGCATTCCAATAAAACTTGGGAGGAAGAAAATTCTTGGGAATGTTTGTCTCCTCCTCCTACCTTCCCATTGGCTGGAGGAGCATTTTGCCAACTCACGATGAATCCTGCAGAAAACTTACATCATACCTTATGTCTTGAGCAGCCCATGAAGGTGGAAAAGGTAGAAACCAGGCACTGCGAGACACTTTGCCACATGTGTTCTGTAAGTCTGAAAATGGTTTTTTTCCCTGGACTCTGAATATACCAATAAGAAAACATGGCACAGAATTTGGAGAGGATATTTCAACTTTTTTGCTATGCCATCTTATTCAAACCCCTTTTAAAAATCTAATGAATAATGATTGATATCAACTCAGAATCATGGTAGGACACACTCTGGTGGGAGCTTCAGAGTTTTCATATTAGAACCCCCAACCTCTCATTGCTACAAATCCTAAGAGACCAAAGAGCTAGTCAAATTCTGGGGAGTCCAACTTTCCAGTATAAATTGGAATTAGGTTAGTAGCTCCACAGCATAAGAACTATAAATAAAAAAAAAAAAAAGACAGTTGAAATAAATGCAACTTATTTTTAAAGTTAAAAACCTCCATACTAAGAAAATTTTTGAGTTTTACAGGCCAATCACAGAAAGTTAACTTTTAGCTTACATGTTATATTAATTTAGTAGTCTCAAACTGTATTTCCATTTAGCTCTGGAAGTTAGCATTAAAAAAGTTCTATTAAAAGAAGACAAGGGGGGGCAGGATATAGATCAGGTGATAGAGTGATGGAAAAAAAAATTGTTTTGTATGAAAAGCAATCAGAAGAGATCCAAGGCACAGGTGAGCTAGCACTATCACTATTAAGATTAAAAGATGTATTAATTAGACTTGAAAAGCCCAAACTGTGAGACCAGTCAGATGAATTTAATAACCCAGTTCCACTCAAATAAGACTTCTGTGTTAGTTATATTATTCAACCTCATAGGCTGTGCATGTAAATCAGTCATAACTAACAACTAAGCAAATGCAGAATCAGAAATGAATAAATAATTCACTCATCAACCACAGATAGATACTTGCATAAACAAGTTCTATTTAACAATGATGACTAATAAATTCTATTCTCTGGCAATGAGAAAAGACTACATGAGGATGAGGAAAGTAAATCAATAAATCTGTCCTCTCAGCTAAGTTTTAGAGGTTCTATTATCTAATTATTCTAAATTAGTCCCCAAGGTCAAATGTGGGCAAAAGAAACCCTGAATGAATCCAAAGCCCAGGTACTGGATGTTGTTTTGGAGCAATGGCCAGAGAAAAAGCATTCAGTGTAGTCTCCTTGTAAAAAGTACTATGTATAAAAGAACATATACTTAACATAGTACCTGGCTAGTATGAAGTTTATCCTGGGTTCAAATGAATGGCTATGGGTGTGTATCTTATGCCATCCTGTTGGCCTCAGATATGTTATTATTGTATTTTCTCAGATATTTTGGCCTCCAAGAGTATGATGGTTAATTTATCATAACATACTATTGATATTTGGTGAGGAAAAAATGGATCTTTCAGAATAAAAGGGAAATGTAATGTGTTTTCTTTCTTTCTCCTACAATGCTGTCAGGCACACAATGAAGTTTTCTTAACTGCATTATCTCAAAACCTGCTTTTACTTTCCAGATGCAATGCCAGACTGAAATAGGTATCAGAAACTTTTGTTTCACTGTGCTGAACAGTTAATAGAAACTGAGTTATAGTGTGAAAAATGAAAACCCAAAATCTATCCCTCTCCAATTTCCCCACAAATGTAAGACAAATGTTGTTAAAGAGCTTCACTTTGAGAGTAAAACAATGAGATTTAAGGTAAAAAAATAAGATTGCATTAGATTTGCCAACCATGAGGGTCATTTATAAAAACGTACCTCCTTGGCATATTGTCTGACATCTCTTCCAGAATTTGCTTAGAGGTATTAGAGCCAATGGGTGAATATGGGGTGCATTAAAGAATGGCAGGGAGCCAGAGTGGGAAAGAGCCATGTGGCTATAAGCCCAATCTCTTCCCCATGACAAAATAAATGGTCACTGGGACTAAGGAAAGTGGATAGAAGGTCACTTAATCCCATGTGGTCCTTGCCACTTGTAAGCAAGTAAGTTCTAACTGCAATACTCAATTAGACATTTGGACTAATCCTACAATCATTCTTGGCAGAGGGTCCATAGCTTTGGAATTCCCTCTCTCTGGTGGTCTAAACAAGCCCAAGTCTTCATTCAGCAACACATAAGGCCCATCTGTTTGCTAAAAGTTTCAACTGTGGTTGGGAGTCATCTGTAGAAAAAGCCGGAGCTGCTATTTTTTTTTTGCTTCTTTTTAAGCATTCGGTGACTATTGCTGTTCTGCTATTACATTTTCCAAATCAGAAAAATATGAGCTATGTTCCCTAACTTAAAATATATCAGTTAAGTAAGGATTAGAAGATTAATCAAAACAAGATGATAGTTTTACAATGAAAATGACATTTTCATAGGATTATAAATAATGTCTACTGATGCTATGTTCATCAGCTTACATGAAAATAAAGCAGTGTGGAATAGTGGATAGAGAAAGAACTGGCTCTGATAAAAGAAGTACCTGGTTTCTTCCTGCTACTGATATATATTAAATATGTGACTATAAGTCATTTAACTTCTCTTTTCACTCAGGCAACTGAATATAAACTGAAAAAAGTAGTCATTATGAACCAACAAAGTTTACATAACAAATGTAATCTATACATTGTCATCACAGGTCCAGATTGAAAAAGAATGACCATAATCAATACAATGATATCAATTTCTGAAGTATCTCTGTCCTTCATAGATGTTATTGCAAGACAGGTGTTTTGTTTTCTTCTTGTTGTTTCAGTGTGGGGTTTTGTTTCTTTCTATGCATTTTTGTTACTTGGTTTCTAAAAGAGCAATGGGAAAATGAAGAAATGAATATATCAACTTATTATGCATTTTCACTCATACATAAGATAATTAGAAGAAAGCAATAGCAAGGAACTGTAATGTCAAGTAATTACATATTCTCAAAATGTCAGTGACATAGAAAGAGTTCTACTAAATAAAATGTGTGAAAGGAAATACCTTCCCCAAATTTGGACTTTTCAACTACCATATTTATAATTTAGTTATTATTATTTCATTTTCCCCATTTATCTAGCTCTTACCAGTGGAATAATGAAATCATTTAACATTAGAAGTTCATTCATTCAGTATTAGCTCATTTATTCCAGTGCTTCCATTTCTATCAGATCCTTAAGTATCATAGAAAATGTATACTTTCTCCTTCTTTCTGAATCACTGAAGACCAGATTTCAATTTAGCAACTGAACAAAAGCAAAAGTTAACTATGTGAAGGTGAACCTGAGGATTAAGACCCAAAGATTATGTTCCCTTCTACTTCATTACAGTCTTCAAAGTATAGGTATAATTTCAAATAAGAGAATATTGTTGACAAAATTTTGAGTGAAAAGTATTGCTTACCTAAGCAACAGAGAATTCTCCAATACCTGAAATAGCACCTATTGATCACTGATTCTCATCAGAAAAATTCCTAAGTTAAGTGATTTTCCTTGGGTTGTGATTAGAAAGCAGCCAACCCCTTTTTGGGGTCTCAACCCAAAACTAAATTGAAATCTACATGTATATGCCCCCAGGCTTGTGTCTTCTGACTTTCCATTACTCAGAGCCGTAGACAATTTATGCTATAAAATCAGACCAACACCTGAAAAAAAAAAGTGTTCTGTACCCTCAGAGTGTAAAACAATAAATCATGGTGATATATCTCCAAATGAATTTGAAGTAAACAGGAAGTCAGCACTGACAGTTGACTGCTTTACACAATAGCTAGAAGTCAGATCAGAACATGTTTATATGACATTCCGGTTAGGTGTCCTCCACCTCAAACATCTTCATCAGTCATGTACACACCCTAGTCATTTCACTTTCCTTAGCAAGTACAAAGGTGTGTCTGCCTGAATACCAACCTTCAGGAGTGAGATACTCCCATATTTTGTACAGTCAGCCTCTAAGAGAAAGAAAGGATTTCTATTTGGTTTCATATTGGACTAGATTAACCTCTGAGGGTATATAATTCTAGAAATGCCATGCTTATAGCAGTAATGATAGCTGGGATGTACAAAAGTTTGAAGAGCATTTTATACCATTATTTTTTCTAATTTGATGTTTATTAGATTTGTTACTCCTTCAATTCAATCTTTGTGACTTCCACAAATACTTTAGCAAATATAAGCAGGATCCAAAATAATCTCAGCAGGTTAGAAAGATCCACTTAGCAGATTGCTTGCAACCACACTCCCTCTGCTTTGTGGAAGGATGTGGCAAGCAAAAGAATAAAGTAAAAGTTTCTTTACAAGTGACAAGACCTAACCGCTCTTGAACATGTGCTTTTCAATTTCTGGAAAGAAGAATGTGAGTCTTTTGACTTGACTTAAATCATAACTCTACAAAGGACAGAAGCAGTGCTGGAAGAAATTACAGTAAGAAGAAAGATAGATATGGGAGAGGGGAAAATTAACTATGAAGTAAGAAGCCACCAAACTTCATTTGTCATTAAAAGTCAGTTTCTAATGATGATTTAAATATTCCCAATGTAAAAGTAGCCCAGAATAATTCATAAGACATCACAAAATCAAAGAATGTGAGAATCACAAGGACCTCAGCATTCATTTAGTTCAACCTATCCAGAAAAAGAATACCCATTATAACACATCAAATAAGAAGCTGTCTAGTCACTTTTTTGAAAATCCCCAAGGAAAGGGTATTTACCAACTGCATATGCAGCCTTTTCTACTTTTGGGTAACTATTACTGTTCAGAAGGGGTTTTTGTTTGTTTGTTTGCTTTCCCCCTGATGTTACGCCTAAATTTGCCTCTCTGAAAACCATCCACTGCTCCAAATTTAGCTTCCTGACAACAAACATACTAAATCTAGCCCCACCTTTACATGACAGCCCTTCAAATATGGTATGGTTCTTATGCCCTTTCTGAGTCTCCTCTTCTATGTATGAAACATTCCTTCATGACACGGACTTAAAGGCTTTCACCATCCTTGTTTTTCTCTTCTGCCTTCTCTTCATCTCATCAGTGCTCTTATACTGTGACACCTAACACTGTCTGGAAGAGGTTTAATGAGGGAAGAGTATAGGGAGACTATCACCTCTTTTCATAAAACTCTGTTTCCCTTAATGCAACCCAAGATCTCATTGTTTTTTTTTCTTGTTTTTTTTTTTTGGCTGCCATATCATAAAGCTGACTCATACTAAGCTTGTAGTTCTCTCAAACCTCCAGATCTTTTTCAGAACAGCTCTCTATTTATAAACCGTGAATATTTTTGTATGCAAGTACAAGACTTCATTTCTCTCTACTGAATTTTATCTTTTGAGCTTCTGATTGAGGGTCTAGCCCAGTGGTTTCAAACTAAAAAACAACAGGGGTTCACTAAATCATATATAACTTGGATAAAGCAATATATAGTATGCTCATAAAATATGTAGATAATACAAAGTTATGATGAATAGCTAACAGAGTAAATGAATGACAATCAGGATCCCAAAGGATATTGATAGCCTAGAGCAAAGGTGGTTAAACACATAATCTGTGGACTACATGTGGGCCACAGCATTCCTGATTGTGGCCTGAGTCAGATTAAAATGTAATTGGGAAATAGTTAACAAAATAAAAATACAGTAAAATACACACAATGTTGATGTGTCCTTTTCTAAGTCAATAGGTGTCCTGCGGGGATCCTTTTATATGCTTTAGTGATCCTGGTTTGTTTTGTTAGTTTATGGACTGCAAACTTGGCATGGGTCAGTTTTATGATATGACAGGCAAATCAAACCCAAAATGCAAAAAAAAAAAAATTTTTTTTTGAGAAGATGATACATGTAACTCCTAAGAAGTTAGTCATTATTAAGGCAGTTAGAAGGAATCTACATAGAAAGAATGCATAAGTGTGCATCAATTATGTTGGAATAATCTCAAAACAAACGAAAAGATAAGAAAGAGGGATGTAATGGAAAAAGGAGCAAGGAAGATGACAGAATGCAGAAAATTTTCTCACATAAAAGTTGCATACAAGAAAGTGCTTTACAATGAAGGAAGGAATAGGGGAGGGGGCCAGCAATGGTGGAAGCTGGAACTTCACTTTTCTTCAAAATTGGTTCAAAGACAGAAGAATATATTCTCTCTCTCTCTCTCTCTCTCTCTCTCTCTCTCTCTCTCTCTCTCTCTCTCTCTCTGTCTCTGTCTCTTTCTCTCATAGAGAAATCTATTTTACCCAATAGGCAAACAGGAGGGAATGGGGATTAGAGAAAGGGGTGGGGAAGGAAAATAAAAGGGAAGGCAGCTTAAAGTAGGCAGTGCAAAGAAACAAAACAAATTTTTGAGGAAGGAGAGGATAAAAAAAGAGAAGATAAACAGAAGAAAGTGGAATACAGGGAAATACAGTTAGTAATCATAACTGTGAATATGAATAAGATGAGCTCAACCATAAAACAGAAGCAGATAGCAGAATGGATTAGAAACCAAAATCCAATAATATGTTGTTTAAAAGAGACACAGATGAAACAGAAAGACACATAGAGAGAGTTAGAAAGTTAGAATAAGGAGCTAGAGCAGAATGTATTATGATTCTGTTGAAGTAAAAAAAAAAGACACTGGTTACAATCAAGATCTCATTCAAAGCAAAAGCAAAAATCAACCTAGTTAAAAGAGAAAATTAAGGAAAGTGTGTTTTCCTAAAAGATAGTGTAGACAATGGATTAATATGAGAAAAATTAAAGCAAGTTTCTCTGAAAAAGGCCTCATTTTTCAAATATACAGTGTTCCGAGTCAAATTTATAAAAATAGGAACAATTCCCCAATTGATAAATGATGAAAGGATATGAAGTTTTCAAAAGAAGAAAACAACACTACCTATAGTTATATGAAAAAATGCTCTAAATCACTACTGATGAGATAAATGCAAATTGAAACAACTCTGAAGAACCACCTCACATCTATCAGATTGAATAACAAGACAGAATAGTAATACACTGTTAGTGGAATTGCATACTAGTCTAATCATTCTGGAGAGCAATTTGGAATTATGCACAAAGGACTATAAAACTGTATACCCTTTGAAACCAGCAACACCGCTATTAGGTATGCATACCAAAGAAATCAAACAAAAAAGAAAAGGATCTGTATGTACAAAAATATGTATAGCATCTCTTTTTGTGGTGCTAAGAGAATTGGACATTTAGGGGACACTCATCAATTGGGGAACAGATGAAAAATCTGTAGCATATGATTGTGAGGGTATACTATTGTACTAGTGATAAGGAAAATGGTTTCAGGAAAAAAAATACATGGGAAGACCTATATGAACTGAAGCAAAATGAAACAAGTAGAATGAGGAAATCATTTTACACAGTAACAGCAATATTATAACAATCATCAACTCTGAAAGACTTAGCTACCGTAATCAACACAATTCAAAAGGATTCATGATGAAAAAGTGTCATCCACCTACAGAGGGAGAATTGATGAACAGAGTGGAAAATTGAAGTATAGTTTTCTTACTTTACTTTTCTTGCTTTTTAAAAATATAGCTAATTGTGGAAATACATTTTGCATGATTTCACATGTATAATTGATATCATATTGTTTGGTTTCTCCATGAATGGAGGAGAGGTGTCAGGGAGGGAGAAAATTTGGAACTCAAATTTTAAAAAATGCTAAAAAATAAATAATAATTTAAAAAACCCAGTTACTACTCTTAGACTCTTCCTATCCAACCAGTTATGAATCAATCTGATTTTATTATGATCTAACTCACATGTATCTATCTTCCCTATAAGAATAGCATGAGATACTTTATCAAAATCCTTGCAAAATCTTGGATAATTATGTCCACAGCATTTCTCTCACCTATTTGTTTAGAAATGCTATTAAAAGTAGAATGAGATTAGTCTGGCATGATCTGCTCCTGGTGAAGCCATACTATAATAAAGGCAGAATGAAAGAATCTTATGTAAGCCTATAACAGGGAAAGGAAACAAAAGTCTATAAAGTTATTACTAAACATAATTTAGAATTAGAAATTTAGAACTTGTAGGAACTTTAGAATTTAGTTAGCCTTATTCTCTTAGGTTCATAGGATATAGAGGTAGCGATGGCAATCTGATCTAACTCTATTCCTTTAGGAATGAGAAAACTGTAGTCCAGAAACAGTGAGTTGTCCAACCAAGGTCACACAGGTACTAGATAGCAGAATTAATGTTTGAACTAATGGAATCAGAGAACAAATATAGTATTATTTCTTTCATTTTTTTTCATTCTAAACTTAACTTGTTCAGTCATTTTATATACACAGCAGAAAACAAAAAAGAATATATATGAAAGTCTAAATCTCTATTTCATATTGTTTGCCTTTAAAAATATATACAATGAATTTCATATATTATTTTGCAAACTGCACTACTTTTCAGTGTTACCATCTGAACTTGTGTGTTTTCCTTTGTGTACCATTTTAACTGTTTCAGTCTCTCCTCTCTTTTTATATCACTCCTGCATAACCATTTCTGCTCCTATTTAAAATGGAAAAAAAAATCCTTGTAACAAATAAGAAAGTTGAGATTTGAACAGCTATCATGTTCAAAAACGTGTGTGTGTGTGTGTGTGTATGTATTAAATGATGATACGTAAGTCAGGTAAGATAGACAACATGCTTCACTTTAAATCTCCCAGAGAAATCATTGGTTATTTCTTTGAATAGAGCTGTTAAATCTTTCAAAATTGTTTTCTTCAAAATGGAATTGTTCTTATATAAATTATTCTCCTGATTCTTCCTTCACTCTGCATGAATTTATAAGTCCCATGATTCTATGAAATCACCCTTTCATCAATTCAATATTTTTTTGTAATTTCAATATTATATTACAATGATATACCAGCCATTGCTCAATTGATGAGCACCCCTTTACATTCTAATTCTTTTCTTTTTTTACCTTGTAATTTCCACTATAGGTTTAAGAAGTTTAGTCAGCTTGCAACTTACTGTTCCCTCCCCAGTATTGTCCTTTCTCTTAACACTGCATTCCCTATCAAATTTTCCCTGTTGTTATATTTATTCCTTCATCACTTTTTTGGTATGTGTTCAGTTTGCCTTTGTCCTTTAATCTGATGATAAAAATAGGCTCATCTGATGTACATTTCCTCCACCCATTACTCCATATTTTAAATCTTATTTTCACATACACTAATTATGAAAATTAGCAATTCCATGCCCTTCTCCATCCTTGCTATACTAATGTACTCCTTTTGTCCTTTCCTTTTTCTTCCTTAAAACCCTCAAAACATAACCAAATTGCTACCACCACCACCACTATCATCAAGCATTTATGTGCTTTCTCAGTGCTTACTCTATACCAAGCACCATTCTCAGCACTATCTACAAAGAAGGGCAAAAACATAATTCCAACCCTCAAGGAATGTCCATTTGAATGGGGGAGACAACACTTAGAAACTATGTCCTTGGAAAATATACAGTGTGAATGAGAAGTAATTGCAATGGCACTAGCAATGGTAGTGTGGGGTATGGAAAAACCTCTTCCAGAAGGTGGGATGTAAACTAAATTCTGACGGAAGTGAGGAAGGGTAAGAGGAGAAGATGAGATTGGAAAGCATTCACTGTTGAACTGTCAGTGAAAAGGTACGGAGTCAAGAGGTAAAGTGTTACATTCAAGAAATAATGAGAAGGCCAACGTCAAGGGACTGTATACTAAACAAAGAGAAATAAAGTGTAAGAAAACTGGAAAGGTAGTAAGTGGCTAGATTTTGACAAGATATATTTCACTTTTAAAAGTCAAAGAGGTATTTATATTCAATTATTGTTATTGGAATTTACTGAGTGGGCAGAGAGTATGTGACATAGTCGCCTGTATGTTCTACAAACAAAATATTCCTTCTCCTAGCTCTGGGCATTTTCTCTGGCTGTCTCCCAAGAATGGAATGCTTTCCCTCCTCATCACTGCCTAATGACTTTCTTGGCCTCTTTAAATTCCCTCTCAAATTCCATTTTTTACAGGAAGCTTTTCCCAACTCCTCTTAATTCTAATGCATTCCCTCTCATAATTATTACTTATTTCTCCTGTAGATAACTTGTTTTGTATGTATTTGTTTACCTGTTATCCCCTCCATTAGGTTGTAAGCTCCTTGGGGGCAAGTACTGTCTTTTCCTAGCTGTGCTAAATCCCCAGCATTTAGTACGGTGCTTGGTAATTAGCAGTCACTTAAAATGCTCATTGATTGATACAGATTCCAATTGATGTTGAAACCTTTGATGGTGTCACATGATCTCTTGATCTTGCCAGATGGTCTGCATGGTTCCATTTCTTAATGCTCATTCAACCAAGATTAGAACAGAACAGATACAAAAAGAAAAAAAGAGATATCCTGTGTCTTTCTTCCCATAGGATTCTGAGCCAACATGCCCATCTGAGAAGAAGACCTCCATCATTCACTGCCCCATCAGCTTCCTAGATCATCTCCTGTGCCACTTTGGGATGTGGCTATACAACAATCATCCAAATGGAGACCTGCCCTAGGATCATGCCCAACACTGAATATCCCACAGGAAAAAAAAAATCTCTTCCATATTTAGCCACCTCAGGGATAGTAAGGCTTCCTATTTTCTGTTATGTCTTACATATTGTTATCTGCTCCTAGATGCTTCTTGATGACTACCCTTCAGTCTCATGGAATACAATATCAACAACTGCCATGAGACTAAACCTCAAGGAAAGAGACTGAAATTTTGTTTGTTTCCTCCTTCAGTGAACTCTCTAATCATTAATATTGTGTTTGGACTCATTGTTTATTACTCAACTTCCTTAAACTCATCTCATCCTAATGATTCTGAACTCTTACCTTCTGATGTACAAACTCCATTTCCCATCCTTGGCCTGACACTATTCATCTCAACCCTACTTTCCCCGAATATCTCATTCCAGATCTGCCCACCCTAACGCTGTGCTGTGCCCTCTAGAATATCTGCTTGATGATTAAAAACACTTTTCATTTTAAACCTCATTCTTTCTTATGTATTTCATTTTCTCTCCCTCATAGAAACATGACTCCCTCTCAACGGTCATGATTTTCTTTCTATCATTTCTAATTCTGCCTATACTTTTTTTTTCATATTTCCCAATACATTGGTAATGATGAGAGACTCAGAATACTAGTTTTTCTCCAATGTCACTTTTAGACATTCCTTTGACCATACTGACTAAATTAAACAACTTCTCTTCTTTTGACGTTCACACTATCCAAATTTATATTGCAATCTATAGCCTCCTGAAGAAATTGTTCTTTCTTCCTCAATGAATTTAGCACCTGGCTCATAGCCTTTCTTCTCCATCTATTACTCTCATACTACGTGATATCAACAGATAGACGACAGATAGACAGATGGACAGACATGGATATAGATAGATATCTCAATTACTCTAACTTCCTGTTCCTCAATCTTTTCAATCCTGTTACTTGAAACTTTCTTCCAACTCAGTTACATGTAGAATCATACCCTTGACCATGCCATCATCTACAACTGTTCTATTTCCTTATACTCCAACTCTGAAATTCCTTTATGAAATATATAATATTTCATCATTTCATCTTTTTGTATGCCCTATGACCCTTATTCATTCTTTCTCTGATCTCTATTATCTTTGCTCCTCAGTTCTTTCTCAGGCTAGTTCTTCACCCTAATTGTGACTATCAATTTCTAGACTCATTTCTTTCCCAAGTCATCACCCCTGCATTCTCTTCTTTCCTATTCTGACTGCTTCCTGAACTAATTAAGCTCTAAAATATCCTCTACCCTTGATTCTCTTGCCTTCTTATCCTATTTCTAATCATACCTCACCAAAATTGAACCATGTATTACTCTTTCTATTCATGCATTGATGAACAAAGCTGGAAGAAATAAAGAACCACGTTGAATGGGCCCACTACATATTTAGGTTATTGTAATGTAATTACTTTAAATTTGAAGACCCCTTTTTGTTATGTCAAGTAAGCAGGTACTTAGCCCTTAGTCAAGCCTCTGTGAAAGAGGCAGAGGGTGTGAACTGTCTCCTGTTGCTGACATAACAGGAAGGGTTTGACTGAAACAGGAAGGCAATGCTGTGTGTGTGTGTATAAGAAAAGCCCCAGAGAGGCAGAATCAGAATTTTTCTCCTGGCAGGCTCCTGGTGGAGGAAATAGAATTTTCTTCTGACAATCTACTAGTATAAGAATCATGGAGACTGAAGTCAGGAGAGAGAGTGGAGAGAGAGAGAAAGAGAGAGAGAGAGTCTCTCAGCAGCATGTGGAAGCTGGGCTGCTACAGCTGACTTAGAATTGAGTTGGAGTTTTCTTGAAGACCAGAATCTGGTGAAGGCTGAAGTTGCTACCAGGAGGGCTGCCTGGAAGGCCAAAGTTGCTGCTGATACCTGGAAGGCTGAGATTTCTTTTGGGTCCTAGGGCCAGTTGAACTGCCAGAGGACAGAGGAAGCATAACCAGGATGCTAATACTTTCTTTGTGGCTTAGTTGATCCTTGAGTTCCCAGGAACAGAAGTTGTGAAGGTTTTGAGATGTACTGGACCCTGTGAACTTCAGCATGTAGCAGGGACTGCCCAGAGGACTGGACAAGACCTGGGAGCTGTCTGCCTCTGAATCCAGGTGACTGTTTGGTGGATTCAGGTAGAAGCTGGGACCTTGGAAGGGCATCCAGGGAATCTGAGAAACCACCCTAAGTCAAGATGAAGAAAAGGCCTCTCCTTGGATATTAAATGTGGTGATGAAATGGAAATCTACTAGAGCCTGAAGGGTGGAGGGTTTGTGTAATTTTCTAATGACTGTATTTAGTGATTAACAATACTTAGTGACTGATTGCTAGATAAGTGACTGATTAAGCTAACCTATGATTGCCCCATGAGTGGAAGACTGATTATTGTATTTTGAGATCACTGAATGACTGAGTAAGGAGGCAAACCTCTTTAGGGATACCAGATGATTGTTCTTTCGTTCTTTGTTATAAATACTGTGACCACTTTGGTGAAAACTATGTGGTCATTCTAATGATAAGCTGTGTGAACACTATATTGTGATTTTCTGTGATAAGATGTAATGTTGTGTATATTGTGTCTTGATTTGCTGTGAATGTTTTCTTTTGATTTGTTCTTGAATAGAGTATTCACTATATTGCATAGTCAGAATCTTAAAAGTGGTTCACAGTAGCATTCTTCTGGAAAGCTGCTAGTGCATGGTATAAACATTATCTAATATTAACTGAGTTCTCAATGCAGCAAGACAAACATATTCTCTCCCTCCACCCAAATTGATTCACTATTACATTCTCCACAACAACTGTTACATTCTTCTTTCTACAGCTGTTCCAAGCATTCAAGTTCCCTAGCACTCTCTCCCTAACTCTCTCATCCAAGGACATTTCCTTGTACTTAACAAAATTTTAGAACATGATTTGAGAGCTTCCCCTTCTCCCTTCCTTCTCATATCACACCATTCAAGTACCAGATGAAGATATGACCCTTCCTATCAAAACAAAACTGTCCACAAATCCTTGATTCTATCCCCTCCCAATTTCTCTAGCAAATTGTGCCCATTATCACCCCCGCCTTTGTTCTCTTTTCTTTTTCTTTCTTTCCTTTTTTTTTTTGCTTTTTGGAGAAGGGAAGGTAGGGAAATTGGGGTGAAGTGACTTGCCAAAGGTCACATGGCTAGTTTTGTATTGTGTCTGAGGCCAGATTTGAACTCAGGTCCTCCTGACTCCAGGGCCAGTGCTCTATTCACTGCACCACCTAGCCATCCCAATGTGTTCTCTTTTCTTCAGTCTCTTCCTACATGCTGTTTCCTTCCATGCTTCTTACTAATATGTTCATGTTTCTCCCGTACTTATAAAAAAAAATCTGTAACTTTTTCTGACCATTGCTACTAGTTATCACCCTAAATATCTCCCCTTTGTGATTAAACTCATTAATAATGCCCACTAATTGATCCCTATGTTTATTCTTCTCTCCCTTTCTTATAAAAGCCTCTGCAATCTGATACCTGAACTCATTATTTAATAGAAACTGTCCTCTCCAACATTACATAATCAACTTCCAAATCTAACGATGTTTTCTTAATCCTGATCCTTCTTGCAGCAGTCTTGATCTTTTCTTCCTCCTGTATAATCTCTCCTTTCTAGGTTTTTGTGGCACTGCTTTCTCCTGGTTCTTCTCATATATGAAAGATCACCCCTATCTCTCATTGGCTGGTTCTTTGTCCAAATCATACTCACTAACCGGTTTCCTATAGCTCTATGTCTTTTTTTTTTCTTGACAAAATCTCATATGGTGATCTCATCAGTTACTATAACTTCGATCATCACAAAGATGAGACCCATATCTATATATAAAGCCATATTCTTTCCTGGACCAAGTATCTCCAACTTTTTCTTAGACATCATAAACTTGATGGCCAATATACATATAAAACTGAATGTGTCCCAAAGCTTTCAACCAAACAAAACTCATTATCTTCCCCCTCCAAACTTTCCACTCTTCTGAACTTGCCCATTATTGTCTAGAACCTGACTGTCCTCCCAGTCACTCAGGCCCTGTCATCCTCAACTCTTCCCTTTATTCATCCCACATATCCAATCCATTGCCAAATTTCATCATTCCTACTGTCACAGTTTCTTTCATATATTTCACTTTCTCTCCACTCATTCAACCAAAGCCTTAATTCAGAGCCTCTCACCTATCTCCTAGACGAATATAGTAGTCTGTTATCTCTTCTTAATAGAGTATAGAATATATAACCAACTATATAGACCATATACTTAGTGACAAAATATTCTATATTTCTAACTAGTCTCTCTGTCTCTAATTTTTCCCTGCTCCTATTCACCCATTCTCCACTCATTTGTCAGGGTGATTCTTCTAAAATTTAAGTCTAGCCACATTACTTCCCCCTCCTTCTACTGAGCTAAGTGGGGGCATAGTAGTTTCCTATCACCCACAGTATCAAATATAAAATTCTATTTGGAATTTAAAGCTTTTCATAATCTGACCTTTTCCTACTTTTCCAATTTTTTTTATATTTTACTTCCATCCACATGCTCTAGGATATAATTTCACTGACCTATGTACAATTCCATCTCCTATTTCCATGCCTTTGGACTAGATGATCCTTTAAACCCTAAAATCTCCTGCTCCTTCACCTGTGTCTCTTAGTTTCCTTTGGTTTCTTGAAGACTCAGCTCAAATCTTCGTAGGGGAACTCAAGGATTTTCCAGGGCAATCTCATATGGAAGTGAACATATAATTTGATCATATTAGATATGTGTACATATGTAGGTGTGTAATCACAAACTCATATGGAAGTACACACACATATCTTCTAGGTATCTAACTACATGTATATACATATCTCTGCCTTTTGTCACCTTATTTTCTGTTTTCCCAGTGATTAGCTAAGTGTCTTATACTCACTAAGTGCTTAATATAGGCTTTAGACTGACTGGCATGTGAGCCTAGAACTGGAACTAGAAGCTACATTTAGAGATTCAACCTCCCTTATTTCCTAGAAACTGTGACCCAGAGATTTAAAGTGACTCTTCCCAAGGACACAAAGGTACTAAGTAGCAGAATTCGATACCATGCCCTCAGCTTCCATATTTAACACACCTTCATTTCACCGCCTGTGTTCAGCAACTTAGGACATAAGTCCAATTAATATGGGAAGCCTGGGCATGTAAAAGATTATTTTGGTTCTAGTAGCAATGTCATAGAAAGAGCATAATAATTCACTGTTCTGTGTAATTAAAGGGCTCTTCTAGTGGAATTTTCCATTCCACATACTTAGACATACTTCCTGATGATTGTATTTTTTTTAATTTTGCATATAGTTCTTATTAAATTTCTACTGCATTGTGAAGCAAATCATATTCATGAAAAACATTTTCCCCTTCTTTTAAGAACACAAAGAAAACATACTAGTGCTGCTCATTAGGGATTCTTGCCTCCCTTAAAATTCAATGGAAGAGCATCAGCTGGCTCAAACAAAAATTCAGTTAATTAAACAAACTGGGTAACTTAATCTAAATCCTCAATTCTTGGCTCTGGGAGCCCTGGGGATCATGCAGTATGTTCTTTTTTTTTTTATTTTAACAAATAGATTTTTCAGGAACTCAGAAAAGGCCAAACCAATAGCCCTGAATTCATAGCTGTTGGCTGTATATCCAAAGGCACTCAAGGGTTGGAAAGATTAGTTTATCTAGGATTTTTCTAGTGCGTGACTTCTTTTTTTTTTTGGTGGGAAAATGCTGATTGCTTTATTAAAATCACACATTTGGAGTGCCAGCATGATGAAAACACCAAGAGAACGATTAGGAAGATAGTGCGCAGTGAACATTCAGATGTGTTGAAACACTGGCTACCTCTCCTCTAAAAACACAACCTCACCACCCACATATGTTGATATTTAAGATGTCAAAGCAATACATGAATATACTAAAAACCCAAACAAGCAATAGTGATTGTTTTGTTTGTTTTTTCCTTGTAGAAAGGTTTAGGATGTAGCAAAGAAATGTAATTAAGCAGTATCTCCCAAGTCTGCATTTAAACATCACAAACAAGTAACATACTACAAATCCTGAAAGGAAAATTAAATGATTCTTTTATCCCATGAACATTCATGAAATACCTATTATATGTAAGATCTTGCTCCTGAGTTGGGGAAGACCACAAATTAAATAAATGAAAAAAACATAGTCTCTTCCCTCTAGGAGTCAATAGTATAGCAGCCCTTTCAAGAAAGAAAAGGACTTCTGAGGTAAACTAGTCTAACCCACATCTGAAAAACATCCCTTCTTGGAACATGTCCAAATATAGTTATCCAGCCTGTATAGGCCTGAATACTGACATGGAAGAAGGTGGAAAGTGGGAAACCAGACACCTCTCAAAGTAGTTTATCTCACATCTGCAATAGCCCTAATTGTTGAGAGGCCTTTCCTTACATCAGATCTTACACTTTAATAGGGGAGATGAAATATGGATGTCAAAATAACTACAATTCAAAATGAAATCTGATATTCGCATGAGAGAAGCCTAAACAAGATGCACAGGAGAGTGGTGATTTCCTGCTGGGAACATCAGGGAAGGCTTCATGAAAGAAGTGACAATTGAGAAAGTCATTACAGCTAATAATAATAACAACCAAAATAATTATAGCTTATATTTATATAGAATTTTATAAATATTATTTCTTTTTGTTCTCACAATAATCCTGAAAGTTAGTTGTTATTATTTTCCCCATTTTATATATGAGGAAACTAACTGTTAAGTCACTTACCTAGGATCACATGACTAGTTAAATATCTGAGGCCATATTGGAACTGAAGTTTCTAACTTGAACAACTTCAAAAAAAAAAGGGAGCAACACCAGCGCTTTATCTACCGTACCACAAAGCTGCCTTGTTGTAAGAAGGGTATATTTTAATAGGTAGGTGTGGGGAGGGGGGAGGAAGAATGAGGGAAAGTTAGAGAAAGGCAATTTCTCTTGGAAAGCATGGGCCACTTACTAAGGAAAAAGAGATGAATGAGAACATAAATAACAGAGAATATAAACAAAGTGAACATGTTTGGTCCTAAAATGGACCACTTGCAGACCAATCAATAAATCAGTCAGTCACCAGGCATTCATTAAATACTTGCCATGTACTGGGAACCATGCAAAGCACTAGGAGTACAAAGAAAGGCGAAAATAGGCCCTGACCTCAAGGAGCTTATATTCTAATTTGAGGCATATAATATGCAGATAGCTAGTCACATACAAGATATAACAAGTTAAATGGAAAATTATGAGAGGGAAAGGCATTAGTACCTAGAGGGGTGGGGAAGAGGAATGATCTTCTGGAGAATATAGGACATTAAAAATCAGCTCCTAGGGCATCTAGGTGGGGAGAATAGAGCATCCACCCTGGAATCAGGAGGACTTGAGTTCAAATCTGGCCTCAGACACTTAACACTTACTAGCTGTGTGATCTTGGGAAAGTCACTTAGCCCCAGTTGCCCTGCCTTCCCTCCTTCAAAAAGACAAAAAAAAAAATCTCCTTTAAAAATAGTCAAAATAAAAGCCAATATTTAACTGAAGGATGAGGGTGGGGAACTTTATGAGTAATCTATTTATTTCTGTGACTGTCATTTGCAGACCTGATTATCTTGATATAGCATTGGCGCTACACTAATAGACTTGAATATTAATGAAAGATCTGGTTAAATCTGAAAGCTGTTTATTTAGAAAAATCACTAGAGAAATATGAAGGCTTCATCAACTTCAGATTTTCATCACAGGTTTTATGACATATCATGGAACATAAGTGCTTTTATGACTTGTAAAAAATGCTCCAATATTTGACATTCTGTGCTTCAAGCAATGCTGATTGGCAGCTGATTAGCCTTTTGCTCAAGTCATTATCTTCTTTAGTGAAATTAGTTGGCTAGAAAATTGCATTGTAATTCATCAAGGGGAAACTAACATTTCAAGAGCTCTTAAGAAGATGATCCTATATTTACTTAGTATACAATATAAGTTACTTTTCTTGGCTACTTCTAATAAAAATGTGCTAGATATTACATTTTATTGATTCATGTCAAATTATGATAATCCATTTTGTCTCTGCAAATGGAAAAGTTCTATCTGCCTTGAATTCCCTGTGTGATGGCATTAGGACGAATTGGAGAGAAAAATATGATCATTCTATTATGACTGTCCCTTGGGTGTTCAATTTAAAGCCATCTTGAGAATCAGGTACATTTGGAAGAATCATTTAAATGCAAGCAACACTATCTATATTTTTGCCCCCAAACAAACAGTATTATTTACTGGCAGACTACGTGTCTCATAAAACCTAAAGTGTTATGTCATGTGCTACAACACTTGCTGTGATAATGCTCTAGCTGACAATATACATGAAAATATTTTAGCTAAATAATAATGTTAATGGGGTTGCAAATGTATATCTAATTTACTTTAGCAAGTGAAAGTTCAGGATAATATTGTGAAGTGGTGCACTCCAGTACTGATGACTTTTTTTTTCAAAAAAACAGAGAATTATATTGCTAACTGTAATCTTTCCCTTAATTTCCTGACAAGCCACAAAAGGAATTCCCATGTTCCTAACATTTTCTCTTCCTCAGTCATAAATGATGAACCAAGTAAAACGTTGCACTATATGGAAAACTGAGGTGGAAAAAAATTGATCTTGGGATAAAAAAAAATAAATACATGATATTATTCATTCAGTTATGCATGCAAGTCTGACACAGTTATGTTAAATTTCTATCTTGTTTAGATTTTGAAGGTGTGGTTAATAGATGACTCATTAAATTATGAAACTAAACACCTACATAACATGAGTTTTTAAAAAATATAACTATGTATTCTTATTAAATTTAAAGAAATTTTATTCTTGAAGCTTCACAAATCAATGGAAACTGAAATGACTTCAAGTAAAAGCCTGTTTTTAAGAGCAATGGCACTAGTGGAGAATAACTCTAAAAAAATTACTAGATGACTTTTCAAAAGTTATAAAATAACACTTTTTGGTCTCTAGCCAAATTTTGCACCATGAAGTAACTACAGAACTCATGCTCACTCACCCAGACACACATGTTAACTGCTGTAGCTAGTGGATATAATGTGTGAATACAATGATAGTTAAATAGCTAAAAAACCAGGTGGAAAAAGAAAAGAATTGATACCATTCTCTTAACTGTCAGTGGATAGCAGCACATTTCTTTCACATAACTTTAGTTAGAAGCACTAGACTCATACACTTCACTCTTGTGCAGAATGATTAGTCATATATAAATATAAGTCTCTTAGGAACAACAAATGATAGATATTAAAGGACCTGTGCCACTTCCAAATATTTTTTAAAGGACATTTGAAATTGCAATCAAAAGAGATTAACATCATGGTCTGTAGCCAAAGAAAATGATCATTAAAAATCCACAAACATGGAAATATCATGAAAACACTGTCATCGCAATAACATTTTCTCATAGGAATGGACAAGAATATTATCCTTACTGGCCAATAACAAAGGTAGATGAATAACAACAAAGGGACAAGAAAACCATGAAGTGCACATTCATACCTCAATGTTTCCTGTTACTGATAAAATTTCTTGACCTCTCTATAGCCTTTAATATCACCTTCACCTCTTTGATACTCTCTTCTCTAGGGTTTCAGGACACCATTGTCTCCTGGTTCCTTTCCTACCTGACTGCTCCTTCTCATTCTTCTTTGCTGCATCATTACTCATATCTTGCCCCCTAAATGTTGGTGTCCCTGAAGGTTCTGGCCTGAGTCTTCTTTTATTTCCCTCTATACCACTTAACTTGGTGATTCTGGCGTGAGTTCTCTTTTATTTCCCTCTATACCACTTAACTTGGTGACCTTATCATGGACTTAATTATGATCTCTTTACTGAAGACTCTCAAATCTACCCATCATGCCCCAACCTTTCTGATGACCTTTAATCTTGCATCTCCAGCTATCTTTCAGACAGCTCAAACTGGATGGCCAGTACACATCTTAAACTTAATATGTCCAAAACAGAATTCATTATCTTTCCCCACAAACTCTCTCAATTACTACCTTCCCTGTTCCTGAAAAGGGCAACACCATCCTCTCCAGTCCTACAGGCTCACAACCTAGGAATTACCCTCACTACCTCAATCTCTCTCACCACCCATATACCATCTGTTGCCAAGGTCTGCCAATTTCACATTTGCTAGATCTCTCAAATATACCCTCTTCTGTCCTCAGACACTGGCCCCATTCTAGTACAGGCTACAATTATCTTATACCTGGACTACTGCAATAGCCTCCTGTGAGATATGCCAGCCCCGAGTCTCTGCCCTCTCCGATCTATCTTCCATTTAGCAACCAAAGTGATTTTCCTAAAAATGCAGGTTTGACAATGTCATTCCCCTGCCTCAAAAAACTTCAGTGGCTCCCCATTGCCTTGAGCATCAAATATAAAATGCTCTGTTTGACTCTTACATCTCTTTATAATCTACCCCACTCCTACTTTTCAAGATTTCTTAAGTGTACTCTTTGATCCAGTGATGCTGGCCATCCTTTCTCTGAAAGCAGGAACTGTCTTTTGCCTCTTTTTGTATCCTCAATGTTTGGCACCTAGTAGCCACTTAACAAATGTTTATTGTTTTATTGATTCATCGACTTCTTGATTAGTAATGCCTTCAATTTCTTCAGATTTTCTCTTTTCAGATTTAAGTAATTCCTTAATTTTTGCATTTATTTCAGTTAATTTGATCTTAAAAGTGAAATTACTTATTATTATTAGCCTGAATTGACCTGAAAAATCTTTTCTGTAATTTGCAGCTAAGACTATCATTGACAAACATCAGTGTGGAGTCTTATAATTGGCAAGATCTATTTCTGATTATAATTATATAGCACCGGTATATAATAAAGGCATTCATCTCTTCAGTCCATTTCATGTATTTTCATGGTTTAGAAGCTGCAGTGGTCAGTGATAACTGAATTCAAGCATTTCTAACAAGCAGACTACTGAGATTTCTGGTTTGTTCCAAATTACTTAGCTTTCTTGTGGTCCCAGAACATGAAGCTATGGCACTTGGCCCACTCTCCTCCATATTAAGCTGATAATTATGAAGGTTCTGAATAGGGCCAAACAGAGACCCTTTGCCACCCATTCTATTTCTTGACTTCATAAGCCCAGTTATGTTACACTGGTCAAGATCATCTCATTTTTCTCCCACTTTTGGAGATCAGATAGAAATTATCCTGGGACAAGTTGCTATTCAGATTTTTTTTGAATAATAATAATAATACCTAGAATTTCTGTAGTGCTTTAAGATTTACAAAGCACTTTATAAATATTTTATTCATTATATACTCACAGTAAACCTGGGAAGTAGGTGCTATTAACATTCTCATTTTACAGATGAGCAAATTGGCAGAAAAAGAGGTTAAGCGACATGTCCAGGTTAAAACAGATTTGAATTCAGGGCTTCCACGCTCTATTCCTAGAACTTTATCCACTGGGACACTCTGAAAGCTTGATTGCTTTTTGTAACTGAATAACAGTTTTGCCAAGTAAGCTTACCTTCTATTGAGCCATTGAAAGGATCTTTGGGACAATTCCAATATCATACCTCTTAAACATATGGTTTGACTAGGTCTATTTTTAACTTAATTTTATTTGTTCCAGCTAATTAAAAACTATCTTTTCTCCCTCACACCTTCCCCTTCTATAATTATGAAAAAGAAAAACAAAAGCTTTATAGAAAATATGTATTGTCAAGTGAAAAAAATCTCAAATTGGTCATGTCCAAAAAAAAGTCTCTATCTGCATCATTAGTCTATCATCTTTCTGTCAGAAAATAGGTAACATGTTTCATTATTAATCCTTTAGAATTATAGTTGTTCATTACATTGATCAGAGGTCTTAAGTTTTTTAAAGTTGTCTGTCTTTACAATTCATCATAATGGAAAGACTTTGAGCATGAACCAGGTGGCAACTCAATGTCTGTCAGATGAAATCCAGGTGAGATAGATGCAGAGAAATTCATCATTAGAAACCTGGAGATCAGATGATTTGGGGGTTGAAGACTGGGCAACACAATTGGTAAAGGGTGCCAGAAGAGACAATCCACTTATTAAAATCTAATCAATTTAACTAAATTCTGATAAAAACTAACTACCTTGGAGTGTCTGTCAAAATGTAAACTATACTTACTGAGGCTTTGGTATTTGGAGTGACTATTAGCTAATACAGTTTAGGGTACACATTGTAAGTGACCAAAAAAAAGTGGGATGCCAAAGTGGAAATATGAAGATCTATAATGACATACATGAGAGACTTTGGAGTCACTGTCCTAAAGCCCATCTCTAACTAGATGCAGATAATTTTAAATTTGTGTGAATCAGGGGTTCTCCAAGTCACCTTTCATCATCACCTTTCACAGGACATCCTCTAGAAGTTTTTAAAAGTATAACATGAGATGGGGTAGAACATTTATTAAGAGGAACAGCATCCTCAATATTTTTTAAAGTCTTTAATTCTAATCCACTAGCTCTATTTTACTGAAAAAGCATTTTCAAACAATCCATTTTACTTCTCTATTTACTTTTCCTCACACATGGTGGAGAATTTGGGAGGAGGGAGAAGAAAAAAAAGGGTGGGGGAAGTCAAGTAAATAACAAATCATTTCTAATAATATTTCTCCCATGACTCAAGGCCTATTTGGATAGAAACTTCTTTTTGAATTTGCATCTTATATACACATCATTTGAGGAACTATATGTAATTAGAATAATACAATACCTTAAGTTACTTAGCAGAAGGTTCTGTTGACTAGAACTCAATCTTTGCATGATTTGGATTATTAGTTGAAAAGCTTCTGTGGTAGCAAGTCAAGATTTCTTAGTATAATGTTTTTATTAATGGACAGTGGTCATTTGCATCTGCTAGAAGCATGAAAAACAGTTGTTTTGTTCTTTTTTCTTCCTTGTTTAAGTTGTTTACCCAATAGGTCTCAGGATGAGATTCATTAAGGTAGATTTATGAAATAAAAATGGTAGAAAAGTATAACTGAAGAAGTTACTCTCTGACTTCCAAAATCATGACAAAAACTTGACAGGAAACATTTTTGGAAGTCAACCATTCAAAATGTTACTTATTCATGGTGCTGCCAAGATATGGAATGCTATGAGGCAAATCAGATTGCAATCTCTATATGTCCAGCTGTCAAAAAAGACAGAACATTTCTCTTCCGTCTCTGTGGCAAAAACAGAAAAGAATCACACTGCTTGAAAAGTGTACAGCACCTTAGTGGGTTTGAGGAACATCTAAAAATGGATGTAATATGACAGTAACCACCTGGACACCAATTGAAAAATGACAAAGATGATTTCTGTACTACAGTGTGAACAACAGAAGATGGCAAACTATAATGTAGGGGATAGTCTAAGCAGGAAACAGTACATGGGAACCATTACTAGGTCTTCAGGACATTGATATATGCATATGATTCTCTATGGTGACAGGCTGATATGTAGGTGGTGGAGTTTTTCTCTTTTTCTATACATGCCCAATATGCACTTTAATTTTTTTCTGTAGCATTCTCAGCATAACAATTAAGTGACAAGTCAATGATAACAAATTTCAGTCTATACCTCATATGTTAGTAATATGTGTTTCATACACGTCCCAAAGCAAAGGTTTGGTCTTTTTTTAAAAGTTTTTGGAGTTTATTAAAGTAATAATGTTGATATAGCACTTCTCGAAATATCTATCACACCTATGTTCAACCAGCCGTTATCCTTTCACTTTCTAGCAGGAAGAACTAAGAAAAATGGACAGAGGGGGAGGGTAGTTAGAAGCACACACTTCTGTAAATGGACAGGGACAAAGTAGAGAATAGAATAAGTTGTGGGGGGGAGGGATAGAATGGAAGGAAATATAGTCAGTGTTTCACAATATATCCACTATGGAAACGTTTTGTGTAACTACACATGTACAACTTATATTGAATTGCTTATCTTCCCAGTAAGGGTGGGCAATGAGGGAGGAAGGGAAAGAATCTGGAATTCAAAGTTTTAAAATCAAATGTTCAAAATATTATTATTAATATTGTATTATTATTATTATTTACATGCAACTGGGAAATAAGATATACAGGCACTGGGGTAGGGAGATCCATCTTGCCCTACCAGAAAGTCAGAAGAGGAATGAGGAAGGATATAGGAGAGAGCAGATTGGGGGAAAGGGTATACAGTGGGATCGCTCTTTTGGGGTGGTGGGTAGAGAAAAAAAGGGAGAAAGTTTGTAACTCAAAATCTTGTGGAAATGAATGATGTAAACTAAAAATAAATATAAAAGCTAATTTAAAAAAGAAAAATGGACAAAAGTCACTTGTCTAATGATGGTATTTGCAACCTGAAGTGAGAGTGAGACTCTGGAAGAAGAAAAGTGAAACAAAGCATTTAAAGAGATATCTCTATTTAATATCTTCTTTTTCCCCCATGATCTTCCATTTCTGAGTTTATCTAATTTTTGAAATTAAAATTTTTTCTTTTTCAATATTTTCACACTATATTTTTGCAGTACAGAAGGCCACTTCACACTAGTGTTTCATTTCTGACATTATTTTCATCTCTCAATGGCTATTCTTTCTTCTGTTATTCTATTCTATCCCTCTTACATTAAGGATCTTAGTGTATCTAAAGTCCAAGCCAAAATTTATTTAAATGTCCTATGTTGCTAAATGGAACATCTTAACCAAGTGAAAGATCATTCTATTGGAAGGTATAGTATACCTAGAAAATTCTGCTTGCAGGATTCCTACACTTGTCACTTAAACACTTTATCAAAATTAGAAGCATACTATCTGTATATGAGGTATTTGAATGATCAGAAAGATGAACAGATGTAGTTTCTGTCTCCAGAAAAACCAGAAATTGAATACAACATCCCAGGAAAAACTTAGTATCTATCTCATCACCTTTCTTATGGAAAGAAGAAAGAGATTCAGAACACAGGTGCAGACCATATGAGTATTTAGAAGCCAGGACATCTAGTCAACCTGGTGATGGATCAAAACAAAGTCTCCTGCATCATTTCCTTCCCTTCAACAAGACTCCCATTTAGCCCTTCCAAAATAATTTCATGCTTTGTATGTCTCGACTTTTGCAGGTGTTTCCTGTGGTGCCCTCAAAAAGGGATAGTTCTTAGTCAATGGTGAAAGTTTAAATAATGTACTGGGCCCCAACCAAAAAGTGGGGAGTGGTTCTTAATGCTTTTTAAACTTCAAGATAAACAGATTTCTATAGGAAACAAAGACCCTTTTTCTGTTTTTTTTCCCAATATTTATCCTTACCACCACTTCTATTGTTCAAAATATGAAAGTCCAATACACAGATTGCATATCCTGTATGCCATTTACATCAATGAAGCTAATATACATATACACATACATATGCCACTGTACTAAAGCCATACAGATTCATCTGACAAGCAGCTAAGGTACGGATGACTGGATGTTGGTTGAAGAGGAAAGCAGTAGGCAGTCACAGAGAAGAGTTTCTGTGACAAGAAAGGAAATAATGGTGATTAAATTCTCATATCAGAAAATACTAAGAAAAGATGGAGGAAAAAAATGTTGAAAAGTTCATGAAAGCTCCAGGACAAGAAGCCTAAGAGACTTAAAGAAGCCTTTGGACATAGAAGAGTAATCTCCCTGCTATTCTCAAATAATTATGACCTAAAGAGAAATTCAGTAAAAAAAAAAATCAATTTTAACCACTGTTACATTATTTATCACATCAAAAATGATTTAATGGCATTTTGTACACATGAATGACATGTTGTCTATATTACAATGAACAACTGAATTACAAAAAAGGAAACATGAAGTTAAGAAATTCTGAATGAATTGCAAATTTGTTCTGTATTTAAAAATTAGCACTGTTTAATCATTAACAGTCTGGATTGATATTGAACAAATGTAGGAAAACAACATAAATAAATCAGATATCATTCTCTTTCTCCCTTGAAAATAAGTCTGATATCATTTATAAAGATATTTTAAAGTTTTTTTTTTCTATTTCAGCAACTATGTTTCACATCTTTGAGGACAATTCTATGTTTCTATTACCTATAATCACATCTCTACAATCTTTCCCAATATTATAAGTGTGTTAATTTTACATGCTTAGGATTTGTTTTCATCTTCTTTAATTTACAAAACATGCTTTCTATGAACATTTAACATTTGATACTTGATTAATAACTGTCTTTAGAAAGTTTGAGCTGATCCATGGTAAAATGTAACAAAGCAGTTATGTACCTAAAAACATCTTACGATCAAGAAAAGATTAATTAAAGGACCAAAATAAGACCTTTTTTGTCTGTTTGATGGTGTATCAGGCAAAGAGCAAATGTTGCTTTCATTTCTTAATGAAAAAAATTAATTGGGAATGCATAAACATGTCTATATATTATGTGCACATTCTATCTATTTATCCATTTATATCTTTGTATCTTCACCATCTAGCATATGGTAAGTACTTAATAAATCCTTATAGAACAGAATTAATAATTTTTGTATCTTTATTTTAGTTCACTTCACTAAGGGGGATGTGCTAAATTCAGGAGCTGATTCTGGTGAAGGTTTTATTTCTAAGCAAAAAAAAAGCTTTTGGGAATCAATGTACATTGTTATGTACAAGGTAATCATTATGTCTGATTTGTATAGACTTGGAAAACAGAGCATTCTTCATATTTGGAAAATTCACTCCAATATGACTTTAAAGTAATTTTGCTTGCATGTTTAGTGAAGCAATGTTTAGACCAGCATAACTAAATGAAGTAAAAGAATAAGGGAAACAGCAAATAATCCTTATACGATTAGAAGAAAAAATGGGAACAGGGCCATGAATGGAGTAATTGGCTCGATTGGTAACTTTCTAACATTGTTGTCAGTTTCACTATTATAGGCCAGCTTGGATCTGACTGTAATGCCAAGAGTTTGTGTTCTTAAATACTGTCTTTAGAGTTTCATTTTTAATCCCCCATCACAAATTTTTTGGCTAAATGATGACTGATTCCAACTTTCCCAAAGGCACTTTTTCTCCAGTAGGCATTACCTGAAAAGTAATACAGAAAGGAGCATTTTTCTGTGGTCTAAAATGGGGACAAATAGTGATTGAGCTTGGTTACAGGCATGAAGTCAGCATTTCCTTTCCTTTTCTTACAAGGAAGAACAGACATAATAAAGCACCCAGAAATACTGTGTCCAAGTTTTATAACTTTCCATTCCTATTGTATTTTTTAAACATTTACAATGAATTGCAATAGAGTATTCTTCCAAAATTTAGCATATTAACTTCTGACCCTGAAGTATTTACATCCTATTAGTCAAATTATCTCATTTCTAGCCCTCATTTTCACAGCAATGTATAGGAGTTTAACAGATACTTTTCAGGGTTTGTTTGCTATTTTATGAATTCCTGATTTTGCCTAGAATCTTTGAATAATTCAGCTGAATGGATAAGATATGCTAGTAAATGTAAACATGTCAAGCAAAGGGCCAGACATAAACCATAAATATCACTCATTTTGGTCACAAACAGTAAGTAAAAGAATAGCCTAAGCAAGAAAGGGAAGGTTTATATATGGATGAAAACATGGGGAGTTCTTTTGAAGAAATTTCCTTTTTATTTCATTTATTTATTCATAAATATTTATTGGAGGCTTACTAAGCAAAAGGTATTAAGAAGAAGAAGAAATATTTAAAAAAGGAGATCCCTTCCCTTTTAATCAATTAAAGATGAAATGTTACAAACATAAAGAACTATAAAATGAGGCAGTATAAGGTGACTATTGTAGAATAATACAAACTATAAGTATTCTAATAATTATTCAATGAAAGTGATTGCTTCTGACTGAAATCATCACATAAGTCTTCCTAGAGTAAATGACCTTTGAGCTAGACTTTGAAAACTGAGTAGGATTCCAATGTACAAAGCTGGGCAGTGTATTTCAAAAAGAAAAGAGCAAGAAAAAAATACAGAGGTAGAGAAGAAGTTATTTTCAGGGGATAGGTAATAGAATGATATGGCTAGATACCATAGTGAGGACCATAAATGGTTTGTATTTTGCCTCATGGGCAAGAGAGAGTCATTGAGTATTTTTGATTGGAGGAATGGCATGACCAAGTTGATATGTTAGGAAATTTAATCTGGCAGCATTGAGGCTACAGTGATTTAGGTGGGAGGAAACCAAAGACTGGTAAATCAGGAGATAATAAGACCTGATCTATAACAATGATAGCAGAAATGGAAAGGGAAAGGATGTGAGAAAACTGAAGTACAAATTGACTGGATTTTATGACTGTGCTGCTAGAGCAAGATGCAGAAAACATAAGTGAGAGTGAAGGAAAATTTTAAGGTTCCAACTAGGGGTAACTGGGGGGCAAAGGTAATTTCCCCCAGATTTCAGAGTTTTCCCAAATTAACAGGAATATGGACATCAAAAGTAGGAGCAGGTTTGGGGAGAGGAAGATTGTAAGAGGGTGTGCCCAAGAGAAACTGAGCCAAGGTTAACAAGATTAAAGGGTGAGATATTTTTCTTGGCAGTGAAGATATCTCCCTACACAAGGTATAAACATCCCCACTGACATCATATTTGAGACTTTATTCTGGCATTGATGGTGTCTCCTTGTTGATGGGGTATGATCTCCCTTTCCCTTTGATGCTTGTTGGCTCCTTGACATTATGGCTGATTCAGAGCACCAGGACTACACCCTTGAACCAGGTCTTTTAAGAGGAAGGATTCTAAGTGAGAAGGATGAAACATAAGAGAAGCAAAGAAGAAAAGGTCTCTATATAGATAATCAGACTTCATCCCATAGAGGGAAAGCTATGCATCTTTGACCACCCTTCTCCATGCCATGGAAATGCATGGAAGGCAATGGCTAGAGGCAGTGGAAAAAACCAAGGAGTTTCTGGGTCAAGGTATGAAAGTCAGAAGCAGTGGAGTGACAGTAGCAAAGCAACAGACAAGTCCTGGACAAATAATGGAATTCCATTACCAAACCTCCTAAATAAAAAAAAATAAAATAAAATTCTCTTGGACCATTTCCTTCAACTCTTGGCTCAGGCATGACCTTCTACATGAGAATAATGTTGATCTTCCCATTGCGAGGGCTCTGCCCATCCCCATTCTTCAGCAGTTATTTTGCATTTACTATGCATATACTTTGCATTTACATTTTTGTGTAGATGTTATCTTCTTCCCATCCCCAACATAACATAACCTCAAAAGCACAGATGATTTCCTTTTTTTGTCTTCGAATATTTAGCACCTAGAACAGTGGCTGGCACATAGTATGCACTTATTAAATGTTTCTCAAATGAATTGCTGACAGAAGGAGCCAGAGTCTAAAAGCAATAAGAAAGAACATCACAGTATAAAGGAATAAATCTGTGCATCATCCTTCACTGAAAAGGTGATTTTTAAGAATTATAACAGGTCCGTGGAGGAGAGCCAACTCTCTAGCAACTTAAATTCATGGTTTCCCCTACCATCACAATGGGAGCCCCAAGGAGTCCATAACTGCATAGGACATTAGGGAAAGTGGAGCTCAGAGTAGAGATGAGTTGGTTAACTCTATTAAACTCTATCCAAGTATTTTCTCCTTTCAGGGGAGGAGTACAACCCTGGGGTATTAAGATAACATCTCATCTCAGGTACGCACAGAGATGATCATATCACTGATCCATCACCCACAAGTATGCCTCTTCCATGTTTATGCACTCTGCAATTCCTTTATCTGATCACAATATGTTGTTATTATAATTCTCACTGTGACATTCAACTGCAAACCCTGTTCTTTTTCTACTCCATGACCGTAAGTTCCCCAACCCCTCATTTCCGTACCAGGACACCATTTCTATACTGGTTACATTTTCCTTCCTTCCCATCAGGATCCTTGGGTAAAACATTTCATGTCTACACAGTACTTTTTTTGTGTGTCTTTTTGGAGGGAGGAAGGCAGGGCAATTGGAATTAAGTGACTTGCCCAAGGTCACGAAGTTAGTGTTAAATGTCTGAGGTCGGATTTGAACTCAGGTCCTCCTGACTCCAGGGCTGGTGTTCTATTTACTTTGCCACCTAATTGCCCCACTGTCCTCTCTTAATGAGCCTTTTCCCCCTTATCTTATAATCAATCTTGACCTGCCAAGGCTCAACCTTGGATTTCTCCCACTGTCTTTGTTCCTACTCATATGCTGCTGAAGAAAGCTGGAGAAAATTTTCAAAAACTCTGTTGACTGGGTTAACTAAAAATTTAGGTTGCTTAATGACAACTGAGCCCTAGTTGAAGCAAGGCAATCTTTTTATACTTCCCTAATCAATTTGCCTCCTTGTTTTCCAACTAGTCTCTGGAAAGAGTAAAAACAAAAATGGTTTCATAGATATTCTTCTTCTTTCCTACTTTCTCTAACTTCTTTCATAACATTACTAAAAAGGGAGTGTTTAGTGCTATATTTTTAGCCACTATAACCTAGGCTTGGTTAACTGACAGAAAGTGATGATGGTAATTTTTATTAACCTGAATACATCATGGAATGTGACTAAATGGCATTGCTTTCTCTAAATCTGTAACTGGGTAAGGAAAAAACAATGACTATCTCAAATGCACACCTATTGCTCCTTTATGACCTATGAAAAAAATTACTATAATTGCTTGGCAATAATTCTGAGTTGTCAAGGGTACAGCAGACACAATTGGTTCTATCTACTAGGGTCACAATGGACAGTCTGAGACAGGAAGTAACTTTTATGTACAGTTTTATTTGTCTCAGGACAATAAAGATGAACAGGGCCACTCCAGGGCATAATTGTAAAATTGGCCCAATCTGTCTTCTGCATCTCCTTTCTCTCTTTTTTGTCTTTTAGAGTCATCTCATCTATACGCTTTTATATATCCAGAATTAAATGTTTTTGAAATCCTATCAAAAAACCAAAATGATTCAGTCTCATCATATATTGATAGAAACTCATTTACACTCATTTGTAATTGCATTTTTAAATCCTTCTACTCTACATGGGTTGAGCATCTTTACATATTTTTGTAGCCACTTACTGGCAAGGGAGTGAATGGAAAGTGTAGGGTTTTTGTTTGTTTGTTTGTTTGTTTTCTCAGAGAGGACAGACTGAGGGATCAGTCTGGAGGCAGAGGCCACACAGAGAGGGACAAATCCAAGGTTCTTTAGAGTGCTGAGTGTTGGTCATGTGCCAGACTAGTGGCCAGCTAACTGTGAAGCAAGGATACTGCTACTCCTGAACTGAATATAATCTTCAGCATCTGGAACCTTGTTAGACTCACTGACAGACCTATGAAGTGGTCTACCTGGACAGCATTTACTGTTACAATGGGATTTAGTGAATTTATCCCCTCTCTATTTCTCCTCACTCATTGCTGCCCAGTGAACTGGAATCACTTAACCTCAAGTGCACTGTACTTAAAATCTTTATTTGTTGTCTGTACTTTTATAATGGCTTTCTTTTCTCCAAAATAAAATAAGCTGAATTTTAAAGCATTCTGAATAAGATTTGCTATAAGTGAGTGAATCTCACTGTGGAAAATTAACTACAAACCTATCTTAAATCTCTTTTTTTTCTGCCTGTAGACACAAAGAGGGGCTTTGTTGTTAAAGAATTTAAGATGATAGTAAAGAATGGGACAAAAATTACAAGTTAAAAAGAGCTTTTTCCTTGCCCCTAAAAATTCTCACTTAATATAACCTCAGAGAAAGAAGAAGGGAGGGAGGGAGAGTGAGAGAGAGGGAGAGAGAGGGAGAGGGAGAGGGAGAGGGAGAGAGAGAGAGAGAAAGAGAAAGAGAGAGACAGAGATCGAGATTGAGATTTAAATCACACTGATAAACATACTATATAACTCAAAGCAAGTTGTTTAAACTTTTGTTTACCCAAACAACTCTGTAAGACCATAAGTTGCACAATAATTGTTGATCTGCTTTGGTAAAGGTAGTTTCCTCACTGAAACTTTCCTGTACTCATGAAATCGTAGGTATAGACAAAATTAAAGGTATGTATGTATAAGGAAGGACATTGGCTCTATAAGACCCTCAAGGTCCCTTCTTCACTTGGTGGATATGGGGAAGGAGGGAAGGTGGTGGAAAGAGTCAATACCAGGTCAGTGCTCTGACTCTGGAGTAACAGAGCTCTTGGGGAAGGTAAGGCTCATCAGAGGATTGGGTTGCTTGGCTCCCTAGAAACTCTGAGTTCTTTTCCAGCAATGGAAACAAGGAGGCTCAACAAAAGGATGACAATCACATTTCAGGTGACTTAGATCTCTAGTTTGCTGGACCCCATCAGAGGGCATAATTTTAGTGATGATGTAGGGGTTATGAACAGCTAGGTGGCACAATGAATAGAGTGCTGTGCCTGGCATTAAAAAAAGATGAATCTTCCTGGGTTCAAATCTGGCCTCACATACTTATTAGCTGTTGACCCTGGGTAAGACACTTAGCCACATTTGCCTCAGTTTCTCCATCTGTTAAATGAAGTGGAGAAAGAAATAGCAAACTACTCCAGTATTAAAAAATGGGGTCATGAAGAGCTGGACATGACTGAAAATGACTCAACAACAACAAAAGTTTATGAGGGCTGTCATTGTGTGACAAGTCGTTAGCTTGGCAAGACCTAATTTGAGATAAAATCATATGTTCTTACAAAAAAGACTCTTGTTAGTGGTAATGAACCATTTAGAGTATTGATGATTAAGGAGCCAACAATACTGAAGTGGGTCCAGGTAAATTTAGAGATTTCTTAATAGGCCAAAGTTATATTCTTTATGTAGGATTTTTTCATAGATTTAAAACTAGTAATCCCTTCCACACCATGACATTATCCATCACAGGTTTCTATGTATCATGGGTCTGCATAAGAAATTAAATGGAAATTTGAGGGGAGTTTTGCAGAAGCTGCAAATGGCCCACAAAGGCCAGAAGATGACACAGAAAAAGTTTAGAAATTTAGAAATGCATAAAATATGTGTATAGTATTATATAATATCAACACAATTTTTACAATAAGGTACTGTAAACATCCCAGCAAAGAAAAAAAAATCAGTCTTCTTCTCTAGTACGAAGGTAGGGCCAAAAAATTTTATGCACATTTTCCAGATCATGCAGTACAATGCCCCTAATTCCCACAATGTGGAAGAGATAACTATATTCTTTTTGTTGTTGTTGTTAACTTTTTAGTGTCTTATTTTCCCTTTAACAATTTTCTTTTTAGATTTTTTGAAAGATTTGTCTCTTTTTGGCAATATATAGCTGCTTTGAAGGGGCTATAGAGAAGACAGATTTTCTTGAACCTCTCATTTTTCTATCTTCTCTAAAAAGCCATACTTTAACACACAATTTCAAGTAATATCTATTATTTCCTCACTATGCTAATAAGTTAATAAGAATATACTATGCACTAAGTCAATAACAAACTAACAACCTCACATAGCACACTGAAACTTTCTTCACTCTGTCAATATCACATTGGCGTTATAGATGTCTACCATATATTACTTTAGTCAACTGAGTATGTGCTACAATGTCTACTGGACTATATATTCCAGGAGGACCAAGACTTTGTCTTAGCTAAAACTTATGCGTTATTCTTGGAAAAGAACAGTGATGGTGACACAGTAGCTGTTTAAGGGATATCTGTTACTGAACTTGAATTATATGGTATATACCATGTTCCAATACACAGGTGATCACCTCTAGCCTCTACTAATTCAGGCTTAATCTCAAAACACACCTTAAATTTTCCTTGAATTTTTCAGAATTCTTTGGTCAAGAGCATATAGACTATATTGGCATATTAAAAAAAAATCTGGTATATGGATGTAATGGAATGGTATTGTGCTATGAGAAATGAGGATCAGACAAACTTCATAATAACCAAGAGAGACTTATATAAACTGAGCTGAGTGACAGGAGGAGAACCAGGGGAACATTTTACACAATTACAGACACATCATTATCTATAATGACTAACTTTGACAGACTGGGCTCCTCTCAGGAATGCAAGGTTAGAAGACAACTCCAAAAGACTCATGATGGAAAGGGATATCCACATCCAGAGAAAGAACTACAGAGTCTGAATGCAGATTGAAGCAAAATACTTGCTCTCTCTCTTTTATGTTTTGTTTTGCTTCATTCCTTCTTTCTCATCATTCACTCCACGGGCTATAATTCTTCTTTACAACTTGACTAATGTTTAATGAAAAGGTATCTGTAGAATTAATACCTTATTGCATGCTGCCATGGTGGGGGAGGGAGTAGGAAGCGGGGAGAAAATTTGGAACTCAAAGGATTGTGGAACTGAATGTTGTAAACTAAAAGTAAATAAATACATTTTTTTAAACATGGTGTATATATTTGACAATGGTAATTTTGTTCAGATGTTTTCTAACATGTTCTGAATAAAAAGGGTTGTTGTATTTTTTAAGAAAAGATTTATCATTAGTCAATGACAGGTGGGAAGTCTAACAGAATAAGTATTGAAATATTAATGAATATGCCTAAGTATATCTATGATAAGAACAAGGAAAAACATCGTATGTACTAGCCTGAGAGAGAACAACCAGGGGAGGAAAATCTTTAGGTTAGGCAAGGAACTCAGGAGTACTTATAATAGTATGGAACTCTGTGTTCCATGAAATAACACCAAGTGGTGACAGCTGGGAACTCAGAAAGGCAAGTGTGATCCATTTCTCAAGGAATTATAAGTAGGCAGCTAAAGGTTGCTTCTGCTAGTGAAAGTTTAAAAACTGAATGAAAACTTCCTTTGGAGATCTTTTCATGCCATTTTGTCCTGAAGTCCTTGGACACAGGCAGAGTCAGAACATGTTCACACACAAGAAGGCCTATGACTCTCAGAAAAGGTTAAGAGTAATTTGTTTTCAACAAATTGCTTTCTTCTTTTTTTGTTTCACATTTTCTGGGCCATTGAGTGTTTTTAGAATTATGGTAAATGATTGATTTTTAACTTAGTTCTCAGTACTTTTTTTTTAAAAAAGAAAGATACCTTGCTGTTATATTTATTGCTACTAGTAACTAATTCAACATGATCTGTGCCTATTTCAGCATACTGCAGTTTGGGGGCAATTGGGGAGCATGAAGATTTGAAATATTGGATCTTTTTTTGAGACTGTTAACATATTTCCAGATTTATTGTGCTATACTTTCTATTTAAGTTTCTTTGGGATAGAAAAGGGTACGGTATTATTAAGTTAAACTTATCAACATAATGTTGCCTAGTGGCAAATAAATTAACTGATCATTGGACACCAAGAACATTTGACATGATGGATTAATGTGCCACAATACTAATATGTGCAGCATTTACCAGTAACACAACCAGGCCAGTGTGATAGTACTGTATAAGAATAAGAAGGTCACCATATTTTCAGCTTTGTTTGAAGTATAAATGACTATTTTCCTATTTTATAATATCAGGTAACCAAATTAGGCTAGTTGTGTGGAAAAGTTTTGAAGTATTCTTTGACAGACATAATCTGTCATAATCTTTTGGTGCTCCATTCAATCAAAGTTGATATGTATTTTAAGAGACAAGTTTTATCATTGTCCCTTATTTCAGTAGAATGATGGTTTAATGTTAGACTGATGTTTTCTGCTGGATGAAACTGAGATAAAACTACAGTTATTTGGATATTAAAATGCATCTTTTTCATCTGTTTCATTGGTAGCTACTGCATCACTGTATAACTGACAAATGGCTAGATTTCATTTGATTTTTATTTTAATCTGAAGCATACATCCTATTCTCATTGTTCTAGACTGAAATGAGTAATGTGTAATTTTGGTGGGGTCCAAAGTAGAAATTAGTAGGGCAAAGATAATATGAATAAAAAAGTATTTTAAATGTAAATGTTCTGCTTTGTGAATATGTTAAGTATAGTATAAAGATTTTTCCATCCCATTTATCCCCCTTAAAGAAAAAACATAAGTTTACAATTGGTAGATCTGTCTATATATGTGTATATATATATATATATATCTCTGAAAATCACCTAAATCTGCTTTATTAGACTACAGCTCACTTACTGTATAGAAACTGGACCTGGCTTTTCATTCTTAATGTACTTTAACTTTTTTCTCAAGGTATGAACTTATTCTCTTGAAACTGAATTTTCTTTTACTACTTAAATCATTTATGTATATCTGGTAAATTATGACCAAATTTGTTGTTAGATTGCATACAGTAAATTTGAAATATACACTTTGTACACTACAAAAAAAAAGAGCAATTTGTTTTACTTAGCTTCAGATAATGAATATAGGTTAGCTTAAGCTTTACTCTTCCTTGGTCAGATCGCCTTTGGAGCAGCCAATCAATAAACATTTATGAAGCAGCCATTGTGCTCAGCACTGGAGAAACAAAAATAAGCAAAGGGCAGTTCCTGCCTTCAAGAAGCTCACAATCTAATGATTCTTTATTATATTTAGTACAAAGCATCACATTTAGAAAAGTTCACTGAAAAACTGGAGAGGATTCAGAGTTGAATAACTAGGTTGCTAAAGAAGGATGGGTTCATAAAACTGAGAATTATTTGTATAGAAAAGAGAAGTCAGAACATGATATGGAGCTTCAAGTATTTGAAGAGTTGTCACTTGGAAGAGGCCTTACGCTATGTGCTTAGACTCAGAAGGCAGAAGTAGGAACAATAGGTAGAAGTTACAAGGAACAGATTTGATTTAACATAATAAACAACTTTCCAAAAATTAGTTATATAAAAATATAAATTAACTGATTCAGGAGATTGACATCACAATCATTAATGGGCATTAAGTAATGGATGAATAACCATTTATCAAGTATGTTATAAATGAGAGGCAAAGTGATCCACTAGATAAGAAGACAGGACTTGAATTCAAGAAGACAGGTTCAAAGCCATCTTCCAACACATACTAATTCTTTGATCATGGGAAAGTTAATTTCCTTGAGCTTTGGCCTTCTTGTACTTAAAATTAAGATAATAATAACCACAATAACTATAATACAGGGTTGGTGGGAGGCTCAAATGAGATAAATCACTTTGTGTATTATATAAATGTCAGGTATTAATATTATGACCAGGATTACTAATTATTATTTTAGAATTATTATTTTCTTCTTCATGTAGAGATTTTTGTTTAGATACAGGTTGGAACGAATGGTCTCTGAGGTCTCTTCCAACTTTGCTATTGTATGATTCTATGAAGATTGAATGTAGGAAATTGTAACAAAGTTTGTGAAATTCTTTACATCTTATTCTGAATTATGCATCATCTCATTTGAATAAGTATTATTTCAATGGCATTCTATACTAATTTAATGATATATTTTTAATTTAAGTAAAATGCATGCCATATTCTAAGTTCTTAATGATCAACATGTGGGAAAAGCAGACATAAACCAGACCCTGCCATGTACTTAATGACAGTCATCCAAAGTACAGATAGTGCAGATATTTAGGAGTGAATGAATAGCTTCCAAAAGGGTAGTCTAGAAAACCAAAGACTATAAAGTGCCAACAAATTTCATTGGACATGGATTAGTTTTTTTGTTAAATAAAAAAATAAAAGTAATTGAATTTTATTTAAAATCTATATACATTATTCTTAAAATGATGTATACTCGATATTTAATGGAGATCAGGAAAAATGTATCTCTAAAAATGATCACCATATAGGTTTCAGCTAAAGTTGAACTTTTGTTAGTTTATTTTCTCAAAATAATTAAGTAACTAACTCAATTTGTTTACTTGAGTATGTGCATAATACCACTCAAATACAATGCATTTCAGTGAGAACTAATTAATATCATATTGTGTAATAGCTCAAAAAGTTAAAAAGGAAAATGTATTATAATTAGAAGTAATCTGCCTATATGTTACATTTTTTAGAAATCATAAATTACTAGTAATTGTA
>CM053581.1:137310633-137331692 GCA_028627135.1 Pseudochirops cupreus
GTTTCTTGGAAGCTTTTGGTATGGGAGTTCTGACTGTGTTGTCTTCCTCCCATTCCATGCTTTGATCCTTCTTGTCCCCAAAGAAGGAATCTAGAGTTTGGTTGCTGTTCTTACTTTGCTTCCTTTGCCTGCTCATGATGGCCACTCAATTATGTTTTAGCTCTGTGGAACTCTGCCTCCACAGGGAAAAGTTCTGTCCCAAATTGCTGGGGTTTTCCCAGCTGCCGGAGCTATTAGGGGGTTGTTTTTTTGCAGTCTTGACCAGCTTTGGCTCTCTGAAAACACACCCCAGGACCACCACCCAAGACCATGATCTGGTTCCAGGCCTCTCAACATGACAGCACTTGGCCTCTGAGCGATCACTTGGCCCCCCTGCAGTCTGCAGGCCAGGAGCTCTGAAGCAGCTATATGGAGGCAGCTGCAGGGCCTCCACTTCTGCCACTTCCTTTCCCTGGAGGCAATTTGGCCAGACCCGCTTTTCTCCCCCAATTTTAGCTGGGATCCACTGACCTTTCACTTAGTTCTTTTTTCTTATGGCTTGATAATTCAGGAAACTGCCACAACTGCCACTGATCCACTCTCCTGAAGCTCCAGCTGTGGCTCATCTGGCCGCCCCCAGGGCCACACCACAGTTTCAGGCTGGTCTGGTTTCGGCTCCCAGCACTGAGATGGTCCCTCCTAGCTGAGCTACCTTCAGTGGGAAGTATATTTGTGTGCATTTTAGAACCCTAAAATTTGTTTAGAGTCATATTTTATGGGTATTTGAGGTGGCTGTGTGGGAGCTGTTGTACCTTGCTCTTCCTATGCCGCCATCTTGGCTCCACCCCCCGATTCCTCTTTTGAAATACAAGTAATCTCAAATTATTAGGAAGACTACAGCAATGTTCACATAATAGATTTCAAAACTAATTAAAATTTGCTCATATTATTCCTGGTATTTTCATTCCTAATCCAGCATGCATGCTCCCTGTTAAAGTTGGATTTCAGAGAGTCACAAGACCAATAAGATAGAGGACTTGACAGTTTTTCCAGTCCCACTAACTTTCAAAAGAAAATCCCAAAGAAGAACTGTGCACTAAAAATAGGGCAGTTGCAACTGTTTCCACAGGAAAAGAAATTTAAAAGTCCATTTAAGTAAATAGCCTTATGAATTAACAGTGAAAAATGATAATACATAACAAACTCACTCAATACCAGCCTTCTCTCTCTGGCAGTGTGTTCAAAAAGACCCAGTAGCCCCTGCCCTTCTCTCTAGTATTGTTTTTAAAATGAGCAATAAACCCAAATCTGCCCAGATATATTTAGTGGAATGGAAGGGATAGGAGGCCAAGATCACACTATGCCTATGACATATCCCTAGGTTAGGGAACATAGCTATAGCAGAAGAATATCTGAACATCTGCTCCACTTCCCTGAAAGTCTGCAAAAAACGATGCAGACAATGATTTAACTCACCAAAAGAACTAAAGAATGAAGGAAAGTGGTGCTGGGCACTAGAATACAGGTTTACACTAGGCTTGAAGGTAGGGAGATGCGGATTTAGGAGTGTCAAGGCCTGTCCCACAGAGATTTCCTGGGCCTGGAAACCAGCCATTCCAAAGTGAATTCCTTAATGTGCAAGGAGACTGAGAAAACTTTAAGGCATAGGCTTAAAGGTAAAATCATCAAAAGAGAAACACTGGAAAGGGAACAAAGGAATATAAGGGAGGGGGCATGAAGATTAACAAAGATCTCAGGAGGGAAAAAATTCAAATTAAAAATCTAGAGGACAAGCAGATAAATGGATAAAATACATCTAAAATTTTTCACATCTCTAAATAAATATTTCAGGCAAAATGAATTAAGGTAACACCTGATGAAAGAGAATTTTGTAGACTTCTAAGAAAGCATGAAACTACAACAAGATATTCCAGAGAAGTTCAACAGACAAATCAATCTTGAAAGAAGAATCTAGAAAAGAGTAAATGGAAGAATTTTTGACTACACAGCCAAAATAATTAGAAAAATAGAAAAAAAAATAAACAAATCTATGGTGATAAGTCTCTCCAAAGAAGGGAAAGAAAGAACAATATATTGAGGATACAAATATATTGAAGTGAAGGACATTTTGGAGGAAGAGGAAAAAAATAATAAGATTAAAAAAGCACACACTCTGTACAAGAAAAATGTATTTATATCTAACATAGGGTCCTAGGGTGATAGAATAATGTGACAAGGAAAAAAAAAAGTACAAGTAAACTATCCAAAACTTCTGGATATTGAGAGAATCCAAAGGTTTCCTCTAGGGAAAAAAAAATTATAGTTCAAACTCCAAAACTCATAGTAATTAAATTTAACAATTTCAATGACAAGCAATCAATTATGCAAGTGACCAGAAGAAAGAACTTTAAATATGAAGGTAAGGAAATTCAAGTAATATAACACCATTCTTCACCCACTGTAAAAAACTGAGGAAAGGAATGGAATAATAAATTCTGAAAACAAAAGGATCTCAAAATGCAACATAAAGTATTCTACATTGTAAACCCATACTTAATTATCAATGAACAAATGAACATTCAATGAAACAGAGGCATTTTAAGCATTGAAGTGGTTCTTTATAGCATGATGTAGAAATAATAATGAAAATATAATACTAGATAATAATAGAGAAATAAGGATCTGGACTTATTTACTAATTGGCAACTCTATCAGCCTCTATACTTGCCAGGAAGATGGTGACAAAGTGTGTGCTTGGTCATTTCTGATGAAAATGTTGAAGAAAGAAAAAAATATAAAGTTAATTTCACACAATCACAGAGTCTCAGAAATAGAAGGGCCCTCAGAAAGCATATAATCAAACACATCCCTGAAAAAGAATCTTCTGAATGGCATATCTGACATTGTATCTGGGAGCCTTTCAAACACTTCAAGGTATCTATGATATCCCCAGTTAAGTTTTCATTTCCCCAGGAATCAGCAACAGTTCTTTCAACTTATCTAAATGTGGCATGATCTCAAAGCATTTTCTCATCATGGCTGTTTTTCCTCCAGATATCCTCCAGCTTAATTTGTAAACAGCCAACAAAAATTTGAAATGATTTGTAAATATTTGGCTTATATTATGTTCCTTATATTAAGAAAAAAAGAATAAAGTTAAAATATAGTCTTAATGACCAAGTATCATTATTTACCCATTGCTTCTATTGACTTTTAAAAGCCTTATGGATTATGAAGAAAATTGATTAAAATAATAATGTTCAATGGGCTAGTCTTCTGAAAAATCTGCATACCATTCTTGTTACTTTAGGACTTATGAGTTAAGTTTTCAGGATGCAAAGGGAATTTATCCGAATCTATTAATTCTCTGAATTAGCAATATAGTTGCCTAAAGAATAAAGAAATGGACAAGCAGCAGGGAAGACAGATAGACAAAGACAGTGGCAGACAGAGAGATAAAGGCCACAAAAAATTATCCATGAAGAAAGCAGTCAGTTAGTTAAAAATCCTTGGAAAAATCACAGAAAAAAAAAATGGAATCAGGCAAGCAGATAAAAAAGAGTAAAAGTCACAACAAAACAAAGGAATTCACAGATAATATACATGTGTATGGATGTATGTACATATGTGTATGTACAACAGCAACTCTCGTCTTTTAAGCCCTTTTAACCCTTTTTTCTGTGGGTTTTGATTCATGTCTATGTACTCTTTACTGCCTTGCCTTTAGCCCTAGCTCACATTGGAAGTCTAGGTGAACAGAGAAAACATCTAGTAAAAATTGCAGAAATTAGATAAAGACACCAATGCAAAATATGAGAGGGCAATTTGGAGCTTTACTACAAAGCTGGGAATGGATTTGATGCCCCTGACACTCACTTCAAATTTAAAACTTCTATTTAGGCACTAGATTCAGAGCAAAGAGTCTCTGCACATATTGCTTTGCGTTACTCCAAGTACTAAAAATTGGTTTGGCTGAAAATCACCCGTCAAAATAACAGCCAAAAAAGATTCCAACAATGAGCTGTATAGAGTCATTGAACAGCTAAACCTAGTTCCATTGTGACACATTTCTGGGAACCAAAGCCCCTTCTTCCTTCCATAGTTAAATGGCTATGGTCTCAACATCTCAGAATTGGAACCATAGTTCAAATTAGAGTAGGGATTTTTAGAGTGAGTGAGTGAGTGTGTGTGTGTGTGTGTGTGTGTGTGTGTCTGTGTCTGTGTCTGTGTCTGTGTGTATGAGAGAGAGAGACAGACAGGCAGACAGACAGAGAGACAGAGACAGAGACAAAGAGACAGAGAGAGGGACCCGCTTTGAAAGTCTGATAAAATCTATTAATCCCTTCTCAGTTTTTCAATAATTTTTTTCTTTTGTAATCCTACATACTTTATTTGAAATGTATAAAATAAAGTATATAGGATTGCAAAAAGAAAAATTTTATTGAAAAACACACATGTAGCTAGGTGGCACAATGAATACAACACTGGGCCAGGAACCAGGAAGACATAAGTCTGAATGCTTCCTTAGGTGTTGTGTGACACCAGGCAAGTCATTTTAACTTCTATTTGCTTGTTTCTTCATTAGTAAAATGAAGATAATAATACCATGTACCTCCCAGGGGCATTATGAGAACTAAATAAGGTAATAATTGTAAAATGCTTAGCATAGTGCTTGGGACATAGTAAGCCCTATATCATCATCATCATCATCATCATCATCCATATTATCATTATTATTATGAATTCTTTTTAAAACAACTTCACAGAGGTAGAGCCAAGATGGTAGAGTAAAAGCTGGGCTTTGCTTGAGATCTCCCCCAAATCCCTCCAAATACCTGCAAAAAAATGACTCTCAGTAAATTCTAGAGCAACAGAGCCCACAAAATGACAAAGTGAAACAAATTTCCAGCCTAAGACAACGTGGAAGGTTGGTAGGAAAAGTCTATTGCATCAGTCTGAGAGAAGAATATAGTCCAACTTGGGCTGTACCAATAAAGAAGGAGCCAGAGCAGGCCTCACGGGACTGAATCATTGACAGATGTGGCAGTTTCCAGATTTCTCAGTCCAAAAACACCAAAGACAACTTAGAAGGTCAGTATGAAAGGTCTGTCAGACCTGAGTGAGAGAGGATTGTGGTTTGGTTCCAGGAGGCACAGTTGCTGCTTCTGGAACTCTAGGCCCACAGCCAGTGGGGGGATCAATTGGCTGATCAGAGGAGGATTACAGGGATCTCTTTGCTGGTGCTGAGGCAGGATTCTCTTGCTTTGTCCATTCCTAGATCTGGATCACAGTCCTGTGTGGTGGTCTTGGGGTGAGGAGGGGTGCTGGTGTGGTGGAGCTTGCAGCAGCGGTGGTGAAGAGAGAATCCTCCTCATAGTTCCAAGGCAGAAAAGCGTGCTTGTTGTCACTCACAGACCAGAGTACAGATGAGGAGGGGAGTAAACACCTCTATTTTCATTACACAACCTTGGAAGAACTTAAAATTTACAGGTCCCTAGAAATATCTCTGAAAAAAGCTGCACAAAACCCCTAAAGCTTGGGACAGTACACCCTCCACCCTGGAAGCAGGGTTCTACCTTAACAGAAAGCTAAAAACAACTTTACAGATCTCAGGGTAAGAATCCCAGCCCTATTTAGCCTAACTCGTGTCTGAAAAAGATTTTGGGAGAATGGATTTTAAAGGGTTGAGAGGTAAGATATCAAGGAATAAAATTCTACAGCAAAATTCAACCTCAGATGGATGAGCTTACAAGAATAAAATCAATCTCAAAGTCATTTGTTGTTCCTTTTGTCCTGTTCAACTCTGTGTGACTCCACGGACTATGGCATGGTACAGGTGCTCTTATCCTCAACTATCTCCCAGAGTCAGTCAAAGCTCACATTTGTCATTTCCTTGGTACTATCTCTCCATCTCAACCAACGCCATCTCCTTTTACTTTTGCCTTCAATCTTTCCCAACATCAGGGTCTTTACCAATGAGTCCTTTCTTCTTATTATGTGGTCAAAGCCTTTAAGCTTTAGCTTCAATATTTGTCCTTCCAATAAGTAATCTGCATTAATTTCTTTAGGCACTGACAGATTTGATCTCCTTGCTGTCCAAGGGACTCTCAAAAGTCTTCTTCAGCACCACAATTCAAAAATGTCATTTCTGCTACACTCAGTTTTCCTTATAGTCCTAATCTCACAGCAATACTTTAACTATAGGTTTGACTATATTGTCAGCAAGGTAATGGCTACTTTTCAGTATGCTGTACAGATTTGTCATAGCTTTCTCTACCAAGAGTAAATGTCTTCTAATTTAATGGCTGCAGTTGCTGTCTTCATTGATCTTTGAGACTATGAATATAAAATCTAACACTGCTTCTATTTCTTCTCTATTTGTGAGGAATGGGACCCATTGCCAAGATATTCTTGGGTTTTTTTTTATTTTAAACTTTGAAATAGGTTTTGCACTTTTCTCTTTCACCCTCATCAAGAGGCTTCTTCTTCCATTTCTGCCACCTAAGTAGTATCATTTACATATCTGAGATTGTTAATATTTCTCCCAGTAACCTTAATTCTGGCTTTTGATTCATTCAGCCTGGCATTATGTATGATATACTTTGCAAATAAGGTGACAACATATAGCTTTGTCATACTATTTTTCCAATCTTAAACTAATCAGCTGTTCCATGTTCAGTTCTAACTATTGCTTCTCAGTCCACATACAGGTTTCTCAGAAGACAAGTAAGATGATCTGGAATTCCCTTCTCTTTAAGTTGCCACAATTTGTTGTGGTCCACACAATCAAAGGCTTTAGTGTAGTCAATGAAGCAGAAGTAGATCTTTTTTTCTAGAACTTCCCTGATTTCTCCATAATCCAGCAAATACTGGCAATTTGGTCTCTAGTTTCTCTGCATCTATGAAAACCAGCCTGTGGTTCTGGGAATTCTTGGTTGACATATTGCTAAAGCTTAGTTTGAAGAATCTTAAGCATAACCTTGCTGGAATGTGAAATGGGCACAATTGTTTGGTAATTTGAATAATCTTAGGCATTGCCCTTCTTTAGGACAGGAATATAAACTGATCTTTTCCAAGCCAGTGTCCACTATTGAATTTTCCAAATTTATTGGTATATTGATTGTAGCACTTTAACAGCAATATATTTTAGGATTTTTAAATAGCTCAGCTGGAATTTTGTTTACCTCCACTATCCTTATTGTTAGCACAGCTTCCTAAGGCCCAATTGACTTCATTTTCTAGGATGTATGACTATAGTTCAGTAATTATATTCCCATGGTTATAAGTTATATTAGGACCTTTCTTGTACAATTCTTCTGTTTCCAAAGTCACTGAAAGAAACAACTTTGATGAGGAAGAAAAAGAGGGAAAAGAGTTTGAAACAATCAATTATGTATACAAAGGGATGTCACTGGCCAACTAAGATTTTATTTATTTAAGCTTAATTAACTTTTGGAAAAGTTAAAAAAAAAAAACAAACCTTGTAACATATGCATAATCAAGCAGAACAAATTTCCACATTAACCATGAAGAAAAACATATGTGTATCTTTAATTCTTTCCTCTTGCTCAATCACCTATGTAGAAGAGAGGAAATATGTTTTCATCATTGACTCTCTGAAAACATGGTTAGTCATTGCATTATCAGAGTTCCCAAGTCATTGAAAATTGTCTTCACAATATTGTCATTACTAAAAAAAAAAAAAAAGCAACAAAGTTCTGCTACTGCTCATTTCATTTTGTGTTAGTTCACACATTGTTTCTCTGAAACTGTCTCCTCCATGACTTCTTACAGCATAATACCATTCCAATATACTCATATACAATAATTTGTTCAGCCATTTCATAAATGATGCCTATTCATTTAGTTTCTAGTTTTCAACTCTTTGAAGAAATTAGTAAATAAGAAAGATGCTGTAGTTAAGTGTAGATTGTTGTAGTCAGGTTTTATCAAAATTTTTAACAAAGTCTCCCATGCTACTGTGCAAATTGTAAAAAGAAATGTGAGTAAGATGGTAGAACATGTTGGTAGACTAAAAATTGGTTTAATTTCTGTGCCCAAGGATTTGTCATTAAAATTATTGACATTATCTTAGGCAGAGGTGTCTAGGTGAATGCCTCAAGAATCTGTGTATTTCCCTTAAATGTTAAAAATGTAACATTTTTGATGATATTGATAGAGATTTACATGGCACGCTTATTTAACTTGCAGATTACACAGATTTTAGGAGAGATTGATAAAATGTTACACGGCAGAATCAAAAAAGATTTTGACATGCTAGAAGACTTTGATAAATATTATAAAATATAATATAATAGCAACAAATATCATATTATTAAAAATTGAGTTCAGAAAACTAACTCCATAAGTACAAACTAAAAAAGGCATGACTAGACAGCACGTTGTTTTGTGAACAGCATATTAAATAAAATCAACTGTGTGATATGTCAGTGAAAAAAGTTAATGTAATGTTAGGTTATATATTATATTATATCTCCTAGGATTGAGGAAAGGATATTCTCATTGTCTCTGCCTTCAGGTTTAGGACATCTAATTTTAGGAAGGAAATTAATAAACTAAAGAGAACCTAGAATAGGACCAACAGGATGGGAAAAGACTTCAGATTCATACCATAAAGAATACAATTTTTTAAAAAAGTGGGATATATAGTTTACAGAAGAGAAAATGTAGAGAATGTATGATGACCATCATCAAATATTTTAAGAGATGTTACTGGTAACGGATGCAGTGGATGGTAGTTACAAATAAATAACTTAAGTTTTATGTAAGAAAAAAATTATTATGAACAATTGTAGCTATCACAAAATGAGATAGGCTGCCTTGCAAGTTAGTGGATTTTTCCTCATTATAGATCTTCAGGGAAAGGCCAGTTCATCACTAGTAATATGTAGTAGAAGGAATTCATTTTCAAGTATAATCCCTTCCAACACCGAATTTCTCATTGTATGATTGTCTGAAGAACCTATGTAGGGTAAGATGGGGGAAACAGTATCTATCACTTATAATATTTGGGCAAGAAAATTAAACTCATGAGCTGGTTATGACTCAAGAGGATATAGTGTAGGTAAAAGCATCAAGGTTATAGTTACAAATTGTTAAAACATTTGATTATATAAGTTGATTTATTAGATCAACTGCACTCCAATGAGCATAAAAGATGGAACATCATAGATGGGATGATAAAATAGTATTTCCATGCTTTCACAAAAAAAATGAGCTGGTTATTCATCTAAGATTTGACAGTATAGAACAACGCTATCAAACTCAAGTAGAAATGGGAGCCACTAAACCATACATAAAAACCTCTGTACATTTGACTTAGAAAATGACACATGAACATTACCTAAGTTCTCTTGTATTTTTATATATTTTGTCAAACATTTCCCTATTACATTTTAATATACCTTGAGCCACACTTGAAAGTGCTTTGGGCTACATGTGGCTTTGTATTAGGCACTTCTGGTGTAGACTATGCCAGTTAAATGGATCACTATTTGGAAAGGGAAATTACTGTAACATCATTAGATGTGTCTCAGGTAAGAAATAATGCTAGCATCAAACTGCTAGTTTTATTTTTAAAATTATGGCTTTTTATCAAATTAATATTCTCTGGATTGATTATTATTTCAAAACAGTAATGCCATGTAACTCTTAGGCTTACATTCACTTCAAGTAAATATAAACTGATGATTCCTAAAGGTTGAAAGACTGCAGATACTGTGTTTCAAGTTAGGCTTTAGGACTCCTCAAGTCTTATATGTAGAATCGTTTAAGGGAGAGACAGATAAGCTCTTCAAAGAGTTTTTAAAAATGCATGTCTTACTCAAATGAGTTAGCATGCATCTCTAGCTACAGCTCAGTATGTGTTATATCATGTTGCTTTGTTCAAGACTGGCATTAGCTTTTACGCAGAAATTTTCACACAAACTTACAGAAAATATCTATGAGAATTTTTACTTAAGAAAGTTCCAAGTAGCTCCTTTTCATCCTGAGTATGGACTGATACTTCATCCATGGAAGGATACCTGCTTGTTGGCTGGCTAACAAAACTGATGTGTCAAGGACAACAATAAATCATTTACATTCAATTTTAGGCCATGAAACTATATGAGGATATGGAAAACTTATCAGAAATGCAGAGGAGAATACAGGATGAATAGGATTTAAAAAGAACTATGATAAAATATAGAAGTAACATGAATTATTTAGTCTGGAGAACAGAAAACTATAGGATGATAGGGTCAATATTTCTGAGTATATGAAAACTCTCAGGTTGTATAGTGAACATCAATACTTCTAAGTCTTCCATGGAAGACAGAATTGTAATAAATGGGTTTTTAAAAATTGATAGTGGGACATTTAAATATCAGAGAAAATTACTGAAAATTTAGGGTATGTGATTGAATTTGTTATTCCTATAGTGGGTTAAATGAACAAACAGAGAGTAACATTTTCTTAAAGGTGTAGTTAAAGCTCTGGATCTTTAGCTCAAAGACAATACAAACATTGATATATACAACTATATTAAAATACCTGAAAGCAACTCTCCCTTATGACAGAATATCAACATAATCTTTTCAGAATAATGTTTTGTCCATTCAAACAAAAAAATAAGAGGACCTGAGAATAATTTTTCTATCACTGCAACTAGACAGAAAAAGGCTTGATGGCCTTTTATCAATGATGCTGTGTCAGTGGGGATGGGGGAGGAGAAGGATGCCTGGGGTAAGAAGTTAAATTAGATATCTCTGAGTGACCTTCCAACATAAATTCAATTTAACATTTATTTTTAAGGATTTGAAATGTTTTGAATGCACAATGCATCTCTTCTATGTCCAAAGTGCCCATTGATTTCATTAGTAATATTACACAAGAACATGCAGAGAATATGATTTTGGATACCTAATTTTAGCATCTGTAAGAGCAAAAACAATTTTAATAACCTACATACTGAATCCCAGGAAAACTTCAGACATATCTACTCATAACTATACAAAAGGTTTTCTTTTGCCCAATGCTAATTTTTAACAAATTGTTTTCTTCAGTTAGTTTTTGTACTTCCTTTTCCATTGGGCCAATTTTTCCTTTTAAGGATTTATTTTCTCCACTTATGTTTTATACCTCCTTGTACATTTGGTCAATTGTACTTTTTAAGGAGTTGTTCTCCGCAGTGAATTTTTTTTTCTATTTTGCCAATTGTATTTCTAAATAATTGGCTGGTTTTTCTTCTACCTCTCTAATTTGGCTTTTAAAATCCTCCTTGAGCTCTTTCAAGAATGCTTTTTGGGGTTGCGATCAGTTCATATTCCCTTCTGAGGTTTCAGAAGTAGATATAGTGTCAATGTTGTCCTCTTCTGAATGTGTATTTTGATCTTCTCAATCTCCATAGTAAGATTCTATGGTCTTTGCATTTCCAATTTGCTTTTTGCCCATTTTGATTGCCTGTTTCCTGGCTTTTAAGGTGGATCTCTGCTTCTGGGGCACAGGGGGCTCTGACCCAGCTTCTTGTGCTGGGATCTAGGGATTTAGTTACTGGCTTGGTGTGCTGTGACATCTGGTTCTGCAAGTTAGAAGTTATATAATGCTATAGCTCACCTGGTGCTTTACTGGACCTGACTGGTGTGTTCTGAGGCTGAGGCCAAGGCCAGGTCTTTCTGCGTTTCCATGGGGTTACACTGAAGCTCACAGAGTGAGGTGCGAAGAAGGGGTGGTCTGGCTGCTTCAGGTCTCCACTTCCCCAACCCTACACAAGAGCTCAGGTGGGCTCAGTCACTGGTGGATGCTGATCCATGCTGTGTCTGCTGATTCCCCTGGCTGCGCAAAGGCACAACTGGGGTCTTGGTATTAGTGCTTGCTGGCTCCAACCCCTGGGGCTCAGGATATCCCACTGGTCTGCTGAGGTGGGGCTTGCTGGGACACCTCCCATCCTGCATGGTGTCCTTCAGCCATAGTAAGAGGGACCCTTCCCATTAATCTCCCTATACTCCCAAGCTAAAAGACTGCTGCACCCCTTGCACTTGTTCTACTTTTCCAGATTTTTCCTGGGGCAATATTCCCTAGATTTTTCAAGGTCAACAAGGAGGGGATGAGAGCACTTATGGTTTACTCCACCATCTTGGCTCCCAGACTTCAAATAGGTGACTTTCAAAATCTAGTCTGTGGGCTGATAGCCCCAGGAATACTTGCTACTGTTGCCACAGGCCCTGTGCTTGCCTCTCACCTAGCTCCAATATACCCCTGTCTTGCACTGAGAGGTTTGGGAATCACCACTGACATGAATGATTCAGTTCACCAGGGCTCACTTCTGCTTCACTATACTCAGGTCTGTATTGGTGCAGCCTACACATTCTGTGCTTTGCACTCCCCCTCCCCAGACCAACAAATCCTTCTTGTTGACTTTCCACGTTGTCCCTGACTGGAAATCTGCCACATTCAGTCTCCTAGTGAATTCTGCCACTCTAAAATTTGTTCAGATTCACTTTTTACAGTATCTGAAGGAATTTATGGGTGAGCTTAGGTGAGTCCCTCCTTTCACTCTGCCATCTTGGCTCCACCCCTACCAAAGGTTTTCTTTTTAGTTAATGTCCTCTCATGTCAAAGAATGTGAACCAAAAGACAAAATTTTTAGGAAGTTTCAAGAAAATTCCTTGAATTTCTCTTGGATTAAAGAATATAAAAATGTACTTAATGATGTATTTATACATATTGTGTATCAGAAAATAAAATATGGCATGGCACTTCACCTTGATCAATCTTTGAAAAACAATTTACCAGAAAAAATTCCCTAATTGATGCTTTTAAAAAACATTTTCCCTACCCTCCTTCCTGTATTATTTCCTATTTCCTTATTTCCTTCCTCTATCTCTGCTTCTTTTCTTCTCTTCTTCCTTTCTGGAAATATTTATGAGTTGCCTACTGTGTGCAGAGCACTGTGCCAGATTCTGGGTGAAAGTTTAGAAACAAATGAAAATTAACTGGGGTTTGGAGTTTTATTTTTGGCAAAATGTCAAACACTAGCACATACTGGAATTTGTACTCTTGGGAGGGTACTCTCCTTGTTTTTATCCTTGAAGAAAATACTGTGGGAAAAGTTATAAAGAGCTGGTTCAGCTGATTTAAAGTTGTATAAGCAAGAAAATATTCCATCTTAAGAAGCTTTTATATAAAAATACCTGAAAGTTCAGGTAAGTTGTACTGAAAATTAGGGTTCAGTTGAGATTTAAGTCATTGATTGTTCTAAAACTAAGAGCAAACTTTCCATTTAAAGGGAAAAAAAATCATCTCTTTTATTTTAAGGAGATAGACTACATAATGAAGTTTACTACATTTACCAGCACAGAAAATTTGCTCCAGGCAGAAGGGCTAAAGTTGCAAGTCTATGAACTCATCCCAACCCCAAAATCCATGTGGTTGCTAACTTCAAAGCTTAGAGAAGGCCCAATAAAAATTAAAGGTAACACACTAATGATAATAATAATAGTAGCTAACAATTATACTGAGCTTCATACTTTCAAAGCATTTTATAATCATTAATTAGTTTATCCATATAACATCCTCATGTGGAACACCAGTATTATTATTCCCATTTTGGAGATGAGGAAACTGAGATACTGAGTGCTTAAGTGGTTTGCCCAAGGCCACACTGAGTCAGTGTCAGAATAAGCAACAAAATTCAAGTGCTGTGGTTCAGTCTACCCCATTGGCTTTGAAAGTAGTTATCCTTAGTGTCATAAGAAATCCATTTGCACTTCTATTTACTTGACGAAAGTGATAATAGCTCCAACTACATTTACAAATGACACCATGTAGCCATCCATACACTCATATATCACTAGGCTTAAAGAATATAAGACTGTCTTTAGAAAAAAATTAATGAAAACTCAACAACTCCCTTTACCACCACCACACACACACACACACACACACACACACACACACACACACACACACACACACGAGCTCAGTAAGGATCAAAGATCTCACCAGATGCACATCTAGATTTTCATTAAGCTAAATGAACACTTACTTCTATTTAAATAACCACAGACGAGTATTTATTGTCATGGAGGCACTAAAGTATGTTCTCTTCCCTATCAAGAGAGCAGGGCAGAGTTTCACAGCTCAGCAGTACCCTGTAGCAAAAAGTGACCCATTATCCTTGCCTGGGCAAACAACACTTCTATAAATCTATCATAATTGCCAAGGTTTTTAAAATGCAGTTTCAAAAATATCATCCAAAGAAAAAGATTGTTGACTTCCAGGTTATAAAAACCTTGGTAAGTAAAGTACATATGTCCAAGGGGAAAAAATATTTCTTCCTACTTTACAAAGTTAATTTAATAGTTCTCCATCTTATAGGTCACAGGGTGGGGCAGGCAGAAGACCACAAAATGTAAACAAAAAAAATCAATCCCTTCATTTGCTGCAGGCAGATAGGAAAGCATCTGAACCTATGAATTCCAAAGGGAAGTAAAAGAAATTTAATGGGCAAACTGACTAAACTTTGGCATTCATTATTTCTATTGCTATTTTTTTAACCTTAAAAATCCGTTTAAAACATACTGATGCTATAAGATCCTATGTGAACACTGACCTGTGATAAACTTTGAAAAAATTTGCCCATTGACAATGGGTAAGAATCAAGAACAAAATTTATTACTAAAACAGGTGATTTTCATAGCATTCTATCAACCTTAGATTTATTTACAAAGGAACAAATATATGACTGAGATTCTCAAAGAAGAGGCAGCAATAGTAAATAAAATCTATTCATAGAGTGAGGAAGACTCTAGTATGAATCCTGTCTGTGATACACAGTAGCTAGGTGACTATGGTAAGTCACTACATCTTTCAGAGGCCAAGGGACAACTGAAGACTATAAATTATAGATAAGTTTGCAGATCTGCATTAGTGATCCTACAACCATGAAATGACAGGTATGGACCCAGTCCCTCTTCCCTCCAAAAATAAGCATAATGAAAAGAGTATCAAACTGAAAGAAAAAAAGATTGATATTCTACTTTTCTATCACTAATTGACTTTGGTAAACTTACGATGCTTCTTTGAATTCTCCTCTTAAATTTATGAGGTGATATCTAACTTGTCTAAAGCAAAGAGAGATGAAATGACTTTTTATGATTCCTTCCACTTGTAAGATCTAGAATTCCATAAAACTTGGGATTCATACAATTTAGCAACTGCCAGAAACAATATAACTTAGCCCCTTTGCCTTTATTATTTTGTGAAACAGTATTTTGAAAAAGGTAAATGTTTATGTCATCTTTTTAGAATATAAATTGTAATCTCAGGCAGGGAACAAGGTTTAAACTGGGCAAAGGGTCAGAAGATCATTGTTCTGCTACTATGAAAAAAAGGCAAAAACTTGAATTTTTTTTCATTAAGTAGAAGGAAATGGGAGTAGGAAGGGTGCAATAGCTAGTCATAATAGAAAAAAGAAAATGAATAAGGAAAAATCAAAAGTAACTGTCCAGCTTTTATAATGTTACTTTAAATACAAACACCAAAAGTAATGAATTTATGTAAGAAATATTAATCTGATGTCATTTTGATATTTAAATGTTTAGATAAAAAATCAGCATATTGAGGAGAGGGTTGTAGGGGAAGGTGACAAGACACCTATTTATCTTTACTAATAAAAGACAGTGGCTTGTGTTTCCTATAGATTAGGGTCCATATCATATTTGCCGCCTTTAGAATAAAAGTTGTTTAAAAGAGTAGAACATGGGATAGCCTCAAATAGGGGCTCACCACTGATACTACAAAAATTGCTCTGGTAAAAGCCATCTTTCTAAGAGGATTCATGTAAATATTAGCTAATCAAGGAATAAAGATTGGCCACTTGAGGGGGAAAAACATATACTCCTTCTGATGGCACAATATTAAATATATATATCTTTTAGAGGAATCACTGAATTTAGAAGTTAAAAGTAAAGAAAGAGAAGTGTCAAACAAAGCTACAACACTAATCACAGATACAACAGAGCTGTGAGTGACATCAAACAAAACATAGACCTGATTATGTGGCTAGAATCTTTCAAATCAGGTGGATTTGACCTCTGCTGAGGATTATTTTACAACCATAAGCAGGCCAATTTGAAACTGATAATTTGGGGTTGGCAAAGTAATAAAATCATGATGCTAATCTATTTGTATATCAGTTATCTTCTCTCAAGTTTTTGGAATAAAATAAAATTATACATATAGCTCTCAATTCAAGATTCACTGAAACAGACTAGGAAAAAATAATAATATTGAATTGTAACTTGAAAACAGACTCACTTGAAGCTGTTTTTAAACAAACCACCCAAGCTATTCAGATGAAATGGGAAAGATTCTTTCGTAACAAAGAAATACAGGATGGTAGTTAATCCACTCTATTTTTTATGGGGTAGGGACAAAAAGGAAAAAGGACAGGAATATTAAGATATTCAAACCTCAATTACAGAACCCCTTGAAAGACAGTGTTTATATTATTCTTAGACTCAGACTTTCTTCCGGAGTTAAGAGTTCTAAGTTGTGCTTCAGTTTCCATTCCCTTCAAATCCCTCAAATGCTAAAAATCATCACACTATCATCCAATGTGGGCATTACTCACAAACTGAGTGATTCCAGAGACTGTGACATCTTTCTAACCAAAATAATACCTTGCGCATGCTAACTGACCCTGAAATACTTTTTAAAGAATATAGAATTTCTGTCTACAATTAGAGATTAGCTTCAAAATTCACGTTGAAAAGTTCACACTAAAATGTAAAGGGCTGATATCGGTCTATCTTCTGAGCACATATTTATCAGAAAAGCACAAAGAGGAAGACAAGACATATTCCCAAAATCTTTAAAGGATGCTGAAGGAAGGTTGAAGAGGGAACAATAGAGACAGAAAGAAAAGAAAAGAGGGGTGGCTAGGTGGCACAGTGAATAGAGCACAAGCCCTGGAGTCAGGAGGACTTGAGTTCAAATCTGCCCTCAGATATCTGATACACTTACTAGCCGTGTAACTTTGGGCAAGTCACTTAACCCCAACTGCCCTCCAAAAAGCGAAAGAAGAAGAAGAAGAAGAAGAAGAAGAAGAAGAAGAAGAAGAAGAAGAAGAAGAAGAAAAGAAAGGCTACAACTAGAAGACGGACCAAGTATTTCACAATTTTACATAGGCTCTGATATTTTCATTGGCAAATGTATCACTTTTCATTTCACTATAATATTGTTTAACAAATGGACATCCAAAGGCAGAGACAGTTAATTGTTTTGAATATGGTGATTACAAAATAATCTGGGAAACAAATATTTAATTCTAGCTCTCTCGATGTCCAGAAACCACAATGAATTCTTGGTCCTAAAGACTTTACAATCCTAGTTTATCCATCATTTTATCAACGATCACTCTTTACTTGAAGGTATAATGCATATCCATTTGTGTGTGTATATACATACATACGTACATACACACACACACACACACACACACACACACACACACACACACACATATATATATATATGTATATGTATATACATAGGCAGAAATAATCTTCATGATAAATTGGAACTGTACCACATTTATACCTGGAGCTGAATCCAAAGCTTTGAAACTTTCCATTTGTATGGCAATGGGAAAGTTATTAGGTTTTAGTTCCCTTAGTTGTAAAACAAGGAGTTTGCATTAGATGATTTCTAAGGTTTCTCTCATGCCTAAGATTCTGTGACTATATGACAGGTAAAATAATAAAATTGGCATAGTGGATAGAGTACCACTCAGTTTCAGGGAGATCTGAATGCAAATCCCACTATTTATATTAACTAGCTCTGTGACCCTGGAAAAGTCACTTCAGGCAACTTCATAAAATTATACATCAGTTATAATCAGCCTTCTCAAGCTGATGAAATCACAGATACTTTGTGTATTACTTTATGATTTACCCTATAAAAAGGGTCACTGAGTAGAACAAAAAGTCAAGCACTACAGAAATTAAGTTTTTTCAACCATGATTTAATTAGTAAATATTTATTGATGTCTATTATCTATAAACCACTGCGTTAGGTAGTATGAGGGATTCTAAGAAGTGTGAGACCCAATCTCTACCTTTGAGGAACTAACTCAAGTAAGATAAAATGGTAGGGTAAGAAAAATGTAAATTATGTTCAGTAGAACAGTTCAGTAGTTGATTAAATGGAATATTTCAATCCCTAACTGTTGTCTGACTGAGATTTTTACTATATAAAACTTCATTAAGAAAATGATAATGAAACTAAATGGAGAAAAAAGATAAGGTCATATTTGGGTTCAATAAGTCAACCTGAGCATAGCTCAATAGTGGTTTAGGGAAAATTGGGATTTTAATGGATAGCACACATACATACATACACACACACATACATACAAACATACATACATACATACATACATACATTTCTTAAAGCATTTGGATGTTTCTCTTGCTCTTAATGCTGACAAATTCCAGAGATTAAGCTACAAGATAAGACAGTTGGATTAACTCAGAACAGGCAAAATGTATAGCCCCCAAAAGCCCATCCTGCAGCACACTTTAAATTCGTCCACAAAGAAAGAGTACTTGGAAATGAAACTAATAAGAGTAAGTCAAATTATATGAATTCCCTTTGCATTCGTTGACTAATTTTCATTAGAGAATTATCATATATCAAGAGCAAGATGATAGGCAGTATTGCTATTGTTAGTTTAACACCAAAGCAGTTAGCAGCAAAGGGACAATTAATTTGACTTAATTCCTGAATGTGTACCTATCTGTTTTTCTAGGGTACATTGTGATGGATCCATTATCTGATTAGAACATACTGCAACCTAATCATGTATTCTGATCCTGTGCAATTTTTATTTATGTCATAAATTCCCATAAATCCCCTATGAAGCATGTACCTAACATACCGGAAACTTTCTTTAGGTCTCTTTTGAATTAAATGGGTACCAGCATAGCACCTCGGATATCCACCTTTTGTGATATGCTTTCACCACATAACACAGTTATCTTCTTCATAATCATAACTTTCCCTGGATGACTTATATTATACTATTGAGGAATTAAAAGTCAATAAAAGTGCTGACTTGGCATCAGGAAAGCCTTGACTTAAAATCTGGCTTCTATTACTAGTAACTGTGTCCCATGGGCAATTTATTTAAACTTCATGAGCCTCAGTTTCTACATCTGCAAAATAAGAAAAATAACACAAATGCCACTAGAGAAGGAGGTAAGAACTGGTCATGTATTTGGTGAGAGGAATAATTGATGAGTGGCCAGTTGCTCCATGGAAGTTATGCAACGTCCAGAGATCTATAGGAAGACCCTCATAAAGTTGGGAAAACTTCTTATGAAGATGAATTATTAGAAAGATTTGTAGTCAGATGGCACCATGAGGAAAATATTGGGATTAAAGGATATTATGTGCATGTGTGTGTATGTGCATTTGTGTGTGACTAGAAGAATAAGAAATTTTCCTAAATGCAATCTAGTTACTTTCCTTTTGTTTAATACTGGGCTCAGATCATTGTTCATCTGCTCTGTACATACAAAGTGTCTATTTTGTTGGATTAACTAAGCAGATTTTTCTTTCAACTGCATGTTATATGAAAAATGTATATTCTTCATCCATTTGGATTTAATTGTATGGATTATTCAGACTTTTTTCTGAGTGGATTGTTCACTCTATTTTCAGTTAGTATATCTTACATCAAGGGGACATTGTATTATTGGAGGGACTGATACAATCAATGCTACATTATTCTTTCACAGGTTTTTGGGTTGAATTAAGTTGGAGAAAGTCAAAGTCATTATGTGTTTTTATGCAGTTGTTTGCTGTTCAATGTCCAACACTTACCAATTTAACAGAGCATGAGACAACTAACCCTCAGAACACACACATTTATCTATTAAGTTCACCATTTAATATAGTAAAGTTTGTGGCTCCCCAAAACAATTACAGTAGTAAAATCAAATACCGCTGATCTCATATCACCATAATACTTATAATAATAATGAAAAGGGGGGGCAGAGCCAAGATGGTGATGTAGAAGCAGGAAAACTATGCAGCTCCCACATAGCCACCTCAAATACCCATAAAATATGACTCTACACAAATTTTAGGGCTCTGGAACTCACAAAATTACAGAAAAGCACATCTCCCACTGAAGGCAGCTTGGCAGACAGGACAGGAAGGTCTCATCACAGTGTGCTGGGAGCCAAAACCAGCCCAGCCTGAAATCTCAACTTGGCCCCAGGGCAGTCAGGACAAGCTGCAGCTGGAGCCTTCAGGAGAGTGGATCAGCTGCAGCTGTGGCTATTTCCAGAAATATCAAGCTATAAGAAATAAGGACTAAGTGAAAGGTTAGTGGAACTTGGCTAAATTTGAGGGTGAGGATCCAACTGAACTGCCTCCAGGGCAAGGAAGCAGCAGAAGCAGGGGCCCTGCTGCTGCTTCCAAGTGGCTGCTTCAGAAACTCCCAGGCTGCAGATTGTAGGGAGGCCAAGCAATCACTCAGAGGCTAAGTGCTCTTGCCTTAAGCTTCCTGGATCCAGATTGTGGTGTTGGGTGGTGGTCCTGGGGTACATTTTCAGTGAGCTAATGTTGGTAGGGGCTGCAGTAGCCTTCTAATAGTTCCAGCAGCTGTGAAAACCCCAGCAATTTGGGACAGAGCTCTCCTCACTGGAAGCAGAGTTCCACAGAGCTAAAAAGTCAAGTTATTGACTGGCAACGTGAGCAGGCAAAGGAAGCAAAGTAAGAACAGCAATGCAACTTTAGATTCCTTTTTTGTGGACAAAAAGAATCAAAGTATGGAACAGGAGGAAGACAACACAGTCAGAACTCCTGCACCAAAAGCTTCCAAGAAAAATATGAACTGATTACAGACCATAGAGGAGCTTAAGAAGGATTTTGAAAACCAAATAAGAGAAGTAGAGGAAAAATTGGGAAGAGAAATGAGAATCATGCAAGAAAATCATAAAAAGAGAGTCAACAACCTGACTGAAGAAAATAACACCTTAAAAAATAGACTAACTCAAATGGCAAAA
>CM053581.1:137332192-137344134 GCA_028627135.1 Pseudochirops cupreus
GAAGCACACACTTTTGTAAAGGGACAGAGACAAAGTAGAGAATAGAACAAGTGGGAGGGTGGAATAGAAGGAGGGAAATATACAGGTACTGGGATAGGGAGATTCATATTGCCCTAATAGAAAGTCAGAGGGGTGATGGGGGAGGATATAGGAGAGAGCTGATTGGGGGAGGGGGTATACAGTGGGATCGCTGTTTTGGGGTGGTGGGTAGGGGAAAGACAGGGAGAGATTTTGCAAATCAAAATCTCATGGAAATGAATGATGTAAACTAAAAATAAACAAAAGTTAAAAAAAAGTTTTAACTCCCAGGAGGAGTGAGAGAGAGAAATGTGAAGCAGGGAACCCCATATGGTTTAACTACTGACACCTTATTGATACTAACTTATGATTATGCTTTTGAGAATTACCCCCAAATTCCTCCCAAAGTAGAATTTTCTTTCTGTGGGATACTACCTAGAAACTATTACACCTCCTCTAATTTTTATTGAGCATTCCAGCTATTACAGAAATATTTTTTTAAAAGCAAATAAAAACCCCACAGCCTGCATTGCTAATACTCAAGCCTTTAAAATAAAGGATTTGCATTTTAATGGGAAATCTGCCTTTCAAGATAAAGATGGAACATATGCCCAGAAGAAAAGTACAGAAATACTCATTATAATTAAGGCCCTTTAACTGTAGACATATGAAAATTACAAAACTACTTGAATGTCTAGTTCAGAATATAAAAATACATGCATGCAGTGGTCATTTTTATAGTTGGCATGTTACAATACAGCACCATTTTATATCTGAGAAGTATTGTGATATATATTATATAACTGCCTTGTATAACTTATAAAAAATATTCTAAGACCTATTTCATTTTTGGAGAGGAACTTTGGAAGTTGTGTGTTGACTATTTAAATACTAAAATAGCATTTTAAAAAATTTAATTCCGAATGCATTGTATTATTGGCTCCTACTTGCATTTCCAGTCATTTAATATTACTTCCCTTCACATATTCTCATTTCAAATCACACTGGCCTGCTGGCTATTCTCTATAAACATCATTCTATATCCTGTCTTTTTTAGAGGATGGCCCCAGTGCTAAAGCTAAAATGCCTTCCTTACAGTTAACCTCTGTCTCTTATAGTTCCTACCTTCTTTCAAAGTACTGATCAGTAGGACAATTTAGTACTTTATTCATAAACCCTAACCTCAAATTAATAATAATTTTCTGTCTCTCTCTCTGTCTCTCTCTATCTCTTTCTCTTCCTTTTTTTCTGTGTGTGTGTGAAATATGCTTCATATTTATTTATTTGCACACCTTATATTACCCTCCACCAATTTAAGTTCCTTGAGGATAGGGACTATTGTGTGTTTTTTCTCCTTTGAATTCCTATTTACTACTTACAATAAAAAAATTCTAATATTGTCAAAAATAGACAAGACCAAAGTACCTTCTGTATGTCAATAACAATTCTAAAAATTTTTATAATAATATACACTGCAACTTTTAGTCTAAAAGAGTGACCAACCTTAGCCTAGTCATTCATAGCTTTTCCAAAGCTCATTTGTTTTACCACCAAAAAACTGTTAATTAAACTAGCTACAGTATAGAACTATAAGGCCTATTAATTATATTACTGGGTGGTTCTTTTCTTCCTGCTCTCACTTTGTTTTATTCTTAATTCATACTGTATATAAAAAGCATTTTATCTACAAACCAGAAAGACACTTGCATAGATATAGCATTTCATTGAATGCAATTTGGATCCTTGAACACAATTCACCTTTTGAAGAGTTTGTTATCTGATTTTTCTCCTCCTATCAAACATTCTGGTTAATAAGATTATACATATAATACAATAAAAAATTAATATATTTGATAAAAATGTTGCAAAATGATTAAACATTTCATTTTAGAAAGATATTACTATTATATTCAATAGCTAACAATATAAAAAGGAACATAGATCCACTGAATTACAGTTTGAAGAGATCTAAGGTATCATCTAGTCCAATGCATTCCTGAACAAGTATCCTTTCTACATAATACTTGATGCAGTCAGGCATCAAGCTGGAGGTGGCTAGATGGCCCAGTGGATACATATGGGGCCTGGTATCTGGAAGATTTGAGTTCAGATTTGACCTCAGATACTTATTAGCTGTGTGGTCCTACCTGACCAAGTCACTAACTTCTCAGTTTCCTTAAATATAAATTCAGGATAATAACAGCATATCCTTCACATGGTTGTGAGGATTATATGCGATCATATTTGTAAATTGCTTAGCACAGGGCCTGGCACACAGTAGGCAGTTAATAAATGCTTATCACCTTTCCTCCTCTCCGCCTCCAGCCCTTTGCTTAAAGATCTCCAATGTGAGGACAACAACACCCTCCAGATGCAACCTATAAATTGCAATTTAGTATAGCTCTAAGTTTGGTATGGCTCTAACGTCTTGTTAAGATGTTCCTTACATAAACACCAAATCTACTTATTTTCCACTTCTATCTACTATTTCCTGTTCCATCTTCTGAGAGAAAGTATAAAAAGTTTAATTTCCTCCTCATATGTCAGCTGTACCTCAAACACTTGGAGATAACCATCATGCCCTCCTAAAGCCTTCTCCAGGTTAAATTTCCCCACATTACCAAAGCTTTCCATTAATCCTTACCTTTCATGACTTTAAGGCCATTTAATGAGATAATATTTGTAAAGCATTTTGTAAACCTTAAAATAGTACATAGACTCTAGTTCTTTTTCTTCATTTTATCATCTCCATTAATTATTCACCTTTCTATGTGACCTTCTCTGAACAATCTTAAACTTCCTTCCTAATACCCACCCTAATATATGGTGTTCAGAAATGAACATAATACTACTCGATATGTCTTGACTGGAGCAGAGTATGTCAGGCCAGTCTCACTGGCTATATCTCATTATTAACTCATATTGACCTTAAGGTAGGTAGTTGCAATGGATAGTGAACTGAGGGCTTAGAATCAGGAAGACTCATTTTCATGAATTAAAAACCAGTCTCAGTCACTTACTAACTGGGCAAGTCACTTAATATTATTTGCCTCAGTTCTTCATCTGTAAAAATAAGCTAAAGAAAGACATGGCAAACTCTTCCAGTATAACTGCCAAGAAAACTGCAAATGGGGTCACAAAATGTTAGACATAATTGAAAAATGGCTGAACAACAACCACTAAAACACCTGAATTATTCCCAAATAAACTTCCATCCATACCTACAATACCTTGTACTTGTGAAAATAACAATTTGAATTCAAGTGGAAGACTATATTTGTCCTTGTTACATTTCATCTTTTTATTTTTTTTAAGATTTGACTCAGTGACTGAGCCTGTTGATATTTTATTCTGAATTTTGTCTCTACCAACCACTGTGTTAACAATCCACTGTTTTAACTTTGTCATCTGCTAATCAACTATGCCACATAAGCATTTCATTTTAGCAAAACTTAGTATAGTGGCTAGCACATTGTAAACACCTTATGTTTTTTGATTGACTGTATTTAAATAATTGATAAAATTTAGAGGTAGCAAATAGGAAAAGAAATTGTGATCATAAGGAGCAATCATGGCTTAATCAGGAACTACCCATGCCAGGTCTTTGGGATTAGTATGTCCTTTTCACAATGTTAACTAATCCCGGCTTCAATATTACATTCTAGATTTTCACCATCAAAATGCCAGTCAAGTTCACTGGCCTTTAGTGTTCAGAAAGAATACTTACACTTAAAAAAAAAAATGGAACTTGTTACATTTGCCATTGTCTGCTCCTCCAGTCTATTCCTTCTCCCATTCTCCATAATTTTTCAAAGATGACTGAGAATGAAACTTAGCAAAAACTCATGCCTGATCTTCTATTACTATGAATTGTAGCCCATCTGACCTATGGACTTGAAATCAGCAAGAGCAGTTAAGCACTAGTTGACAATTTCTCTACTTATTTTAGGTTTCACCTTCCTATTAACAATTTTTGTTATGTCTTTTCTGATTCAAAGATTAATGTCTATAAAATCAATACAATTATTCTTGTTAAAATCAGTCTCCTTATATTGCCATAACCTAATAAGTGATTTTTCCCTGTAAACTTTTATTATAACAAAAGACCAGAATTCGAGGAAAACTAAGCTGTCAACAGCACAATTTTCTTCTATCTCAATATGAATAATCATTACAGTTATAGAACAGCCAATGTAAAAATATAAAAAGGAACATCTTTCTGCATTTCTCACACAGAATGGAAAAAAGAGAGATTGTACAGCCAATTAAAGTTAGGTTGGACTGGTTACAGGCACTGTCAGTACTTGATATACATGTACTAAAAATGAGCCCAAATCAGTCTAATAGAAAGAAAACAAAAAATGTTCACTGCCCCCCAGGAACATTTGTTTCCTTCCTGCATCCTTTCCTCTCAACACATTTGTCTCTAGTTCAGTTGAAATGACACTTGTTATGAATAAATAGAATATGTAAATAGAATATTCATTACATTGAGCCATATTATTACAAAATTCTAAATATAAAGTGAGTTTGTATGAAACTCCCCTCCATTCAATTTAACAACTATATATTTCTAAATTTGATCATAATCTCACTGAGAAAAAAAATTGTGTGTATGTCTCTTAAATTATAGGTTCCTTAGATGGAGGACTTAGCCATTTTTCTCCTTTCTGCACCCAGGACACTGACAAACAATGCCTTGCATACACCAGGCACTTAATATATGTTTGTTGAGTTGCATACACATTTATTTGGTGCTTGTCATGTATAGAACACTGTGTTAGATGCTTCTGAGAATCAAGGGTTGAAAAAGTACAACCCAAAATAATAATGAGTACTACAGTATGATATGACTGGATATACCATGAAATGATGTCTCCTGTGAACTCTAACAACTTCTCTTTGCTGTCATCAAGAAGGAGCTCTGAGCCAGCCACCAATTTAGTCATAAATTCTGGCTTCATTTTGATAAGAAGAGAAAGACCGCTATGATTCAATCCCTCAAATATTCTATTCACTTCCTAGTCACTAAGACAAAGAGTTAACATTCAGAGAACCAACAACTAAAGCAAATGTTAGTGAGGTATCATTGAGAGATATATAACTGAAAAACAAGGTGGGCAACTCATGTGATAAGAATAAAGGACAAATGATTGAAAGGTCTAGAAGAAGATTCTTCCAATATATTGCAAGGACCTCATTTGGCAGATTTATGGGAGGATACTGACAAAGGTCACATATGATGAGAAAGCACTAAAGGGAGTACCTACATCAGAGAGATTATAGACCTATAAACATACTGAAACATTAAATAGGAAATTATTTGTGAAGGGGATCCTGGGAAGAAGGTGGAATAGGTCAGAAACTTCCAAGCTCTCAAGAATTTCCCCCACAAAAGAGATAAAATAGTACCTTAGGGTAAATAAAGTGTCAGTAAAAATAAATAAGAATAGTGGCACAACATGGGTCTTCCTGGGAGAATTCTAAAAGATCAGAGGAAAAATCACATGATCAAGTTTGGTCACAGGCTAGGGTCTACTTTAACAACAAGCAGCAAACCCTGGGGTTAGTTGGTTTAAGAGGCTTCTTCAGCCCCAGCCAAAGGAACTTTTACCCCTGGGAGAGTGAAGGGAAAGGAGAATTGAGTATTTGAGTCCTGGAAAATTGAGAGAATCTCTGCTGACAAGGAATGTCAAGCTCAGCTATGCTGTGAGCAGCAGTGGGAGCTAGAAGGAACCAGCGCACTGCCAGTGAGTGCAGAAGCAGTGGGGCAGAAAGCCCCTGGCTGTGGGCATCTACAGGAGGTTGGAGGTTTGGCTTTGGTTCCAGGCTAGAAAGGAGAATTAAAGATCTGGGGCAAGAGGCACTGTCCCCCATATCCCAGAACTAGAAATGATTACAAAAAGTAAGCTATTACCACTAAAAATATACAGGAAAAGGAGAAAGAATCCAACCATAGGAAACTCTCATAGGGAATAGAGAAGGCCAGGATTCATCTTCAGTGAGGAGACTGAAGTAAAGGAACCCCCAAAGAGTAATGACAAATGGTCACCTGCCCAAAATGAATTCACAGATCTTAAAAAAAGACTTTAAACATAAAATGACAGAGAAGGAGGAAAAATTGGATAAAAAACAAACCAAAGAATAATCCAAGAGAAATGAGATTATGAAAAGAAAGTCAACAAATTAGAAAAAGAAATACAGAATCTTTTTTTCTCTCTTTTTTTAATGTTTTGTTTTATTTTTATTTTTCCTTTACAAATTTTCTCACCATCTCTCCCCTATCCCCCAACCCAAGATACCAAGCATACTGAATATCCCTTCCCCCAATCTGTTCTCCTTATGTCCTTCCCTCATACCCCCTCCCCCCTTACTTCCTTGTAGGACAAGATGAATTTCTATACTCCATTGCCTGTATATCTTATTTCCCAGTTTCATGTAAAAAAACAATTTTTAACATTTGTTTTTAAAATTTTGATTCCAGATTCTTTCCTTTCTTCCCTCCTCACTTACCCCGACTGGGAAGACAAGCAATTCAATATAGGTTGTACATGTGTAGTTACATAAAGCATTTCCATAGTAGTTATATTGTGATAGACTGACTATATTTCCCTCCATCCTATCCCATCCCCCACTTATTCTATTTTCTCCTTTGACCCTGTCTCTTTTCAAAAGTGTTTGCTTCTAACTACCCTCTCCCCCAATCTGCCCTCCATTCTATCATCTCCCCTCTTATCCCCTTTCCCCCTACTTTTCTATAGGGTAAAATACTCAGTCGAGTGTGTATATTATTCCCTCCTTAAGACAAATCCAATGAGAATAAAGTTGACTCATTCTCTTTCACCTTTCTGCTCTTCCCCACCGTTGTAACAATTTTCTCTTGCCTCTTCTATATGAGATAATTTACCCTATTCTATCTTTCCTTTTCTCCTTCTCCCAATATATTCCTCTCTTACCTCTTAATTTTATTTTTTTAGATATGATCCCTTCATATTCAACTCCTCCTATATATACATGTACACACAGACATACACACACACCCCCTCCTATATATATATATATATATATATATACATACATATATATACATATATATATATGTATGTATGTATGTATGTATATATAAATATATATTCCCTTCAACTATCCTCATATTGAGAGAAGTCTCATGAGATAGAATGACCATTTTTCCATGTAGGAATGTAAATAGTCCAACTTTAATAAGTTCCATATGATTTCTTTTTCCTGTTTACCTTCTCATGCTTCTCTTGTTTCTCGTATTTGAAAGTCATTTTTTCTGTTCAGCTCTGATCTTTTTATCAAGAATGCTTCAAAGTTCTCTATTTCATTGAATGTCTATATTTCCCCCTGAAGTATTATACTGAGGTTTGTTGGGTAGGTGATTCTTGGTTTTGATCCTAGCTACTTTGACCTCTAGAATATCATATTTCAAGCTCTTTGATGCCTTAATGTAGAAGCTGCTAGATCTTGTGTTATCCTGATTGTGTTTCCACAATACTCAAATTGCTTCTTCCTGACTACTTGTAATATTTTCTCCTTGACCTGGGAACTCTGGAATTTGGCTATAATATTCCTAGGAGTTTTCTTTTTGGAATCTTTTTCAAAAGGTAATAGGTGAATTCTTTCAATTTCTGTTTTGCCCTCTGTTTCTAAAATACCAGGGCAATTTTCCTTGAGAATTTCTTTAAGGATACTTTCTAAGTTCTTTTTTTGATCATGGCTTTCAGGTAGTCCAATAATTTTTAAGTTTTCTCTCCTAGATCTTTCTTCCAGGTTAGTGGTTTTTCCAATGAGATATTTGACATTGCCTTCTGTTTTTTCATTCCTTTGACTCTGTTTTTATAGTATCTTAATTTCTTATAAAGTCATTAACTTCCATTTGCTCCAATCTAATTTTGAAGGAATTATTCTTATCAGTAAATTTTTCAAATTCCTTTTCCAACTGGCCAATTTGACTTATTAAGGCATTCTTCTCCTCATTGGCTTTTTGGGTCTCTTTTGCCATTTGAGTTAGTCTATTTTTTAAGGTGTTATTTTCTTCAGTCAGACTGTTGCCTCACTTTTCATGATTCCCTTCCATCATTCTCATTCCTCTTCCCAATTTTTCTTCTACATATCTTATTTGATTTTTAAAATCCTTCTTGAGCTCCTCCATGGCCTGTGTGACCAGTTCATATTTTTCTTGGAGGCTTGTGATGCAGGAGTTTTGACTTTGTTGTCTTCTTCTGGTTCTGTGTTTTGATCCTCTTTGTACCCCAAAAAAGGATTCTATGGTCTCATTGCACTTCCTTTGCTTGCTCATATTGCTAGCCAATTACTTGACTTTTGAGCTCTTTGCCATGGTAGAACTCTGCTTCCAGAGTGGAGAGTGCTTTGTCTCAAATTTTTGGGCTTTTGCACAGTTGTTGTCAGAGTTTTTTCCAGGCACTTACCTCAGAACTTCAAGGAGGACTTTCTCTCCACAGCCTCAACAATCTCTGCCACACTTGTGCTCCTCACCACAGGACCACCACCCAAGACTGTGACACAGATACAAGCGGGGCAAAGCAGGGGAATCCTGCTTCAGTGACAGCAGAGAGATTTATGCAATTGCCCTCTGGACAGTCACTTGGTCCCCCTAAGATCTGTAGGCCAGGAGCCAGAAGCACCAGCAGTGGCAGCAATTGCAGCTGCTGTCGCCTCTGTCACCTTGGGGGCAGGGTTGAGATCATGCTCTTCTCTCACCCTGGATCAACAGGGTACTCCACTGACCTTTTATCTTCTCTTTGGTATTTATGGATGGAGAAGTCTGGAAAGCACCACAGATGCCAAGTGATTCTCTTTCCTGAAGTCTGCTATGGCCACTCTGTGATGCTGATTGTGGTGGGCCAAAGCACTTAGGACTTCACTCAGCTCCCAGCATGGTGCAATATACCCTAACTGTCAGCCGGCCCGGTGGCCTTCAATTGGAGATTTTTTTCTCTCTGTCACTTTGTGGGTTCTGTAGTTCTAACATTTGCTTAGAGTCATATTTTACAGGTATTGGAGGTAGTTGGAGCAGGAGCTCAATGAGGTTCCTGCTTTTACTCCACCATCTTGGCTCCACACCCAGAAATACAGTATCTTAAGGAAGAATATGATACCTTGAAAGTTAGAATTCGGCAAGGCAGAGCCAATGAAATTATAAGAGATCAAGAAATAAACAAAACATGAATAATGAAAAAATAGAAGAGAAAGTACAACATCTTATAAGAAAAACAACAGATTTGGAGAACAGATCAAGAAGAGAAAACTTAAAAATAATCAGATTAACTGAAAGTTATGATAAAAAAGGAATCTTAATATAATAATATAATAAATAATTAAATTGTCCTGAAGCATTATAACAAGGGGGGAAAGTAGAAATAGAAAAAATTCATCGATCACCACTTAAAAGAAATCCTATGAGGAAAACTCATAGCAATATCATAGTCAAATTTTGAAACCTCCAGCTAAAGAATAAAAATATTAAAGGCAACAAAAATAAAACAATTTAAATATGATGGTGCCACAATTAGAATCACACAAGATCTAGCAACAGAGACATTAAAGGACCTCAGGTCTTAGAACACTACATATCAAAGAGCTAAAGAACTGAGGCTCCATTCGAAAATATCATACCCAACAAAGCATAATCTTGAGTGAGAAAAAAAATGAACATTTGATCAACTGTAAGACTTTTACAACTTTATTTAAAAAAAAAACAACCCTGAACCTAATAGAAGATTTGATGTACAAAAGCCAAGAGAAATACAAGGTACATACCAGAAACCCATTATAAGGGATTCAATAAGGACAGATATTTACTTTTTATATATGTAAAATACAAATGTATGTCTAAGATTCTTATTAATAATTGGGTAGCTCATAAGAAAGACTGGGGGAAACCTGAGTATGATATGAATTTAAAAAGTAAAACCATTTAGGAGTAGTTTAAAATAATAATTATTTTATACAAATGAGGCACAAGAGGAAGAATTGATATAGAGAAATTAGAGGGGTGAGGACTATTGGTATTTCTGGTAACCTACTTTCATTGGGAATGGATTTAAGAGGGAACAATGTATATATATTAAAAAGAGTCTAAAAGTATTCTAAATTCAAAAGAAATAAAATAGTAAGCCATAGGGAGTAGGGAGAGGACAAGGGAGGGATCTTTAAAGAGGAGGATGAGGAAATAGGTAAAAGGGAGATATAGAAGGGTGTTTAGATTTACGGGAAAAGGAAGAAAGGGGAGGGATACTGGGGGTGTAGTCAAGTAATAGGAGGGCAAAGTAGCAGGTAAAAGTAAAGTAGAGAAGGCAGGAGAGATAGAAGCAAGAGATATGCACAAACATAAAAACAAAGATCAGGAGTAGAATTTGTTTAGGAAGTATATGTCTATATATGTATGTATGGATGTATATAGCTATAGCTATAGAGAAACATTCAGGCTTAATTGTAGCCTTAATAGGGGTGAAGGAGAGAGGGAAAAATAACAAAGTAAAAAAGTGCACAGAAGATGACAAAGGAAAACTTACAAAGAAGCAAAGAAAAGATGAATAGTTCTCAACACAAAGTGTATCATTTATCATACAGGCTTTCTTGAAAGGAAAATTTATTGTTACATATTTTGAATCCTCTCTTATGTTCTGCTACACACCTGACATGCTTTTTTAATTTCCTTGTATTTAAGTTCTAATATTTGAGCTTTTGATATGTTTTTGTTTCTTTTCTCTATATTTGTGTTCTGGCATTTGAGTCTAAAATTAATTTTTTTTAAAAAAAGAAATTATATATAAATCAAAATGATACATGATAAATCTATTAAAAAGTATGAATGAAGTGCTATCAAAACAGGCAAAAATGAGGATGGGATCATGGAAGTTTTCATGCAAAATGCAACAGTTAGATTCAGTTTTAAAGGATAATTACAATTTATGGAGGTGACAGGTATTAGGAACAATATAAACAAAGATACAGAATTAGGGATGTGTAAAATATATGCATGGTAAAACAAGTAATTCAGTATGACTGGTGAAGAGACAGGTTAGGAGTCTATTATAATAATCTAAATGAGTGATAATAAAGACAAGATACTATAGAGTGTGAATCAATACTATTTGGGAACTATAATATTATGTAGGAAGTGAAGATTAGAGAAAACTTGAAGATGACATTGTGGTTTTAGAACTGGAAGACCAAGTAAATGGTGGTGCCACTTAAAGACAAATTCCAGGTGAAGATGTAAGGTTACTTTTATATATGTTGCATTCAAGTTTCTCAGGACTGCTATTTGGGGAAGAGGGCCTGGTGCTTTGGAGAAAAATGAGAGCAGGAAAAAGACTTCTGGAAATCACATATAGAGGTGTAAATTACAGTTATGAAAGTAAATGAGATGACTAAGGGAGAGAGTAGAGAGGAAGGAGAGGACTGAATCTTGAGAATGTGAACATGAAATAAGGAAAAGGAAAAAATGGAAGAGAATAAGGAGTTGTGTATATTGGACGTCTAGGGAGGACAAAGCATCTAGGGGAATATTGTCAATGGTCTCAACAGAAAGCAAGAGAAAGGTCAAGGATGAAAAAATACATCAATTTGGTGACAAGGAAGTCATTAATATTCTCATTAAAAAAAGACTTTTTAGTAAAGTTTAAGGTAATGCAAGAAAAATAATGTGGGGTTTAGTAGTAGACAGTAAGGAAGTAGCTTTGGACACACTCCTTTCTAAAGAGATTTCTAAAGAGAGAAGAGAGATTGAACATTATTTCTATGGGAGTAGAAGAGTCCTTTGAAACTTTTTTGATCTTTTTTAGATTAAGAAGACATGGGTATATGTATATATATATATATATATATATATATATATATATATATATATATATATATATATATATATATATATA
>CM053581.1:137344234-137398614 GCA_028627135.1 Pseudochirops cupreus
CTTAAAACTATCATTAGATCAATTTTCTGATCAATGGTACCTAATTGTTCACAATATCATGTTCAAAATGCTGATACCAGGTTCCCAAACTCTCTATAATCTTCTCTTACCCTGTCTAGTCAAACATACTTTTATCTATTGCCTGACATGAACTTTCTGATCAAGTCAAGCTAGTTTCTTAAGTATAACCCACATACCACATTCCTACTTGGTTCTGCTATTACCCCTCCCTAGAATTTTCTTCTTCTCCCTCTATTTAAATAAACCCTACTTTTAAGGCCTGGCACAAATCCCACATTCTCCACAAAGCTTTTCTTAATTACTGCAACCCACATGGATCTCACCTCTTTTGAACTCCTATACCATTTATCATCTATATGACTCATTTCTCAAATTATTATGATCTAATTGCTTCATATATCTGGGGCTTATTGCACTAAATAAATTATACATTTATTGGGGGGAGGGACCATGTCTTATACTTCTTTTCTATCCCTTATAATATTTATCACAATGGAGAGTACACAGAAGATAACCAATATCAATTACTTGGTTGAATGGAAGATACATTTGTTCCCTGATATTATATAGTTACAGAACACAAGTGTTGACATTTAAGTGGTGTAACATGGTAGAAATAGCAATATAAGTAAATAGTTTGGACTAATCAGGGGTAGGAAACCTGTAGCCTCCAGGCTACATGTGGCCCTCTAGGTCCTCAAGTGTGGCCCTTTGACTGAATCCAAATTTCACAGAACAAATCACCTCAAGAAAAGGATTTGTTCTGTAAAACTTGGACTAAGTCAAAAGTCCATACCTAAAGACCTAGAAGGCCATGTGTGGTCTCAAGGCCTCAGGTTCTCCATCCCTGAAGTAGATAATAAATTCCTTTCCCTCCAAAGCTATCCCTTGATGAACCTTTCCTCTCTCTTGATATTCCTTTCTTTTTTAAACAGTCCTAGAGCAGAGAAATGATGTAATGAATGACAGAACTAGGAGTTGAACACAGGTCCTATTAAAGCCAATATTCTTTCCAGTATACCATGTTGCCTTCATTGTAAAAGTTTTATTATAGGTTCAAATAGAAAAGAGAAGTTCATTCCAACTTTATGGATCTATACGTTTTTGTTGTTGTTGACGTCAATCTCAAAAGATCAAATATTGATCAATTAATTTCCTTCTATTATATTATATCATTGGCTTTTCAGCATTTTGTAAACTACCCTGAACTAAAGGTAGCTGGATTTAAACACAGTTGCAGCTTTTGCACAGGGTACCTTTAGTGCCATTTGAAATTTTTTCTTATGTGATGGACATAAGGAGTCAATCTCATCATTCTCTATAATTTGCAAAATGAAAGCTGCAGAGGGAAAGGAAGACAGAGAAAGGGGAGAGAGAGTTGACACATGATAATATGAATGAGGCCTCTCATGTCCCTAGGTAGAAGAATTACGTTAATATCACCATGTACTTTTTGGAAAAAAAGATGGCTAGGAAGAGAATTCATCGAAATGCATTAAATTTTGAACACATACAAAAGAGAAGCTAAATATTACAGTATTATTCAAAGAGAAATAAAGTTCAGCCAAGGCAGAACTAGACATGCATGCCCATTCAGATAAAACAACTATTAAAATACATTGATAAGAGACACATATTAATATGATTGCCATTCTGTTCCTGCAATATCTATCTGAGGGTAAGAAGTAGTAACTGGGAACTGAAATCAGACCACTGGCCCCCTCAGCACAGACTTTGATGAAGGGTGTATATGTTCTTTTCAGCAAGAGACCCATTTTTACTTCTTTCCTGGTAGGCAGTCAAGAGGCCTGGTCTGTTGAGTGGTTACTGTCTCCTGTCAAAGACTACTTCTCCAACCAACAATCTTGTAGCCACCGCTATTACCTGGATTCCCCAGGCCCCAAAATACCAGAACTGTTTCTCACAGATAACAACCAACTAACAACAATAACTAACATATTTAGAACACTTGAAAATTTCAAAGCACCACATCAGATGATAAAAGTATTTTTATTCTCATCTTAGTGATGAGTCTCTAAAACTTTCCCAGTTGAGGAAACTGAAACCCAGAAAGGTCTACTTGGTAGCAGGTTGTTGACAAGAGTAATTAGGAAAGAAATATAGAAGGCATAATAATGTCTGATGGCACATCTTAAAAATGAATCAGTGAATCACTGAGAAGACTGGGGATAGAGAAGCAGGGAGATAAAAATGGAGTGATAGCTATTTTCAAATATTTATTTATTTATTCATTCATTCATCCATTTATTTATTTTTGCTTTTTGGAGGTCAATTGGGGTTAAGTGACTTGCCCAAGGTCACACAGCTAGTTTTTGTGTTAAGTGTCCGAGGCCGGATTTGAACTCAGGTCCTCCTGACTCCAGAGCTGGTGCTCTATTCACCGTGCCACCTAGCTGTCCCTATCTTCAAATACTTAAAAGGGTTTCCTGTGGAAAAGGGGTTGAATTTGTTTCTCTTGATATTCAGAGGAGAGAACTTGGAGCAATGAATAAAAACTGCAAAGAAGTACATTTAGGTGTGATGGGAGGAGAACTTTCACAGAAGTCAACAGCCAAAGATTCCTCTTCTCGTACAGGTTAGATTAAATAGATGAAGGTCTCTGAGATTCCTTTCAGCCACTTAACTCTGCAAATACCATGGCAGGATTTTTCTGAATGTTCCGTTATTTTCCTTACCTTGAAAGTGAAAGCCTCTTCCTGGCTGACCACACACCTTTTTATTTTATCCTTTTATTAGTATGAAGACATAACTCATAATTAATAATTATAGAATTAAACTTTTCCCAGAATTAAAATGATATTAAAAGAAACTAGACCAGAAAGAAGTATTCGAGGTCAGGCTATAATTCCCAGGTCAGAGGTTCAACAGATCCATGCAGCTGGTCTTCTAATATCTTTCACTTAGTTTCACTGTAAATTTGGCTGGTTCTTAAAGAAGATAGTTATATGTAAATTAACTTTTGTATGTAGCTAATTACTTTATCTTATAGAGAAGAAAAAATGTTTACAAGGCCAAATATCCTATAATTTTAAAAGACATGACAAAGCAAAGAAAATTTACACATATATCTATCTCTACCACCACCACCACCACAGAGAAATCAGAAGTGAGTGACTATATTTTTTGCAATATGGAAAACATAACATATTGTTGGGGAGAGGTGCTACCCTTAAGCTTGGTTGATGTAATCACAGAAAATAAGGGGCAAATAATGGAGTTAATGAGGCTTTAATGTGCTAAGTGAAATGCAAACTTGTATCTATTCCCTAACAATTCTTAACAAAGTATAAAGAAGCTTCCCCGATAGAATTATAATGCTGGCATACAATTGGCTAACAGAAAACAGGCCACATATTTTGTGGTCTTTAAATATTAAGCTGGTCAGTCCTAGAGATGTTTGCACAGTCCAGGAAGAAGACAGCTTTGTATGATATAATCTTCTGAATCTCCATCAGAAGAGAGGAGATTTCTCCCCGTCACCATTAGCTAAAGCATCTTACAGCTTCAAGAAGCACCTGTGGCAACATAGAAGAAAGTTGCTCATGGACAGAAGGGAGAATTAGCACTAGCAGAGTGAAGGTGAGATAAGAAGAGGAGAAGATTAAGTGAGCCCAGATGAACAAAAAACCCCACAGAAATATTGTATCTAGGAGGAAAAACATAACGATATCCAAAGACAAGACAGGACACTAAGGCCCTGACGTACCAGAGGTCTGAGTTTGCCTTGAACTTGTCTCATACCTACAAGTATGCCTCATTACCAGTTTACTTTAAGTGTGAGCCCATTCTTCCCATTGACACTGGATCTGTGGATGAATGCATTTAGATTTATTGAAAGAATGATTTCTAGATACTATTATTACTATAACATTCTTATTAAAAGCACTGCCTTTGAGCTATTTGCATTTATGGGCTGACTATCAAAGGTAAGAGCACTGGTGGGGGCTCAGGAGGCATAACTTTAGGAAACAAGTCTGCAGAATTTCTTGAAACTGGAAATAGTATCCATCCCCTTGACAGACCTAAACTACAACCTATAAATGCTAAGTTGGGGAAGTGGATCTGTATTCATCACTAAAGAACAGAAGTAATCTTTATTCCCAATCTCTTTTGCTGAGGTTTCTCCTTTTGAGAAGGGAAATTTTATGTTTATTCTCTGGTAAGCATAGGTCCGACTATGGTATATGAGAGCCCAATTGTTGCTGTTGTTGTTATTCAGTCATTTTAGTAGTATCTGACTCTTTGTTATCCAATTTCAGATTTTGCTGGCACGGATACTGGAATGGTTTGTCATGTCCTTCTCCAGTTCATTTGGCAGATGAGGATATAGACGAAGAGGAGTAAGGGACTTAACCATGATGACACAGCTATTAAAGTGTTTGATTCCAGATTTGAACTCAGGAAGATGAGTCTTCCTGACTTCAGATGAGGTATTCTATCTACTGTGTCACAAAGATTTGCCCTGAAAAAAAATCTTAACATACACACACACACATGCATGCACAGAAAAAGCTGACTGATCAAATTTTTATTCTGATGGTAATTTATCTACATACTTACCTACAAGCTAAAATTTCCAACAGATGATCAATTGATATTTTAATTTCGTATGCTTAAAAAATATATATGTATTCATTTCAAAATAAGGATCTATGAGTAGGGGGTGGCTAGGTGGCGCAGTGAATAGAGCACCAGCCCTGGAGTCTCAGGGACCTGAGTACAAATTTGACCTCAGACACTTAACACTTACTAGCCGTGTGATCTTGGGCAGGTCACTTAACCCCAACTGCCCAGCCTTCCCCCCTCCAAAAACAACAACAAGAACAAACAAAAAAAAGATCCATGAGTAAGTGAGCTGTTGGATAGAATCTAGTAAGATAAACTACATCCAAAGTTGAGATCTCAAAATCACAAGCCTAGTAGAATATATAAAAAAGGAACATTTGTCATAGGATTATAGATATCAAGATAAAAGTATCCTTAGAGATCAATTTATTGCAACTCCTGCAGTAAATGAAACTACAAACAATGAAAGGAAGGCCCAAACAAATCAAATGGTTATTCAAGATCACAATAAGTTTCAGAGCTTGGGTTTAAACCCAGGCACCCTGACAAGAAATCTATTACTTTTCCCAATGTCCTGCAAGACAGAAATTTTGTTAACAAAGTGACCTGGCCATGTTCACACAGATATTAAGCACCAGATTTGGTATCTGAAGCCAATTCTCGCTTAACTGTGTGTCCTGTGCTCCCTCCTCTATACTGCCCATTAAATGTGTTTTCACACACAAAGCCCTAAATTACATTCTATTCAAACACATAGACTCACATTTCTACATACAAATGCCCAAAGTTTAGGCAATGAGCAAGAAGAACCAGAAGTAATAAGGCAAAGGGGGCAAATTTGACCTCAAAAATATCCCTGAGACTTACTGGAATGGAAATAATGACTGACCTGCAGCTCTGAGAGTATATGAATTATTCAAAAGAAAGTACATAGGTAAAGGGAGGTAGCCTTATATATTAAGAAAGTATACTCATGCAAGAAAATCTAAGAACCACAGAGAAGAAACATTACATAAAATGTTTGAATGGAGATCAAAAATGCAAAAACCAAAAGTGATTTTTAGTACTGGAGTATACTATAGACCACCTGGTCAGAGAAAGGAAAGAGAAGAAGAGTTTGAAAAATATTACAAGCCTGGCATAAAGGCATTATATGCTAGTAATGGAAGATGAATTTTCCAGATTATCTGCCAGATTTCTCTTTTTACTGAAAGAAGAACAATTATTAAGTTCTGGATTTGTCCTAGTGACAATAAAATCTTTCAGAAGGTGGAAGAAACAGTTAGAACTGATTCTGATGAGCAGAGAGGAAATGCTTGCTGAGGAGGAAATGATGGGCACCTTTTTGGGAAATGACTATTCCACCTTAGAGTGTGAAAGAGAAAGGGAAATCTGTGCATAATTTGATATGAATCTTAGATTAAAAAAAAACATTTCAAAGGGTTCAAAAGAAAGATGGATAGAATAGCTTCAGGCATATGGGAAAATGAAAAGTGACAGAGAAAAATAGGGCTGCTAACCTCTTATTTTTGTGTCTGTTTTCTTTGCATAGTAACTCAGGAAATGAAAGAACAAAAGTGGCTAATAAAGACTTTCATGCAAATAAGTAAAGAGACTGCAAGATAACCTTCAAATGTCCTTGATAAATTCAAGTTACCCAGCCCATATGGATTATCTCCTTAGATCTTAAAAGAACTGGTAGGAGTGTTTTCTAAGTCACTATAAGTGATATCAAAGATCACAGAAAACAGGAGAAGGGCAAACATCTACCTGTAGTGCCAACATGACATTCACAGCACCTATGGCAGCTATGAATATACCAGTGTAATTCTGAATCACAAAATATAACAGACTCTCCACATGGAAGACAGAACCAAAGGATTTATTCAAATACCAGACAGCCAAATCTATCATAGCAACAAAGAAATCTATACACAGTAACAATGCAGAGGGCACCACCATCCGAAAGCCTTCCCCCTGTGAGGGCCTACTCACAAACAACACTCACAGCTCACTGCCTGCTTTCTCTCTCTCCCTCAGTTCTAACTACTCTCACCAACTTCCTCGTAGCCCTGCTCCAGGCCACCTCTTCCTGCTGCACCCTTCCTGCTCCAACTGTTCAGCAATTTCTTCCCACCAGAGTCATGTGACTCAGATTTCCATGTGACTTAAGCAGATCACATGGGCCTATTACTGGATGGAAAAGATCTCCCCATTAAGCAAAATACATTAACAATACACTGCAAATGAAGAGAATAAAGTCTGCAAAACACAGACTTGTGAGCTTAACTAATCGATCCCTGAGAAAAGTCTAGAACAGATAATTAATTATACAGTTGGTGAACAGCTAGAAAGGAAAGTACTGATTAGAAAGAGCCGGCACGGCTAGCAGATGAGGGCAACACTAGATATCATTTGCCTATATGTTAGCCAATCTTTTGATTAAATCTGTCATACATTTCTTGAGAACAACATGGAGAGAAATAGATTTTAAAAATAATACAATTAGATGAATTCAGATCTGGATGGATGGATGGACTTGAAGTATAACAATTAATCATTAAATGTGGACTTGGCTGGAAGTCCCCAGGTATTTGTATCTGACTCTGAATGTTTGGTTTTTTTTAATAATCCATTTTTAAGTCACTTTACCTAGAGACTTCGTGTCATTTGCAGCAATGTCATATTCAAGTGGCCTATTTTATAGTAATATTCTAACACATAACATGAAAGATAAGGAAATCAGGAGACCGTTTCTTTTTCTTTTCTTGCTTTACCAGTTTTCCAAATTCTTTGTTTATTCCCTATCACCTGTTTTTTTGGGTTTTTTTGGCTCACTAACTTCCAAGAAATAAAAGTGGTAAACTAAGAAGGAAAAATGAAAGTCAGAGTAAAGAAGACATATTTTAGTCAGACTGCACAATTTCTCTGACTATTGTGATGAGTGTTAAGTTATATGGGGATTGAAAGTTATGGGCACATAGAACTTAATAGAATAGTTTTAAATTAGGTATTTTATAGCTTTGCACTGAAGAGAATTAACCTGTTCCATATCTACAAAATACAATCCTAACCCTAGGAAATTTCACTGCAAATACATACCATGACTTGTGGTAACCCAACAACAATCTTGGCAGCATAACCGTGAGTGTGTGCCCTACATATGGTGGGTCATTATGATCATTGTTGCCTATGAAAAGAAACATAACTTTCCATGGTTTTGCACAACTCCCACTTATATCAATGTGAAAGGTATGCTCTGTTCTTACAACAAGACGGAACATAAATTAGCTTCCACTAACCTTTTTCTCACACTTCAGATGACATCTTGCCAAGGTTTTCAAATGGACCAACCACTAATTAATGGTGCTTTTGAGGTGCTTGCAATATTGAAAGTTTGGTCTACTAGTACTCCTGTACTTTGGACAGTCAACTAAATGGAATGGGAAGCTAACATTCTATAAGCAAAGTCTACAATAAAGATTTCTATCAGGCTTCTCTGATTCAAGTACCTGAAATTCACCATTGAGGAATCAAATAGAATTGAATCTATGTCATGTGCTTTATCATAATATTCCCTTTATGTCACCCAGAATTTCTAGATTAGGAAAAAGCAGCTTCTAATTAAATCAATTGATGTCTCACATAAAGAACAATCCAGAGGGTTATAAAAAGGTTGTTTTCTAAGAAAACATGTATTAATGCTGTTAAGAGATTGTGTGTGTGTGTGTGTGTGTGTGTGTGTGTGTGCGTGTGTGTGTGTATTTTAAAGGTTACCACATACAGTAATACCTTATATAAACTGAGTACTTTTTTTTCATAACTGAAGTTTAGTAGCTGGTAAGATAGCTTTAGCTCTATGTATTTGAGTCTTCTCTCCTGGCCAATGGTAGGCCTCTGAATTTTTTTCCCTTGTTCATTGAATATATGCATATCATTCCTAATATACCACACTAAAAAGGGAGAACAAAACTGAGCTTATAAAATTCCACCCAATTTAATTCCAAAATCCTTGTTTTTTTTATTGAATGAAAAATACATTGAAGACAATGGGCTGTAGGGAACAAGCACAAATTCAACATTTGTAGAAGAAACAATGGCAACAATGCCTTAGCTGTTATAATTAAAAGACCAAATTATATAATCCAGATTTCTAACTGGAAAACTATCACAAACCTACATCTCAAGATAAGTAGCCTAAACTCACTTGGTATAGAATGGCAGATTTCATTGTCTAGTAACATGCTCAATTCTCAGGAAAGTAATTACAAATTAAAAAGCAAGACAAGTCTACTCCTAGTTTATTCACTATCACTTCAGAAATAATTCTAACAGAAATTGATTTCTGGGAACCAAGGTGGAAGAGTGAGCAGTAAAGTACTGTAACTCACCCATATTCACCTCCAAACAACCATAAAATAGTGCTCCAAAACAAATCCTGGAACAGCAGAACCAGCAAAAAGGCAGGATGAAACAGTCTTTGAGCCCAAGAAACTTGGAGGATCAGCAAGAAAAGTCTGTCTCAGTTAAAAGGGGAGTGCTGTCCAAGACAGGAAGTATCCCAGCAAGCCCCACCTCAGCAAATCATTAGGAGATCCTGAGCTGCAGTGTGGTGGAGCAGGTAAATGCATCACCTATGTACTTTAGCACAGCCAGGAGAGCCAGCAGACTCTAGTCCTAAGAACCACTAGAAGCTCCAGAGTATCCCTGGACAAACAGGCACCTTTCAGTGGCTAGACCTCCACATGCTTCATTGTAGCCCCAGGGAAATGCAGAAACACCCCAGTAGCCTCAGCATATGTCAGACAACAGCACCAAGACCTCAGCTTAGCACCAGATAAACTGCCACACCTCTAGAGCTTCCAGAAGCACCAATCACCCCCACCCAACACCCTCAGCACAACACCAGACACAGAAGTCCACAACAGGCCTCAGCACAACATCAGTGCAACACCCGGCAATCAGAGCCCACAGATCCTGGCACAAGAAGACTGAGATAGCACCCCTCCCATCTTGGGAACAGAACTCAAATTTGAAAGAAAGGAAAAAGGCTAAAAAACAATGAGCAAAAAAAAAAAAAGGAATCTGACCATAGAAAGTTATTATGGTGACAGGGAAGACCAAGACACAAATTCAGAAAAGGATGACAATGTCAAAAGACCTATGGGCAAAACCTCAAAGAAAAATGGAAAGGTTTCTCAAACCAAGAAAAAAACTCATGGAAGAGTTCAAAGGGAGCTTAAAAATCATATAAGAGAGGTAGAAGAAAAATTGAGAAAAGAAATGAGAGTGAAGCAAGAGAATTATGGGAAAAAGAGGCAATAGATTGGAAAAAGAAAATAACTGCTTAAAAAAGTAGAATTGGCCAAATGGAAAAGAAGATAGAAAAATCCACTGAAGAAAACAACTCCCTAAAATGTACAATTGGCCAAATGGAAGAGGAAGTACAAAAGTTAACTGGGTAAAATAATTCCTTAAAATTTAGAATTGGGTAAGTGGAAGCTAATGACTATATGAGACACCAAAAATCAACAAAGCAAATTCAAAAGAATGAAAAAAAAATTAAAACATATAAAATACTGCACTGAAATTAAAACTGACCTGAGAAATAAATTCAGAAGAGACAATATCAGAATCACTGGATTACCTGAAAGCCACAAGCAAAAGGAAAACCTAGACAGCATCTTTCTTTTTTTTTTGCTTTTTTTGGAGGGGGAAGGCAGGGCAATTAGGGTTAAGTGACTTGACCAAGGTTACATGGCTAGTTTTTGTGTTAAGTGTCTGAGGCCAAATTTGAATTCAAATTTGGTCCTCCTGACTCCAGGGCCAGTGCTCTATTCACTGCACCACCTAGCCACTCCAAGACAGCATCTTTCAAGAAATTATCAAGGAAAACTACCCTGATATCCTGGAACCTGGGGCAAAAGAGGCACTGAAAGAATCCACCAACCACCTCATAAAAAAGATCCCAAAATAAAAACTCCAAGGAACATTACAGCCAACCTAGAGAACTATCATGTCAAGGAAAAAATACTACAAGTGGCCAGAAAGAAACAATTCAACTATTGGGGAGCCATACTCAGGATTACACAGGATTTAGAAGCTACAATATCAAATGATCAAAAGTCATGGAACATGATATTCTGGAAGGCAAAGGAGCTGGGACTAAAATCAAGAATCAACTACTCAGTTATACTCAGTAAGTATAACACTCCAAGGGAAAAAAAAGTCATTCACTGAAATAGAAGGATTTCAAACTTTCATAAGGAGAAGATCAGAATTGAACAAGAAATTTGGTCTCCATATCAAGACACAATAGAAGTCTAAAAATGTTAGAAGGGAAAAGAAATCATTAGGGATTAAATGGAATTAAATTAAATTAAAATTAAATTAAATTAAAGTGAACTATTCATATCCCTACATGAGAAGATGATACTTGTAATTCTTAAAAATTGTACCACTAATAGTTCAGCTCTAAGGAATATACATAAACAGAGAGTACAGATATGAGGTGAATTTGAGGAAAAGTTGGAGGGGAGGAGATTAAAGTCAAGGGGATGGTGGTGGGAACTGACAGAAAAGAGAGCTGACTAGGGAAGGTGGCAGAAAGAAACAAAACACTTACAAGTAGGAAAGTGGTGAAAGGAAAGAGATGACAAACAGGAGGAAAAATAGGATGAAGGGAAATATACAGTTAGTAATCATAACTGTGAGTGTGAATGGGATAAAATCTCATAAAAAAAGAAGTAGACAGCATAGTAGATCAAAAATTAGAATCCTACAATATGTTGTTTACAAGAAACATACTTGAAGCAGAGAGACACACACAGAGTAAAGGTGAGGAGTTGGGGCAGAATCTATTTTTCTTCAGTTGAAGTAAAAAACAAAAAGCAGGGGTAGCAAGCCTGATCTTAGACAAAGCAAAAGCAAAAATAGACCTAATTAAAACAGGTAAGAAACTATACCTTGCTACAAGGTGCCATAGACAGTGAAGTAATACCAATACTAAATGTGTGCACCAAGTGGTATAGCATCCAAATCATTAAAAAAGTTAAATAAGTTACATACAGGTTCATGACCAAACAAGAGATAGAGTTATGAAATATAAAATAGATCTTTTTATTATATTAAATTTAAAAAGTTTTGCACAAACAAAACAAACACGATCAAGATTAGAAGGAAAGCAGAATGGTGGGAACCAATCATTATAGCAAAGGTCTCCGATAAAGGCCTCATTTCTGAAATATATTGAGAACTGAGTCAAATTTATAGGAATACAAGCCATTCCCCAATTGTTAAGTAGTCAAAGGATATGAACAGGCAGTCTTTAGATGAAGAAACCAAAGCTATCTAAAGGCATATGAAGAAGTTCTCTAAATCACTTTTAATTAGAGAAATGCAAATTAAAATGACTCTGAGGTACCACCTCACACCTATCAGATTGGGTAATATGGCCAAAAAAAAGGAAAATGATAAATATTGGAGAAGATGTAGGAAAATTAGGACACTGAGGCACTGCTGGTAGAGTTGTGAAGAGCCAACCTTTCTGAAGAGTAATTTGGAACTATCTCCAAAAGGCAACCAAACTGTGCACTTTTAATCCAGAAATATCATAACTAGGTCTGTATCTCAAAAAGATTCTTAAAAAGGGGGGAAGGACTTACATGTACAAAAAAAAAAAATAACAGCAGTCCTTTCTATGATGGCAAAATATTGGAAACTGAGAGGATGCCCATCAACTGGGGAATGGCTGAACAGGGCTGTGATATATGAATGTAATGGAATATTATTGTCCAATAAGAAATGATGAATAGGCAGATTTTGGAAAAACCTGGAAAGACTTGTACGAACTGATGCAAAGTGAAATGAATAAAACAAGGAAAACATTGTACATGGTATCAGAAACATTGTGTTATGATCAATTATTAATGACTCAGCCCTTCTTAGCAATGCAATGATCAAAGATATGTACAAAGGATTCATGAAGAAAAATGCAATTCACATCCAGATAAAGAACCAATGGACTCTAAAGGCAGATCAAAACATGCTTTTTTAAAACTTTATTCTTTTTTGTGCTCTTTTCCCTTTTATTCTGTTTCTTCTTTTACAACTATAATTTATATGGAAATATGTTTTAGATATGTATAAATATATAAGTTTTTATAAATACGTTTTACATATGTATAAATTGTCTACCATTTCAGGGAGAGGGGAGGGAAGGAAAAGGAGAAAATCTGGAACTCAAAATCTTATAAAATGAATGCTAAAAATTGTCTTGACAGATAGTTGAGGAGAAAATAAAATACTATTAATTTTTTTAAAAATGATAAGTAGGATGCTTTCAGAAAACCAAGAACTGATGCAAAGTGAAATGAGCAGAACCAGGAGAATATTGTGCACAGTAACAGCAATACTATATGATGACCTATTATGAGTAACTTAGCCATTCTCAGAAATATGATTCAAGACAATTCCATATGATGAAAGAGGATGTTCATCTCTAGGGAAAGAACTGGTAGTCTGAATGCAAATCAAAGATACTTTTTTCTTTAATTTATTTTTCTTGTGTTTTTTTGGTCTGTGTTTTCTTTCACAGAATGACATGAAAATGTGTTTTGTATGACTACACATGCTGGTCTTCTCAATGAAAGGGCAGAGAAGAGAATTTGTAAGTCAAAATTTGAAAAAAAAAAGAATGTTAAAATTGCTTTTACATGTAATTAGGAAAGCAAAATATTAAATAAGAATTTGAAGCTAATTTTTTTAATCTAAAAAATGAAATAATTCTAACAAACTTCAAATGGTTTCCTAACCCACATTAGATAAGAAGCAAAACAAAAAACAAAAAAACAGTAAGGTGCTTATAAGAGCAAGGGGGCTTGGACAGTGAAAAGCTAAAGTTGACAGCTTGGCAGCAGGGAAAAACGCACAAAAAGAAAACATCTTTAAAAATCAAACACAAGAGTTCAGAAAGATGAACAGCCTGGAATCACTTAGTATAGGGATGAACAGCCCTACTCATCTAAAGTATCCACCAGGATCAAAGTAGCACAGAATGGTACCATGCAATAATACATCTATTAACAGAGATGATTCATTCTAGTTACCCACTTTATCAGAAACTTTACTATCTAAAGTAGAAGACATAAAGGAGCACTCCAGAACCTAGATTCACTTTTCTCCTCCCTTTGTCCCTTCCTCTCAAGCTAGGCAGTCTATATTTCCCTAGTTTTTTCACTCCTAAAAGGGACACTTTGTCCAAATCCCTCTGAAATCAGGCTGAATTAAATAAAGAGAAGTAGATGGGACTTTTGAGATTATTAAATCCAACCTCCTTGTTAACAAATTAAAAATGCACAAAAAATATATCCAGTTTGCTCTATTTTAAAAGACAGGGAAGAAGGCTAGGCATGAAAAGAATTTCCCTTGAAAATGGAAGAAATTGGTACAAAAAGGTTTTTTTTTTAAATAATTTTGTTTTTTATAGTTCCTACATAGTTCCTGGGTTTGTTTTGGCAGGTGTCATATGGCATCATCTTTTTTAAAAAAATTCTACTATGTTATGGAAATGTTTGTTTTATTTCATAAATTAAAAATAAAATAAAAAAGAGAATAGATTAGAATTTTTAAAAAAAATGCTTTGTGCTTAATTACTTTTTGCCCTATTTGATCCATATCATTTTCACAAAACAAGATAAAGTGACTGAAAGTCATTTGGCTCCACTGGATCTAAAGGGTAGAGAAAAGTATTAATGCATCTGCTTAGCAAAGAATGACTAGTACCAAAATGTGACAAAAGTGTGAACTCCTCAAGCAGCACAGCATTTTGGAATGAGTACTGAATTTTAAGTTAGAGAATCTAGCTTCAAATCTTTTTCATGTCATTGACCACTAGTGCAGCGCTGGACAAATTGAATTCTCTAGGCTGCAGTTTCTTCAATGATAAAATGAGGGAGGTTGGCCTAAATTGCTTCTGAGATCCCTTCCAGCCCTCGATCTAAGATCCTTTGATCCTACAACTTCTAAGAACTCCTCCAGCTCTGAATCTATAATCCTATGACCTTACTTCATATAATTTAGAATTGAGAATAGGATGGTTAGAAGATAATTGAATAAAGGAAACTGAATTTAGCTCCTCTACCCTGTTCATTTCTATCTACAGAGAGAGCTGGAGAGAGATTATAATATATGGTAAATAGATCTTTAGCAGGTAAAAGTGACTGTTCATTTGGTGCTTTGGTACTAAACATACTATTCTTTTTCCTCCTCTTATGCCTTGGCTCTCATTGGCACTATTACTCTGACCATAGCTTCCAGATATTCTGCAGTTCAATCTTCACCATTGCATGTTCTCTCCTCTCCTCTTCTCTCTCACCTTCTCTCCCTCTCTCTCTCTCACCCTTCCCTCTCCCATTCCACCTCCAATATAACTCCATTTGATTCTGGTAATGCTGCTATCCTAGTGTTGATGGTGGTAGTGGTGCTTTTGTTGTTGTTGTTTATGAGATGGCCTAACTGAATAAAAGATTTTGCTCCATATGCCATTTCCAGAGCAAATAAAACTTTTCTATGTGTGGTGTATCACAAATGATAGACACTGGTCAGAGGAGCAAAAAGTTCAAGTGATCTTGATAAGGTATACAAAGATTCAGTTTAGTGCAAAAAGATAGTTCTATTAGTCAAAAGGACTATTCTACGGATTTAGTGTAAGGACATCATATAAACCAACTTGGTTTTCTCCATTCACATAAAAATGTACATACAAAAATGTACTCAATAACTACAGTGTCCATATAATTCAAAATACTATTAACAAGAAGCTCAAATCAAGACTAGGTTTTACACTTGAATGATATAAACTCTAAAAAGCAGCATTTCAGGAAATAAATGAAAATACATCTATTGAAAGGGCATGCATTTTATCATAGGGAAATTTCTGCTTTCATATTTTTATTGAGAAAGTAATGCTACTGGGCAAGTGCATTCTCAAGGGAGAGAAAATTAACACGAGGAGTAGAAAAACAACAAGTGCTTAAGCAAATTATGATACTGAAATAAAATTTGAAAGCACTGAGGTCATAAGAATTTAGTAGCTCCCTAAAATCATAGAACTTACTCCTTCTTACACTCAGATACTTGAATCATATGCTTTATCAGAGAACTTGTGGACTATGTTATTAGATGATATCCCCAAAGGAGCTTCCAGAACTGCTCCCACACCATCTGCATTTTAGCAAATTGTGCACATGGGTAGGCAAGCAATTAGAAATTTCCTACTCAAAATGGACTGCTGGATATTATGAGGAATGGTTCAACTTTTTAAAGTATTCTTTGGAGATAAAGCTCTGTAGAAACCAAATAAGTAAATAAATAGATAATGACTGAATTAAGCAATAAGCTACCAGGAATTTGTCCCAAACTACATATTACTAAGTAAGTAGAAGAAGTAAAACGGTAAAATGGTCAAAGAATGCTGGCAATATCTCAGTTAGTCATATTATATTGGGGTTTTGCTATGCTTTCATTTTTTAGTTTTGTTTTTCTGAGAACTAAAACTTTAGCTTTAAGCCATATTTGTTAGGAAAGCACTGCCAGATGTTTCCACAGCACAAATTTCAGTTTTTAACTACTATAATGAATACCAACAGTAATATATCTATTCCATGCTGACTTCAAGCAAGAGTCTACAAAAGAAGTGTGACCATGGGAAGTTGTTTTACAAGAAATCAAAAACAAAGGGGGAGATTTTTTTTGTGCAAACAGGGCAATGTACTTTGATGTGTACACATTCTTATATGGGGAGAGTAACTTCAAGTAAAGTCATCTTCAAGTATGAAGGACCATGATTTTGTACATATAGTAAATGACCAAGTATGCAGATGAGCTGAGGAGTGGGCTACTCTGATTAACTCAAGAAAAAGTTCCACAGAATGAAAATATAAATACACACACACACACACACACACACACACACACACACACACAGAGGCTTGTTCATCCAAAAAAAAATTTTTTAATTCCATCAGAGAAAGGAGTACACTATTCATAAAGAGGCTGCCTAAGGCAAATCACTTACCCTGTCTGAGTATTCAGGTTTCATCTGAAATATGATGGTGCTAGACTAAATTATCTCAAATATCTCTTTAAACTTTAATTTCAATGATCATATGATGATAATGCACCTCACAGTTAAAGTGCTTTCCTCACAATGGTCCTTTATATTAAATAATATACTATCTCTATTCTGCAAGTTTGGAACCTAAGACATTTTGCCAGGGACGCACTACAAATAAGGGCTACTGTCATGATTTGAAATCTGGTCTTCTAAGTCTAGAATTCTTTCCACTGTATCAAGCTGCTTTTCTTGAACATCACTTAATTTTTTATTTGAAAATTTAAAATTTAAAATTCATGATTTGGCAATGATTTTTAGGGTCAGCATTAGAAATAAGTCATCAACTAGAATATATAGATGCAGACAGTGTAGGGGATTGGCTGGATTTTTTTTTTAATTGCAATATTGATTTGTTTACTTACCATTAAACTTTTATAAAAGTTTTTTTTTGCACAATTCATATGCTTTTTAAAGCTTTTTATTTATTTGGATTTTGTGTAAATGGATTTTTCAGTATATATTCACATATATTTGAGAACTGCCCCTGAAATACAGCACATAGTCTCTTTCCATGAAATGCAAACTATTTTGAGTGAATTGAAGTTTTTAAAGGGCTCTGTTCAATCTAATAATAAACTCCACCTCTTCTGTTCTCCTGATGTAAACCCCTTTACTGAATTTTCATTATTCAACTAGTTTCAAAAACATCAACACAAGTGTATATAAAATTATGGTGAAAGTTTAATATCTACTTTAATTGAATTCTTTGAATAGAAAACTCTTTTTTAAACTGTACATATGCATTTATGTATATACTAGTTTAATCTTTTATATATATGTGTGTGTGTATATATATATATATATATATATATATATATATAAATTCCTTTCTGGAATTTAATAAACATAAATAAATTCTGGGATTTTTTTTTTTTAATTTCTTCATCCCTTACCAAACTATAATGTGAGACTCACAGCTGTGTGGCCATTCAGGTTCAGTTTTTAGGCTTTCTGCTTTTTCTCCATCCAAATCATTACTAAAATAATATCTGTTTTGGTTACCTGGCTTTTATCTTCTTAACTAGGCTCTACATATAGAATTGAGTTAGACTTCTCAGACTGGATTATCTGGATTTGGCTGTTATTTAAAATAAAAAGGTAGCCCTCTAATAAAGTAGCTTTGAAAAATTCCATTAACCGGCAAGCAAATTCCATTCACCGGCAAGCAGCTTCAATTATCTTACTACCCTTTTGTTCAATTGCTTTGCAAAGCTAATGACATGAAACATTCATTCCTTTTTTTTTCTCTTCCAAATCTTTTCTCCCCTTGTAAAGTAGGCTTTACTCAAATGGCATCATGTTCCTTCAGGTTCCTTTAAGACTGAATTTCCTCTAATCACCTGAAACCTGCTAGTCCACTTCTCTAGCATCTATAGATGGATGTCTACTTTTGGAAGCTTAAGTCAACAATGCTCCTACTAACAGGCCTGTTACATTAATTTTCACCTCTTTATCTAAGCTTTCATATTACTGTAAATAGACAAGGATATTTGAAAATGATCATGGATGTTAAGGTCAAGATTGGTGATGATTTTAAATTTCTGAGAGAAGATTGTGCAGAAAGAGTTGTGAATCTAATAAAATGTATATTTTAGCAAGTCAAAAACAAACTCTTATTTAAAAATTTAATAAAACGCAGCCTACACTCAAATTTTTCATCATGCTCTCCCCCCCTCCCATTTTTGTCTCAGTTTGGAAAATACTGAAATCCAAGTACTAAAAAAATGTATTCTTCCTTTGTGATTGTAAAAATGTCAGTCTGCTATAATAGAATCCACAACTATCAAGGACAGTAAAGATTGGATGTCAAGTGTCTGTGGTTATAGTTTCCCAGGATGAAGGTGTGTAATTGTTTGCATTGGCAGGTGACTGAATTAAAACTGTCAGAAAGGAGTCCATCATCTGGCAGTTGATAACAGATGGTGAAGGGTAGGGTTCTGGCTTTCAGTTCAGCTAGGAAGTAAGAGCAAATGCAAAAAGCAAAGACTGAGAAATTCACACATCCTGCCAATAGAGAGTGTAGAAAATGTACAACATTGGTAAAACTTGAAGGGGAAGTAAGAAACTTGAGAAGCTGAAAAGACCTGGCTACAGTACTGACACACCCCTCCCTATAACTGGGTAGCTATTTAAAAAGAGCACGTATGTTCTCTGTGGTGATGACTAAGTAGAGACCCAACTTAAGTTTCACATTTACCTCGTCTGATACAAGCTGCTATGTTTAATTCATAAGCAGGTCATGTTCTATTTTTTTAATCCCTTTCAATTGTTTGCATATCCACCTTCCACTATGCTCGAACTCTTAGAGTTTAGTTCTTAGAATTTTGACTGTATGGTAACAAAAGTATAAAGTAAATATTCCCCCAAAGTACATTGAATTCTAGCTAAAAAGACTGGGGGACCCTAAACTGTATTCCAATGCAACAAACAATTAAGAGCCTATTATTGGCAAGGAACTATACTTGGCTCTGGGGTTACAAAGACACAAATGAAATCACTTCTAATCTTAAGGAATTTGCTTTCTGCTGGCTGTGGGAGGAGGAATGTAGCTGGTACACAGATACATGAATCAAAATGATATTCAGTGCAGTTTCAAAAAGGAAAAAAATATGAATGACTTGGAGGATAAGGAAAGATCTAGTATAATATCCAACCCCTGAACTTTGCTTTGAAAGAAACTAAGGATCCTATAAGACTGAGGTCAAGATATGATGAATTAAGACATGGGAGACCACCTGTACAAAGATGGGGAAAAAGATTGAGCTGCATTTCAGAAATATAAACAAATGAAATCAATGAACTGGCCAAATTAAGTGTCTGATTTTTTCAAAAATGTGCACATTTCTGAGTAACATCCACCTGAGTAAATATGACCGCAATAGTAAAGGTATAGGACAAATACACCAAAAAGAAATATCGTGCCGTACATAAAGAAAAAAATATGCCCACAAAGCCAATGATTTTCTTTTCAGGAAGTACATAATCTTCTTGATAAATCAGCACAGCCCTAAAGCAGGGGATGTAAAAGATATATTTATATATTTCTTATGTAAGAGAGAGGCCATATAATGTTCAGGTCCCAATTCTGTGTTTTTAGAGGATTTAATCAAAGATGAAAAAGTTTTAATGTAAAAGGTGATAAACTAACTGAAAAACTTCAGCCATATATGGCAACCCCTTTATGAATAGTGTACCCCCTGCTCTGATGGAATTTTAAAAATAACAATTTTATTGGATGAAGAATAATTGAGCATGATTTTACAGGGCTTTACATAGCTATTCTTTAGAGAAAGTTTGTTTCAAGACAGTTATGGAAGAAATTACTACACCTATCTAATTCCTGAGGGTAAAAGTACCGTCAATAATCATAACTCCTTGGAAGAGAAGACCCCGAAGAAGAAACAGCTATGAACTCAAGAGAGCTAGCTTTGGCAATCAAGAGATCAGCTTTGGAAAGCTAATAAGACAATGATAATCCTACTGAGCAAATCACCGAAGAAAGACACCCTATCCAACGATAGTTGAATGAGACATTTATAAGAGAAAGGACTTCCATGACCAAGAAGCAGCACTAGAATTTGTGAGTTGCCTTTGACTTCACTATCATCATAATCTAATCCTTAACTATGCAGTCCCATTATGCCTTTGCTGAGACCTAAATATACCTATTGACTGTTAATAGGAAGCAAAGCAGTGGGTGGTCAATAGGCTAGGTATTTAAAAGTACCAAACCATATATAACACACCCTCCATATCTTGTAGTAAAAACTGACCTCTGAGAATTCAATTTCAAGTATGACTAGCAAGTTGGGGGTGAATATAACAGGCTGCATGCTAAACAAATATTCTCAGGTTTTTTTAAAATGTTTTTCAGCAGCAATTGAATGGAAAGAAGAATCAAAAAATACAATACAGGTGACTTGCTGAGGTTAAATCACAAACATCATTCGAAATCATGCTTTTAAAATATTCCTTAAGAGGAAAAGTGAAAATGGAAGAGGAAAGGCAGCAACCTAACTGAACTCTCCCAACATTCCCCTCCCAACGACTTTAAAATAACACTTCACATTAAATTTTGGAGTGGCAGAGACCAACAAAAGGTTGGGGGGAGACATTTTTGTAGCCTAAGAAAACTTAGGAGGTTGGCATGAAATATCTGTGACACCATTGGCAGCATTTGGGACAACAGTAGCAGCAGCAGCAGCTTCAGGAGTTCTCAACCAAGAGAAAGTAAGGGAGTCAGACAATGATCAGAAAGAGATTACAGGAGCCCATTTGCAAGCACAGAGTATAGCTGACACTGAAAACTATACTGCCCATACACAGTTGTGGTCACAGTTTTAGGTTGGAGAGAAGTGCTTGTGGTCAGTCACAAGTTAGCAGGACCCTGGTCACAGCCAAGAAGAGGGTTAGTGCTTTTAGAGAATAGTGCTTTTAGCTGCAAAGGAATAGGGCTCTTCCTGGGTAAAGACCAGAGTATAGACCAGGAGAGCAATAACTACAAATCTCCCTAGATCATACCACTTTGGAGGCATTGAAATATTGCAGATTCTCAGAACTAGCTCTGAAAACAGCAACATAAATAAGTCTGAAGTTTGGGACAGTGCCACCCAACCCCCAGGTGAGCAGAGCACAACTTCAACATAAAATTCAAAGTCAAGGAATGAACTGGGAAAAATGAATAAACAACAACAGTAACAAAAAGAACTGGAATATAAGAAGCTACTACAGTGGCAGGGGAGACCAAGGCATAAACTTGCGTCTTTGAAGAAGACAGCAATGTGAAAACAGCTACAAGCAAGGCTTCAAGGGAGGGAAAAGCTAATTGGACCCAAAACAAACAAGAATTACTGGAAAAGGTGAAGAAAGTGTTATGTCTCTTATACCAATGGCTTGTTAAAAAAAAAAAAAGGCACACACAAAAATGAAGAAATTATCTCCTTAAAAAAACAGAATTGGCCTAATAGTAAAAAAAAGAAAAAAAAGAAAAAAATCACTGAAGTAAGGGACTCTTTAAAAAGCAGAATTGGTAAAATGGAAAAGGAGTCCAAAAGCTCTCTGAAGAAAGAATTCCTTAAAAAATTAGAACTGGACATTGTAAAAGCTAACAACTGCATAAGACATCAAGAAACAAATTAAAAAAGACAAAAGACTTAAAAATAGAATAAAATATGAAATATATCATCAGAAAAATAACTGACCTATAAAATAGATCCAGGAGAGATAATTTATGAATTATTGGACCACCTGAAAGCTACAATGCAAAAAAATAAAAGACCCTAGATATCATTTTTCAAGAAGTTATCAAAGACAGGGCAGCTAAGTGGCACAGTGAATAAAACACTGCCTCTGGAATCAGGAGGACCTCAGTTCAAATCCAGCCTCAGATACTTGAGACACTTACTAGCTGTGTGACCTTTGGCAAGTCACTTAACCCCAATTGCCTTGCTTTCCCCTCTCCAAAAAACAAATAAACAAATAAAAAATTCAGACATTATCAAGGAAAATTATGCTGTTGTTCTAGAACCAGAAAACAGTATTCCATTAAATTCATATGCCCCATCTTGTTCAGCCATTCCCCAGCTGATAAGCATTTTCTCCATATGAACTGATGCAAAATTAAGTGAGCAGAACCAGATCATTATGCCCAGAAACTGCAATATTGAAATACTGACCTACTGTGAAAGACAACTCATCTGGTCAATACAATAATCCAAGATAGTTCCAAAAGACTCACGATAAAAAAATGCTAGACACCTACAGAGAGAGAGAACTGATGAACTCTGAGTACGAATTTAGGTATAATTTTTCACAGCATTTTTTTGTGATACAGCTAATACAGAAATATATTTACATGATTTCATATGTATAATCGATGTATCTTTGCCTTCTCAGAGGGTGGAGGAAAGGTGGAAGGGAGAGAAAGAACCTGAAACTCAAAATTTTAAAAGGAATAGTAAAAATAAAAAATAAATTTATTTAATAAGAAATGTAAAAAAAATAAGTCCTGCTCTATTTAAAGGAAAACATTAGAAAGGTGAAAACCTCAAGATCTGAGACAACAAAAATCAATCTGTAACACTCCTGTAACATCATATTTAATAATGTCATCTCTATTTCTGAAAAGCTTAACTACTCCTAAGAGTAACAAGATAAAAGGTTTTTGTCATATGCATTAAACATCAAATAGAATCAAAGAGACATATTATAAGGGAAGAACAGCTGGACTAGAAAATACAATAACTAGATCCTAATTCTGGTTTTGACCCTGTGTGATCTTAAGCAAGTCACAATCTCTCAGCCTCAGTTTCTGATCTATAAAATTAAGGAGGGAGAAATAGTTCTCTAAGGGCTCTTCTAGCTCTAAGATTATGATTTAAAATTACAATAAGTAAATAATTTTACCTTATAAAACCATTCAGGTCTCTAAAATTAAAAAAAAAAAACTCATGGACCTTTTACACTCTCAAAGATAGGAAATCCATAATTATCATCTATTTCTCTCTTCTTCTTTACTGCTGTATCAAAAAAGGGCAACTTATATTTGTTTCCTTCACTTAGATCCCAGCCCACTATGATTTCTACATATATTACACTTCTGGACAGCTCTCTCCAATGCCAATAATTATTTCCTTATTGCTAAATTGAATGGTCATCTTTCTTTTTCATCCTCTTCTTTATCTCCCTATAGCATCTGATCTTGTTCATAATTCCCAATGAAGCAGGCCATTTAGATAAGGCCCCTTGGCTTACTGAATCTGCTTATACAGAACAGACACCACTTCCCAACTGTCTAAGCCCTGGAATACCTAACTCAGGTGCTACCTTCTCCTGAAACCTTCACTGACCTTCATCACCAGGAGCTGAAAATAATATCAAACTCCTCAAATTGCCCATATCATTTTGCCTGAAGTTTTCCTTTGCAATTTATCATAGTCTTCATTGATTCATAGTTATTTGATTTTATTTAAGATCATAAACTAATTAAAGAATCTGTTTCATATTTATCCTTATATTCTCAGGGCCTTATAAGTACATGGACCATAGTGAATATTTAACAAATAAATGAATAGGTTGAAGAAATTGGGGAAGTTAACAATAGTGAGCTAAAGATTCAGGAGGGTTATCTTTGTCTTCAAAAGTCAACAGATGGTGACAGTACCTAATTAAGGTAGAGTCATGTGAAATATTAGTGAATGGGGTCTTAACGACCATTATCTGAACTTAGACTACTGACTCTAAAGTGCAACTTAGTTATCAGACACTTGAGTTTTGGAGGTATATTAGAGAAAGCTTCAATCCACCAGCAAGAATTAAAAATCTTGAAACTGATTTTAGCAGAGTAGTACACAATATAAAGAGACACATTTGAGGACTGTCTTGACTGGGAAAAGAAATCTCTCAGGTAGCAAAGTAAAAACTGATTGTTGGTAGTGAAAAGACTTGGATTTTTACAGTGGCTTTGCTTTTTACTAATATATTTTAATGATGTTTTCTTTTTAACAGTCTACATTTTCCCTTATATCTCTCCCTTTATTCCTCTGAGAGAACCATGTCTTATAAATTAGAAATTTTTTTAACAGGAACAGAAAAAAAAATCAGCTAAACTAAGAAATACAGAAAACATTTTTTTTTGCAGTGTTTCACACTCCTGTATCCTGACCCTTGCAAAGAAGCAAGGGATGGTATCTTCTCATATTTCTTTTTTGGAGTCAAATTTAATCATTATAATTTTGGAACTTTTTGTTCTGATTGTTTTGTGATTGTTTTTTTTTTTCTGTTTACATTGTTGTATATATTTCCTAACTGTTTATTTCACTTCATATCAGTTAATATGTATTATATCTATAACATGCTTCTTGGTATTCACCATTTTCATAATTTCTTATTGAATAGTAAAATCCATTTTACTCAAGTGCTATAATTTCTTGAGCTATTCCTCAGTTACTGGGTTTCTATTTTATATCCAGTTTTTGCTGCCACAAAAGTGCTGTGATAAATATTTTAGTGCATATGGAGGCTTTATTTTTGTCAACAGTTTCCTTATGAGAAATACTAAACAGCAAACTCTCTGGGTCAAATGTTATAAACATTTTAATCACTTTATATGTATAATTCCAATTACTTTCCAGAATGGTTGCACCAATTCACCCCTTCATCAGGAACATATTAGTGTTTTTGTCTTCATTCAATCCCTCCAATATTTTCTACTCCCAATTTATGTGATCTTTGCTGCTTTGCTAGATAAGAGATGAAATCATGGGGCAATAATAAAGATAGTGCCTGATTTACCTATCGATAGTATATGCAATAAAATTTTCATATGGAATTTTTTTCATAAACAGGACCATGTATTGGTAATGGAATTTAGAGATGCCCCTGTATGGGCTTGGTTTTTGGGTTGAGTGTTAAAACCCAGAGCTTGTGAATCCCACTTGTGGGATGGACTTGTTGACATTAAGAGAGAGGGCTCAACTGGGAGGAGCCGTGCATTGGGAGAGAGGCCCAAGCCTAGAGAAGGCCAGAAGGACTTTGGGAGAGCAGTATCCAATATCGTGGAACCTGAGTTGCTGAGAGAAAGACTGCTGAGAGCCCATTGGAACTGCCCAGGACTTTTGAGAACTGCCAAGAATTGATGAGGCATGGCTGTGATGCCGGTATTTTGTCTGTCTGTTTTGATGTTGTTTTGTCAGATTCACCTGCTGGTGAAGGACAATGCTGATGTTGTAGAGGTCCTGGAACCTGGCTATTGGTTCAGAAGCCCTGAAGGAGGATTTTCTTGTGGTAACTGCTCAGAAATCCTGGAAGAGGGCCTTGCTGATGTTTTCAGCGTTCCTGGAACTGTTCTACAGGCAGAGAGTGACTTGATGAGGACACTGGCTATGGCTTTGTTGAGCCTTGTCTCCCCAGGAACTGAGATTGCTGAGGGCTTGCCTTGAGTGAAGATGAAAGAAGGCCCTTTCCTTGGGTATTCAATGCTGAGCTTAACCTTGTAACTTAAGGGTGGATGGCCTTTTGTGCTCTCCTGCCCCTTCTGAGATTCAGGGGTAAGAAGCCTTTGAGTGATTGACCAAATGAATGTACTTTGTTCATGGTTGGAGACTAATCTCCATTTGAGAAGAGACTTTTGACTGACTAAATGAATGTACTGTCTAAGGGTGGAGTAGTACCTAGATTGAATTGAGAACTTGCTAAAGGAACAAGTTACACTGTATTTTGACTTTTTCTGTTCTGTGAATGTTTGCTGAATAAATGGGATTTACTACACTGGTAATCTGAACCTTGGAAGTTGCCTTTGCTTGGCATTACAGACCAATGAGTTGAACTTTAAATATATCATTCAGAAAATGGATGAGCAATTGCCCAAATAATTTCATTACACTGAATTGAGGCAGCATGATTTTGCAATGCAGAAGTCTACAACGTTATATACAACATTTCATTTTTCATCATATCTGAAATGCTATCTGAAACTAAAATCTTTAAATACCAGGAATATTGTTTTATGTATTTTTAAAAAGCTAAATTCTTTTTTTTAAAAAATGTATGGCTAATTATTAAAAGACTTTAAAAACCTTTTGATGAAGTAAAATGACAATGGAGAGGAAATCTGTTTCATAGGGGAAATTGTTACACCTTCAGGGATCATCTATAAATTTATTGAATGAGTTCAGAAGGGGAAGTCATCCCATAAACTGTATTGTGTGACTTTCCTGCACATCTTTGGGGAATAAGGTCAGACTAAGCTATAGATGGAAAAAGAGATATCTCAATTGACTCAACTGGCATATTGGGGTAAAAGACACAAGCTGGAAAGAGTTCCCAAAAAAAGTGGCTCTTTCCCCACTTTTTCCTCCTAGGACTTGCTAATTCACAGATACTGTGTATTATCCACAGATACCTTATTATATTATATCTTATTACAGCACTGTATAATATTTAGTGATACTATAATATAAACTGCGGCTAAATATTGGAAGTAAACTGAATTCTGAACTCAAAAAGGAGCCAGAGGCTAACTAGAGAGATATAAAAATGTAAAATCAGGTAGACAGCTCAGCCTCTGTCTATATGTTAGAAGTATAGGGGGCCTGTGTCAACAGGGACTAAACACATAACTTTTCAACTAAAACACACTTCAAAAAGCTGAAAAGGAAAAAAACTACATGGACTTCAAGGGCCATCATACTGTTCTGTAGATTCAAATGAGCCAAGTATTCTAAAAGTGTTATGCAAAGGTCTTTTTGCTCCTTAAAAAAATCTTCCCTCATCCTTACTCCTTCTTCAAACTTCCACCCCATTGTACTGCTTTCTTTCACTGCCAAAATTTTACTTACTTTCGTTTGTTGTCCCTGAAATATGGTTTCTTTGCAATTTTGAACTATGCCCAAAAGGCAATAAAAATGTGCATACCCTTTGACCCAGCAATACCACTTCTAGGTCTGTATCCCAAAGAGATCAGAAAAATGGGAAAAGGACCCAGATATACAAAAATATTTATAGCAGCCCTTTTTGTAGTGGCAAAGAATTGGAAATTGATGGGATAAGCACCAGTTGGGGAACGGCTGAACAAGTAGTGGTATATGAATGTAGCGGAATACTATTATGCTATAAGAAATAATGAGCAGGAAGACTTCAGAAAAACCTGGAAAGTCTTGAATGAACTGATGCTGAGTGAAGTAAGCAGAACCAGGAGAACACTGTACACAGTAACAAGCACAAGGTGTGATGACTAACTTTGATAGACTTATCTCTTCTTAGCAATGCAAGGATCTAAGACAACTCCAAGGACTCATGATGGAAAATGCTATCCACATCCAGAAAAAGAACTATGGAGTCTGAATGCAGATTTAAGCACATTATTTGCGCTCTCTCTCTCTCTCTCTCTCTCTTTCTGTCTCTCTCTTGCTTCTTTTTTAGTTTGTTTCTTCTTTCTCGTGGTTTCTCCCATTGGTTCTAATTCTTCTTTACAAAATGACTGATGTGAAAATAGGTTAAATGTGAATGTATATGTATAGCCTAAATCAATTTGCATGCCATCTTGGGGTTGCAGGAGGAGAGAGATAGGGAAAAAATCTGTAACACAAAATCTTATGGAAGTGAATGTTGAAAACTAAAAATAAATAATTTTTTAAAAATAAATATGGCTTATTTCCTTTCTACTTTGACAAAACTATTCTCTCAAAGGTCACCAACATCCTAATCATCCAATCAATTGGACTTTTGTAATTCCTCATCATCCCTGACACCTCTCTAGCACTGGAAATGATTACTAGTTCTTCTTTCTTGCTGTCCCTCCACCCCTTCCCTGGCTTATATGACACTTTAATTTCCTAATTCTTTTCCTGTAAAATTGACTCCTCTAACTCCTTCCTTCACTGTATCTTCTTCCTTCTGTCTCCCAAGGTTAGGCTCCATCTTAGTATGCTGACCCTTCCTCTACTTTTCCTCTGTATGTCTCTCTCCCCTCCTCAGTGCTCACAACTCCTGCTTTTACCTCAGTGATGGTGATTTTTTTAGTTCTATATTTTCAGACTCTTCCTTGAACTTCAGAACTCTACATCTTTTGGTGCTTAATATATCTCTTCCCGGATATCATGTCAACATTAGTTTCACTGGTGACAAACTAAATTTATCATTTTTCCCCTTAAAACCTATACTTCCTTCTTTTTTTCTCTAAATTCCCTGGAAAATTATTCTCACAGTCATATAGGTTTCAACTCACCTTTGACTAATAAAAACAAAAGCTCACATTTATAGAGTGTCTTAAGGTTTATGACAGCTCTTTTCCCTCCTCTCTCTCACTTCTCAGATCCAATTAGCAGCCAAACGTTATCAATTCTGTCTTCACCATTTTTCTTCCATTTATTTCCTGTTGTCCATTCCCACTGCTATCACTCTCATTCAGACTCTCATTATATCTTGCCTGGAAAACTCCAATAGCTTCTTACTTGATTTACCTGTCTCTAGTCCCAGCTCCAATCTATTGTATACTCCACTTTTCAGGAGGAATCACAGTATTATAGAGTAAGAAAGAATGTCAGAGGGTTTCTAGTCAATTGATATCTGAAAATGAACACTCACTATAAAATTTCTGAGAAGTGATCATACAGACTCTGCTTGAAGACCAACAACAAGGGGCAACCCACCACCTCCTTGAGCAAACTATTCCACTTTAGGTTAGCTCTCATTGTTAGATTTTTTTTTTACCCTTTTTATTTGCCTCTTTGCAACTTCAACTTGCAATGACAGCTACAGGTACTGGAAGAGAGGTATAAAATCCCTCCTGTACTATCCAACAGTCATTTCTTTTCCAGCCTAAACATACCTCATCTAGTTAATACTTAGCACTGACCCTAAAACTCCTATAAACTAAAACCTTCCATTACTCCCTACTTCCTCCTGAATAATGTACAAAGTCTTAGGCTGACATTTGAATTCTAATAATATGGCCTCAAGTTAATTACCCTCTTATTTCATATTATTCCCCTACATCTTGCTATGCTTTTCTCAAGCATAATTTCCAAAATGTGCCCCAGCCCTTATTCGATTTAATTAAACAAGCATTTACTGAATAATTACCCGGAACACAGTACTAGGGATTGAGTGTACCAAGGACAAAAATGAAGCAGTCTCCACCAGAAAGTGTGAAAACATTTATACAGATAAGTAAATTAAAAATCTATGTAAATAAAATAAAATGTATTTTTGAGGTGGTAGACAGCAGTAACAAATGTGGGAATGAAAGAAGCCTTATGTAGGAGGTGGTACTTTTTGTTGAGCCTTAAAGGAAGCTAGGGCAGCTAGGTGGCACAGTGGATGGATCACTGGGCTTGTAGGCAGAATGACCTCAATACAAATCTATCCTCAGACACTGTGTGACCCTAGGCAAATCACTTAATCCTGTTTGCCTTAATTTCCTCATCTGCAAAGTGAACTGGAGAAGGAAACGGCAAACCACTCTAGTATCTTTGCCAAGAAAATCCCAAATGGGGTCACAAACACCTAGACATGACTGAAACAAATGAATGATAACAAAAGAAAGCTAAGAGTTTTAAGAGGTAAGGAGAGAGTAGGGAATATATCCCACTTAAGATGGGACAAAATTTCCAAAGACACACAGGTAAGAAAGGGAATGTTTTCTATAGGGAATAGCAAATAGGCCACTTTGGCTGGTGCTCACACCAGAATAATCCCCACAGTCACACTTCCAGGACTAGGTTGAGGTGCCAGTTCCTTGATAACACTTTCCCTGATTTCTCAAGGCAGAGGTAGCCTCTTTCCTTGTCTGATTTTTCATAGCATTATATACTTCTCCTATGAACTTAGTATGTTCTCATTTATATTAAAATCATATAACCAGTCCTGTCTACACAGATAAACGGTAGGCTACTTGAGGTCAAAGACTATGACATGCATCATGTGTAGCAAGGTGGTATAGTATAGTGCCTTACACTTGGCAGATACTTCATACTTGTATGTGGAAATTAATTAATTAGAGAAAGTGCCCAGTGCTGTAATCAGCATAGAGTAGTAAAAGCACATTTTGCTGTCATTTCTTTAGCTTTTTAATTTTAATACAGCACCTATGAAATTATTCTACAGAGATAAATGCATAACAGTAGTCTAAATCTGATTTATTAAACATCAAAAATGCATGAGATACTATACCTTTCAGAGATTATGCAAATCCATTATAGTACTCAACTTCCAAGTAGAGCAAGGGGAACAGGGTAGGAACAAAGGAGAATGCTCAAATTTAGCAAAATGTTATGTATACAAAAGGTGATCAATAAATGTTTACCGACTAGCTGAATTGATCTCATCACTGATGCTAATGCAAATACTGGAAGTTATAATGTATTTTATACTAAGACAATTATTAGTAACCAATAAAAGCCTAAGAATCCATTAGAATGTGATGAGACTAAATGGAATTTCAAATCATCCAGATCCTGAAAATCTGGAGAGGCAGGAAGCTTGTTACTACTCTGACAGTTACTGAGTGCCATTATATACAGATCACTTTACTAGGTGCTAAGGAAGGAAACTTAAAAGAGAAGTGACACATAAACCCTGTCTTAGAGGAGTTTACAATTTAATAGAGTAGGTTGAGAGTGATCTGGACTACCTTAATAAGACACAAAATGGGGGAGGGTTCAACTTACCAGCTTGGCAGGTCTATTATTCTCCCATTTGATGATTTTATAACCAGAAATAAGGCTGATAAATATCAAATAAGGAAAAAATATGCAGAGAAGGGAAAGAATACTCTACAATCATTCTGTGTAACTCCTGCCAAAGTGGCTGTTTAAAGTATGAATTTAATAGGTACCACTTGCCCTCCCCAAGGATTTTAGCCCCTTAGATCTCTAAGAAGATTCACATCATTCATCTCCTACTCAGTGGAAAATCATGTATTAACTTACATAACTTTTAACTGTTTAATTGATATAATTCTTTAAAATAATTAAATTTAACAAAACATTTCTTTCTTACTCTTTAACTATCTACATAGGAACAAAAAAGTGGTTGAATAATATATACTATTCAGTTATGCTTCTGGTAGCTAGACTGTTGCTATTTTTTTTTGAAGGGGACCAATGACAACACAAGGGTGATGTCTTGACTTATCGCATGAATTATATTTAAATAACACAGAATTACACAGTCATCAGCTTTGCTGGCTCTTTCAGAGCCATCAACGTTCAGTGGCAAGGCAAAAGTCAAGACAACTGGTGATGATTCAGGATGCAGTGGGTGACCTTGGTGCCTTCAATGTCTAGCCAAGCTCTAAGCACTCCACAAGTGCCTACTTCAATTGCCTTCATGGCCACTATAACAAATTGTTTTCATCTACCCACTCCACTGGTGAAAGTCTTCATATGCTTGGGGTAGACATTCTCTCTAACTCACTGATGGGTTTGAGACCTATTGGTTATCCTTAACCTGATGTAGCCCTTCTGCTGAGATGATTTTATTGTGGTCTGGGTGCTATACATCCTTCTTGGAGACACAACTGAGATTTGGGTGACAGGTGAACACCAAAAGAGGATAAGCATCCCTAACTGAAGTGGTTCTCAACCTTCCTAATGCCATGATCCTTTAATACTGGTATGTGGGCATATCTGCTTTTGGGCGGACCCGCCTGGAGATGGATAGAGGAGTGGTGTCTCAGTTCCTAAGACCATCAGAAATATGTGTTTTCCAAAGGTCTTAGGTGACCCTGTTTGACCCCCAAAGGGGTCACAACCCACAGGTTGAGAAGTGCTGCTCTATATTGATGTATATCTTTGACCACACAGCAAATGAATGATGAACTGGGCCCTGAATTCCATAATATGAAAAATCAGGTTTTACTCTCCAGATCACTTTCATCTTATCTGATGCCACTTGCAGCTACAGTAGCATATCTTAAGACCATAAGATCATAAATATAGAGTGGTAAGTAAACTTAGAAATCATCAGACCCACCCTCCTCATATTATAAATGAATGAGCTAAGTCCCAGAGAGATTAAATGATTCACACAGGTAGTGAAGGAAAGAGCCAAGGTACAGACCCAGCTCTTCTAAGTCCAACTCCAGTTCTCTTTCCATTATATCACACTATCTCTTTGACTGTATAATGCTGTCTCTCCAATAAGTTTCAGAGAAGGAAGTCAGCTGGTCACATAAAGATAATGAAACCATGGGCTATCCAGTGGCAAAACAGTACTATGAGAGAGGAGAACCAAAAAGAAAGCTCAAAAGCATTAAGTAGATAGAGTTGATATGAAAAGATGGATTAGAAAATTCACCAAATAAGAAAACATAAAAAAAACTGAGAGATCTGGCTCATGGAGGAAGAACACATATTGATGAAATCATGGGGCCAAAGTACCTGTTTCCTTGCATAAGTATACATACTATGACATCATTAATACTCCCTACTTCTACGACTACTTTCCAAACAGAATAAAACAAATGGTCAGAATTGGGGCACTCCATATTATACTCCATCTTTCTGTTACTTCTTATTTCAGTAGCCATCTCTATGCCATTGCTTTTCATTTCCCCCAAGAGACACTTGATTTGATTTCTGTATTTACCTAACAAGTAGTTCTTAATGCATTAGCCTAAATTCTTCCTATCTTCACAGTTTAAGTAGAGGACAAAGTTAATCACTTTTCATTGCTAACACCTAGTTTCAATTTTTATGAAAAAGAACTAAAAAGTGACTAAATCTATGCACAGAATGAAGTCAATTTTACCAGACAGCCTTATTGAGTCAGAGCAAAAAGTCCATTTAGTAGTGATGGAGTGAAATCTTCATTTTTCTGTTTCCTTTACTGCCAGAAGCTCTTCCCTAACAAAAATCAGTTTTACTAATGACATGAAAAACTTCACTATTAGCAAGAGGATTTGTGAAAGCTCTTCTTTCTGGCAATAGTTGTTATGGATAAAAGATAATTAACTTGCCGAAGGTGAGCAAATAGTGCTAATAAGATTCTACTGCTTTTAAAAATTCTACCTAGAGCTGCTTCAACTGTAAAAATGTTGACCAGGCTTTGTCAGAAATAGAAAACTTTTTTAAAAATCTCAGTCTCATGTCAGGAGTGTCACATCATTAGTGAGATACCTCAAAGGAAGAAAATGACTGGAAATGATTTCTGATTTCAGAAGAACCATGCCTAACTGAGAATTTTATTTTTTTAAAGCAAAACACAATTTCAGATTTCCATGCTGCCAGAATTTCCTCTTCTTGGCACTTCAAAGATAGATTGGCTTTGAAAAGAGAAAGAACATTTTGTGTACTCCCCCATGGTTTGGTAACTTCAAAACAGACTGGCATCTAGAGCAGTTTGCAGGGAGAGGGTTAATTTAAGAGTGAGGAGAGATGTAGCTAATCCACTCCCTTAGGCAAAAGTGGAAGTCACTGTGCAGCAAGAGATTTGGGGGGGGGGGGGGGGAGGGGAGGAAATGCAATCTTTCTCACTTAGGAAAATGCTTGTGTTTTTTTCTCGGAAGATATAAAATGTAGATAGATACATCTTTTGCAAAAAAAAAAATGTGTAAAACCTGGTTAAATCAAACAACTTTATGTAATGAATAATTAAATTAGGGAGAGAAAGTTCACTAAGGTTTACATAACACACTCATATAATTATTTTTTTTCCAATTATAAAGATTTCATGTTTGAACAAACACCTTTCTTCTAAGCTGCTGAACATATTCAAAGATGAATTAAACTATTTGAGTAAGTTAAGCAATTAAGATGAATGAGAAAGTTTCATTTGCTTTCTAAACCATACGTTCCTCATGAATGCCTTGCACTGACCCACAAACTGAACAATAAGAAGTATGCTAAAAGGTACTGTCAGAAGGCTGAAAGCTGAAAGATACAAGCTTTGTCTAAATGCATCCAGAGAGCTACAGCAAATTGTCATGTCATGCATTTTGTCCCCTTGCTTGTAAAAACCTAGATAATCATGAGACCCTTTGGCCTTCCTGCAGTGTCAGATTAAGTCAAACCACAAATGCATATACTTATACCTGAATTCCTGTACTTTTAAAATGCTTAACTATTTAATTTATATTTCATTAGAATAGTGTATGTGTCAACTAATGCTTTGGGCTCTCTGAGAGATAAAACACCAAGTAAATCCAATCTGTTATGATGATTGTTGTCCTGATTATTATTAGGCCCATCTGTCTCATAACAGAAGACATCCTTATTTCTCATTCATATATTACCTTTCCCTCATATTGCTCAAAGAACTTTATATTTTAAAAAAGCTTGTGTTTTTTTCCCCATAAGAAGTATACCTAATATTTTTTAGCTCACTGTATTAAATAAAAGTGTTTACTTCATTCCCCATCCATAATTGTTATGAACAAGATTTTGGATTTCTTGAACCATTCTATTATGCCTTCCTTCCCCAGGAAACTCAACATTGGGAAATCTCATTATCCTACAAAACTGAATTTGCCTGGCATTCATATCTCATCTGCTCCCCAGATTGGACCCTCTGGGTAGAGAGTCAGGGCTGTTAGCTCCAGGGCCTCTAATTAAGAATAAGGTTCAAAACACTCTTCTCCGCATTTACCACCAGCTACAATGCTTTTGGATTTCTTTGGACTTCGACATCACATCCCCCATCATGACACTTCCAGCTCCCCTCCTTTCACCTTTCTTTTGCGGGTTGTCTCCCTTTATTAAATTGTAAGCTCCTTGAGGGCTGGGATTATCCTTTTTGAAAATTGTATTTCTATGCCTCCCTCCCTCTCTCCAATAGATAGTAATTGTTGCAAAGAAAGATCTCATTCCACTGTGGTCTTAATGAAGCAAAATGCTTCCATAATTCTAAAATCAGCTCTGTAATAATTACAATAATTAGATCATACAATAAATAGATCATATAATAATTAATCATATGACAATAATTAGATCTATCTTAAAAGATAGAACAAAATCCACATTATTTGAAGTATAAGTTTCAACAATTCTTTCTGGGTTTTCTTGAATGATGTAAGACCATTAGGGTACATTTACTTTTTTAATTTTTTATATTTTACTTTACCCAATGTGATATAAAAATAATTTTTAACATTTAATTGTTTTTAAATTTTAAGTTCAAAATTTCTTCTCTCCCTCTCTCTCCTCCATCCTCATTGAGAAGGCAAGCAATTTGGTATAGGTTATACATGTTCAGTCACACAAAATATATTTCAATATTAGTGACAATGCAAAAGAAAATAGACCAAAAAATGAAATTTTTAAAATGTATGCTTCAACCTACATTTAGACTCCAACAGTTCTTTCTCTGGAGGTGGGTAGCATTTCTCATCATAAGTTCCTTGGAATTATCTTGGATCACTGTATTTCTGAGAATAGTCAAGTCACTAACAGATGATCATTGTACAATATCGCTATTACACTGTACAGCATTCTCCTGGTCTTTCTCACTTCACTTTGCATAAGTACACATAAGACTTTCCGTGGTTTTCTGAAACCATCTTGTTTGTCATTTCTTATAGTGCAATAGTATTCTATCACAATCATATACCACAACTTGTTTAGCCATTCCCCAATTGATGGGTATCTCCTCAATTTCTAATTCTTTGCCACCACAAAAAGAATTGCTATAAATGGTTTGTTTTATATACAAACAGGTTCTTTTCCTTTTTAAAATCTCTTTGGAATATAGACCTAATAGTGGTATTATTAAGTCAATGGATATGCCCAATTTTATACCCTTTGGGGCATAGTTTCAACTTGCTCTCCAAAATAACTGGATAGGTTCACAACTCCACCAACACTGCATTAGTGTTCCAATTTTCCTATATCCCCTCCAACATTTATCATTTTCCTTTTCTGTCATATTAGCAAATCTGATAGGTGTGAGCTGGTACATCAAGAGTTGTTTTAATTTGCCTTTCATTAATCACTGGTTATTTGGAGCATTTTTTTCATATGACTATAGATAGCTTGATTTCTTCCAAAAACAGCTTGTTCAAATCCTTTGACCATTTATCAATTGAGAAATGACTCATATTCTTATAGATTTGACTCAGCTCTCTCTATATTTGAGAAGTGAGATCTTTCTCAGAGAAACATTGTAAAAATTTTCCCCATTTTTCTACTTTCCTTCTAATCTTGGCTGCATTGGGTATGTTTGTGCAAAAGCTTTTTAATTTAATGCAATTAAAATTATCCATTTTAATTGCCATTATCCTCTCTATTTCTTGTTTGGTCATAAATTCTTCCCTTTTCCCTAGAACTTACAGGTAGAATTTTCCATGCTTACCTAATTTGCTAATGATAACATCTTTTAGGTCTAAATCATGTACCCATTTTGATATTAACTTGATATATGGTATGAAATATTGGTCTATACTGTTTTCCACTTTTCCGAGAAATTTTTGTCAGATTGTGAGTACTTGTCCAAAAAGGTTGCATCTTTGGGTTTATGAAACACTAGATCACTATGGTCATTTACTACTACATATAGTGTACTTTCTCTATTCCACTGGTCTACCACTCTGTTTCTTAGCCAGTGCCTGTTTGTTTCAATGATTAGCACTTTGTAATAGAGTTTAAGATTTGGTACTTCTAGACTACTCTGCACATTTTTTAAAAATCGATTACCTTGATGTTCTTGATCTTTTTTACTTCCAGATGAATTTATTATTATTTTTTTGGTTGTATAAAATATTTTTGATATTTTGATTCATAAGATACTGAATAAATAAATTAATTTAGGTAGAATTGTCATTTTATTATTATATTGGCTTGGTCTAATTATGAGCAATTAAGATTTCAGTTATATTTATTATTAATTAAAATAATAACATACATAAGCAACCTTACGATCTGCAAAGAGTTTTGCTCACAAAAAATCCTATGATGTAAACAACACTAGGTTATTCTCTTTTTATAGATAGGAAAATTGAGACTCAAAGTATTGGAATAAATTCCTCAAAGTCCCACAGTTTACATCACAGGAAGGACTCAAACCTAAGTCTTAATAACTCCAAGTGTATAGTTCTTTTTTTTAAATTAACTTTTGTTCATTTTTAGTTTACATCATTCATTTCAATGAGATTTTGAGTTACAAATTTTCTCCCTGTCTTCCCCCTACCCACCACCCCAAAACAGCAATCCCACTGTATATCCCCTCCCCCAATCTGCTCTCTCCTATATCCTCCCCCATCACCCCTCTGACCTTCCGGTAGGGCAAGATAGATCTACCTACCTCAGTGCCTGTATATCTTATTACCCAGTTTCATGTAGATAATAATAATAATAATAATACTATATATAAAATATATATTTTTAACATTTGATTTTAGAACTTTAAATTCTAGATTCTTTCCCTTCCTCCCTTGTCACCCACCCCCACTGGAAAGACAAGCAATTCAATACAGGCCATAAGTGTGTAGCTACACAGAACATCTCCACAATGGACATATTGTGAGATACTGATTATATGTCCCTCCTTCCCATCCTACCCCCTCTTGTTCTATTCTTTACCCTGTCCCTGTCCCTTTAAAGAAGTGTGTGATTCTAACAACCCTTCCCCCCAACCTGCCCTCCCCTCCATCATCCCCCCTCCTATGCTCTTCCCCCCTACACTCTTGAAGGGCAAGATGCCCAGTTTAGAGTGTATGCCATTCCTTCTCTAAGCCAAATTCATGAGAGTAATGTTGACCCATTCCCTTTTGTCTTCCTGTTCTTTGTAATAGTGGTATTATTAAGTCAATGGATATTGTAACAGTTATCCCTTGCCTCTTCTATATGAGGTGATTAACACCATTCCGTCTCTGCCTGTCTCCTCTCATTGTATTCCTCTCCCATCTCTCAATTTCATCTTTTAAAATATCATCCCTTCCTATTCAATTGACCTGTGCCCTCTGTCTGTGTATACATATATACACATGCTCACATATGTATTCATAAGCATATATACCCATACATATATATATATACACACAGTTATATTCCCATCACCTGTGCCACCTAGGCTCATACTGAGAAAAGTTTCATAAGTTACAATTATCGTTTTTTCATGTTGGCATGTAAATAGTACAACTTTGATAAGTTTCTTATGATTTCTTTTCCATGTTTACCTTCTCATGTTTCTTGTATTTGAATGTCAAATTTTCTATTCAGTTCTGGTTTTTTCAACAAGAATGCTTGGAAGTCCTCCACCTCATTGAATGACCATATTTTCCCCTGGAACATTATACTCAATTTTGCTGGGTAAGTGATTCTTGGTTTTAATCCTAGCTCCCTTTATCTCTGGAATGTCATATTCCAGGCCCTTTGATCCCTTAATGTAGAAGCTGCTAGATCCTGGGTTATCCTGATAGTGTTTCCACAGTATTCAAATTGCTTCTTCTTGGCAGCCTGTGATATTTGCTCTTTGATCTGGGAACTCTGGAACCTGGCTATAACATTCCTAGGAGTTTTCTTTTTGGGATGTTTTTCAGGAGGTGATTGGTGAATTCTTTGAGTTTCTATTTTGCTCCCAGGTTCTAAAATATCAGGGCAATTTGCCTTGAGAATTTCTTGAAGGATGCTTTCTAGGTTCTTTTTTTGATCATGACTTTCAGGTAATCCAACAATTTTTAAATTGTCTCTCCTGGATCTATTTTCCAGGTCAGTGGTTCTTTCAATAAGATATTTCACATTGCCTTCTATTTTTTCATTTTTCTGGATCTGTTTAATTGTACCTTGATTTCTCATAAACTCATTTGCTTCCATTTTCTCCATTCTAATTCTGAAGGAATTATTCTCTTCAGTGACCTTTTGAGATTATTTTTTCATCTGGCAAATTTGGCTTTTTAAGGCATTCTTCTCCTCATTGGCTTTTTGGGCCTCTTTTGCCATTTGAGTTAGTCTATTTTTTAAGGTGTTATTTTCTTCAGTCAGGTTATTGACTCTCTTTTCATGATTTTCTTGCATCATTCTCATTTCTCTTCCCAATTTTTCCTCCACTTCCCTTTTTTGGTTTTCAAAATCCTTCTTAAGCCCTCTATGGCCTGTAGCTAGTTGACATTTTTCTTGAAAGCTTTTGGTGTAGGAGTTCTGACTGTGTTATCTTAATCCTTTCCATTCTTTGATCCTTTTTGTCCCCAAAAAAGGAATCTAAAGTTGGATTGCTGTTCTTGTTTTTCTTCCTTTGCCTGCTCTTGTTGACAGTCAGTTACTTGACTTTTGGGCTCAGTGGAACTCTGCTTTCAGAGGGGAGAGCTTTGTCCCAAATCACTGGGGTTTTTGCAGCTGCTGGAGCTATTAGGAGGTTGCTGTTTCTGCAGCCCCCACCAGCTTTGGCTCACTGGTCATGCACCTTAGGACCACCACCCAAGACCACAATTCCAGTCCAGGAGGGTTAAGGAAAGAGCACTTTGCCTCTAAATGGTTGCTTGGCCCCCCAAAATCTGTAGGCCGGGAGCTCTGAAGCAGCCATGTGGAGGCAGCTGCAGGGCCACCGTGCCACTTCTTGCCCTGGGGGCAGTTGGCCAGACTGCTCCTTTTCCCCAAATTTAGCTGAGTTTCACTGACCTTTCACTTTGTCCTTGTTTCTTATGGGTTGATAATTCTAGAAACTACCACAGCTGCTGGTGATCCGCTCTCCTGAAAGCTCCAGCAGCGGCTTGTCCTGGCTGCGGTTTCAAACCAGGCTGGTTTCGGCTCCTGTTGTGCTGTGATGAACCCTTCCTGTTCCCCTGCTTGGCTGCCTTCAGTGGGAGCCTTGTTTCTCTGTCATTTTGTGGGTTCTGGAGATCTAAAATTTGTTTAGAGTCATATTTTAGAGGTATTTGCGTTGGTTACAGCAAGAGCTCCCAGAGTTCTCCTGCTTCTACTCCATCATCTTGGCTCTGCCCCCCAAGTCTATAGTTCTAATATATCACATTGCATGGATACTGTACCACCTAACACAAGAATATAAGCAGAAATTTTTGTTGGTGGTGTTTTGAGTTTAGCAACTTCAAGTAAATATTGGCTCAATTACTTACAAACTAGGTACATAAATCATTTTAAGGTAGAATAACAAGAAGCTAATTTTTATGGTATTAGACTACAGAAATTCTCCAAAGTTTAAAAATTTACTACTATTTGAAATGCAAGTAAAAGTCTTCAATCATTTACGTACTTAATATTTACTGAGTTTTTCTGTTATTTTTCTGCTAAATCAGTTTCACACTTGGCTGAAAGAAGATACCATAAAAGTTTTGATTAATGGCCCACTTTCAATCTGAATGGAAGTCTCTAATGGAGAGCTGCCAGTCTCTTTATCTGGCCAGGTTCTATTTAACAGTTCCAACAGAAATTTGAATGAAGGAAAAAGCATTAAAGCAGTATGAAGAGACTTGACAAGCTGCAGTAGTTCACATAAAATTGTCTACAGATGAGTAACTTTAAAATTTTGGGTAACTTCAAATTCATTGTGAATCAATAGTGTGATATGGCTATGAAAAAAGCTAGTATGATCTTGGGCTGATTGTAATTTATAGTCACTATAAATATGTGTGTGTGTGTGTGTGTGTGTGTGTGTGTATTTTATAGAGATACATGCGATATATACTGTAAACACATCTACATGGCTATATAATTTATATTAACACACTATATGTTAACTCATTAGCTTATTCTATTTGCATTCCCGTATGTAGTACAGTTCATGGCACACAGAAGTCAAGTAATGATATTTATTATTTGACTGATGGATTGCATTTTGGGCACTTACATCAGAAACACTTATTTGACCAACAATTCAGGGCAATTAGAGGTCGGCTTAAAATAACCACATCCAAAGCTGAATAAACGTATTCCTGCCTAAACTAATCTCCTTTCATAATTTCCCCTTTTCTGTCAGTGGCACTAATAATGTTTTTACTTGCACATTTATAATGTGTTCTCAAAGATAATACTTTTTATTCAATTTATTAATAGATGTATAACATATAATATTGACACATAAATCAATTATAAATCAAATTATCTATAAATTTAGAAATTTATTCAATTGACATCACTACCATGGAAATCTAGAACCTCATCCTCACTTGCCTGAACTAACACAATAACTTTCTTACTGGTCTACTTAATTCTGTCTCTCATCTAATCTATTCACACTTTGGCCAAATTAATCTGCAATAATAATATGTGCCATGGTAAAGGCCTAGAACTCTCCATGAAACTTACTCTTTTCTTCCATAGGCAAATGACAAACTTTGCTTCTCTAGTGTCTCACTTCCAGTTTCTTACTGCCAACAAACCTTCTCTGAACCTGGACTCCACAGTACCTCGGTTAGTCTACAGGAGAGGCGCAATCTCCTTCCTGTTGCTGCTCACAAGTCAGTTTTCTGAAGGAACATGTTATTTTTATTCTCAAGCGCTTTGTTATTTAGATGTATAGGAAAAACATTCTAGCGGTTAATACGTACATTCACAGATCAATTAATCTTGATCTGACCTATAAATGTAATGGAAAATGTACGTCTCTTTACCAACTCCTTTTCCCTTTCTGAGCCCTTTCTTCCTAACTAACCTAATCCTAGCCAAAATCGATGCTGGATAAAATCAGTTTCTTTTTGACAGATTCAGATTGGCAAAAAGATTATCTTCTCAGCCCATTTCTATAAGTATCTAGCAATGGAGCAGAAGTTGTGGTTGAAGAAGGTGACACATTTTGTTAATGTACTGGCATGGGAGGATACACTTCTTCCCCAGAAGGTTCCCACTTCTTCTTCAACAAGGGTCCTGTATTTCACATTCCTTTGTCCCAAGGTAACATTTTCAAGGGGGCAGACTAATTCAATCATGTTATCTCTCTGAGGCCTTGCCACATGCAGGAAACCCTAGATAAGTAAGCGGGATAGTGGGTAGTAACAAATTCAGCCCTATTTCACCCCTATCTATATGTTTTTCTGCCATCTCCTTAATTCTAGAGCTCTTCTCTTCACGTGCCTTTACATGACTTGTGCTCACTGAAACTGAGAGTTTTCCTGTAAATACACTTCTCTTGACAACTTCTCTAAGGCTAGCTGCTTTTTGTCTCATGAGACTTTACACTTAGGGCCAGAACAAGGACTAGAAATCATCATTACTTCCTTCTGCTACTTTCTTACGCACCCTTTGCCACCATGTCTTAGAAACCACCTCTCTTCCTCTAAATTTCAATTTGTTCTTTCCATTTCCTTGTTGATATCATTTATGGATTTGTAGGCCACTGTCTCTTACTCAGGTGCAGCTAGCTGTTATAGTGGATAGAGTGGCAGGCCTGAAGTCAGGAAGATTCATCTTCCTGAATTCAAATCTTACCTCAGACAGTTACTAGCTGGGTGACCCTGGGCAAGTCACTTAACCCTGTTTGCCTCAGTTTCCTCATCTGTAAAATGAGCTGGAGAAGGAAATGACAAACCATTCCAATATCTTTGCCAAGAAAACCCCAAATCAGTCACAAGGAATCAGACATGACCGAATGCTTAAACCAAAACCAATTCTCTTACCAAGAAGTTCAGTGTCTGGGTCATAGTCTCCTTCATGTGAGCCTCTTAACCCTTTAAACACCATGGTTCTTAATCTCTTCTGCCTCAATGACCCCTCCTTCCAAACTACTTCAACCATACACAAGAATGCGACTAGACCTTAGACCTTCTCTACTGTAGTACGGTTGAATTTATCTCAGGTGCCATAATACACTTCTAAAACTTTGCACAGTCCTTATCCAACTTGATTTCCCAACCATGTCCATCTGTAAAACCTGTTGCAGTGAAAAAAGTCCAATATAGAACAGAAGTCAAGTGAACTTGCAGCAAACATAACAATGTAACACAAGGGAGTTTGTGAAATTCAGACTTCATCCAATGCAAATGCAAATTTTCTACAGTCTTTTCTCACGAACAGGATTTCCCTGAAATTCATTAGAAATATGCAAAGATAAACTCATATGAAAGATTTCAGGATCTATTTTTTTTTAATTTTCACAATTTCCCAGCCACTCTCACACCATGTCACTTGCTCTTAAGTCATCATTTCTATCTCTCTGTCCCCAAGAGAATCCTGGACTCCCCTCCACAGTCACCCAACTGTGACAAACAAAATTTTGCCGTATCTTGTCTAAAACAACATCCTCTTGCCACTCACAGTCATTATGGAAAGGATGCTCTACCCTTCTGCCTCTCTTCATTCCCTTTTCTTTCCTCCTCACATGTTTTGTCTTCTCCAATTAGAATGTAAGATCTTTAGGTCAGTGACTGTCTAGCATGCTTGCATTTCCATTTTCTATACTTAGCACACTGCCTGACTCATTCTATCTATCTTGCTAGTCAGCCAGCAGCTATAGATCATCTATCTATTTCAGAACATTCAACTGAACTTATGGCATATATTGGTATCCTTTAGTAGTATCCTGAATTTTGTCACTACAATCAATTCCTATTAGATCTGGGGACAAGCCAGACAGTGATGAAGCTTTCAGTGACTGAGATGAAATGAAAACCTCATTTCATTTGCTTGGCCATAATTTTAAGCGAAATATCAAGGGCAAAAACAGAAATTTCTAGCCCTTACTTTAAAAAAAATCAAATTGTTACATGCTTAGGTAGAATCTCTTTTTCACTAAAGGTTGTTGCTTTCAGTTATCTCCTGAAAATCATGTAGCTGTAACTAAGTACTTTAGTAAAATTCTATGCTTAAAAAAAAAACTTAACTAACCAAGCTACTCAAGGGCTAGGATATTCTGGTCAATGGAATGTATTGCTTCATAAGTGACCAGATATTGCTTTGTCCTTCAACAGTTGTTGAAAATCATTGATAATCTAATATTATACCCAGACTGATTTAATAGTTAAAAATAAAAAAGTATAGTGATCATGATTGTCTTTATCTAATAACCCAGGATCTTACTGTGCCTTAGGGTGATAATTCATCTGACATTAGTTATATTTAAACAAAATTCATATGCAGACATAGAAAGCGAACTGTATTGACCTAAATGTATACTTGACCCAGAACACAATCTGAAAAAATTTAGTATAGAGGGAAAAAACCCAGTTATTTGAGGGTTTTGGTGAATTAATTCTGGTTCACTGAGCTTTCAAAAAGGAACACATTAGGCACAGTTTCTATCAGTCTTTGGTCAACATGAAGAACCCTGAATACTGCACCCAAAGCAATACTTGAGGACATTCTATTTCCTAAGCTCTTCCATACAGGAAGAGCTCATGAAAAGAGCAGATGTTTCAAAATTATGGTCATTGGTTTTGCATCCAAAATCCCAGGACATTAAAAAAGGTTCTTCTTGCCAAAAAAAAAAAAAAAAACACCCTCTCTAATCATGCCTTCTCCTCATCCACAGGCACAGGTTTCTATTCAGAAGTATCCAGATGGCCATAGTGTAATGAGTTTCCTGTTAAAATCAGTAAATTCTCAAATTATTATTATAGAACATTACTTCTCAATTCTGGTGAATCATTTCCTTGACCTAGAGGTATACTCCTCATCAGAAAATTTCCCATGTAGTATTATATTTTTCATTTTAATTGTTGAAGCTTTTCCCCAACTGATTACAAATTTTATTATTTATTCAGCAATATGATGATTATAGTTTAAATTAAGGTTAAAAATAAAATATCAAGGATTATACATCAAGGTCCATTTTTAATAACATAGTAGTCTTTGATTTAGGGAGTAATCATAGACAACCTGATATATTATTCAGGCTTATTTAGTCAGGCTTGCATACTCATAAAAATATGGCATAATAAAAAATAAAATTGCTAGTTTAGAATGGGAAAAAAACCACAAAATTCAATAACATGCCTTCTTACAGTTTCTAGAAAATCAAATTCAAATTGTTATCCTCTCCAAGTGAAAAACTTGAATCAATGGAGAAAGTTTAATATGGAGTTAAAGTATAAGTAGAAAAGAGTAGGCATCAAATTGTGACTCTGGTGTATATCATTCTTTTAAAAAATCAAAAAATAACTTGCCCCTCCCAAGTGAAAACAAGAATATCAAATTTGAAGATGGTAAAATATCAGCATATAAATTCAAAATACTCTTCTGTTTCTATAAACTTATAAATATTTATAATCCTTAGGTAAATTTCTCTGGTGTAATGATCATAAATTCTTTACATACATATCTCATATTCAATTAAATCAAAGAAACAAGCATTATACACCTGCTATGTTCAAGTGGAACTAGTGATACAAAAATGAAAATGAATGTGCTTTTAAAGATCAAAAAATCTAGGTTGCAGCTAAAAATAAGTAAATAGAGGAGAACAAAGGAGACTGGAGAATGGCTAATGGTTTGGTTTAGATGGATCAAAGAGATCAAATCATTCAGGAAAGATAACTTTGTCATTTACTTCATTTACACACAATTCTCTTAAAAGGCTAAAAAATTAATTAGAAATCTAATAAAAAGCTTATAAATATTAATATTTTGCTTAACTCTAAAAAAGTTCCGTAGGTTTCCATTGGGTGAATTTCTATCAAAGAAAAATTATATTCTTTGGTCTGTCTACAAATTCATTGATTCCCTATGCATCTTTAAATTAAGTAGCAAGACCTGTGGGACTTCAAGGAATACTATATTAATATGTCTAAAAATATCTTTGCTATTTTGCAAGGCAGCAACAAAACTTCATCTGAATTTGAGCTACCTTTAACTGTATGTCAAGGTGCTGGATATTTCAGATAAATACAAATATATACATAATTATTAAAATGAGATTGTTTCTGGAATTATTTCTATTTTAAATTTTGAACTCTTCATTAAGGGAGGAAAGTAAAGTTGAAAATAAAAATAAAAACAATACAGTTTGGCTTGATTTTTAATTTTTCTTTTTTACCATTTTCAAACATTTTTATTTAAATTTTTGAGTTCCACATTCTATCCTTCCCTTCCTCCCTCCCTTCCCTCTTCCCTGTGATGGTAAGCAATCAAATATTGGTTATACATGTGCAATTATGCAAAACATTTTGATATGTCATTTTATATATGACTATAATAAATAGAAAAAAATGAAAGGAAGAAAGTGAAAATAGCATGTTTCTGTCAGTATTCAATGAATATAAATTCTCTGTTTGGAGATGAATAATATGCTTCATCATTAGTCCTTTAGGATTGTCTTGGATCTTTGTATTGCTGAAAATAGCTAAGTCCTTCATGGTACTTCACAAACAATGTTGCTGTTACTGTGTATGACATTTTCCTGGTTTCATTCACTTCACTATGCATCACATCGTGTAAGTCTTTACAGGTTTTTCTGAAATCATCCTACTTGTCATTACTTATAACACAATAATAGTCCATTACAATCATATTCCACAGCTTGTTTAGCCATTCACCAATTGATGGGCATCCTTTTGATTTCAAATTCTTAGTCACCACAGAAAGAACTGCTATAAAGATTTGTGCATAAATAGGTCCTTTTCCCTTCTTTTTTTTTTTTTTGGATGTCTTTGGGATATAAACCTAGCAGTGGTATTGCTGGATCAAAGAGACTGCAGAATTGAATAGACCTTTAGGCAAAGCTCCATATTGGAACTCTTCAGAAAGGTTGGATCAGTTCAGAACTGTACCGACAGTGTGTTAGCACCCCAGTTTTCCCACATCCCTTCCAACATCCAACATTTTCCTTTCTTCTCATATTAGCCAATCTGATGGGTGTGAGTAGGCACAATGTTATAGTAATGTAATCTGATCCCTTTGTATTGGCAAAACTAACAGGTACTTAGCACCTAGCTTGAAATTAATTAGATCAAGCCTCTGTTAAGAAACAAAAGGCATGAGTCTCTGTTGTGATGTAACAGGAAGTTGCCTTTGTAACAGGAAGGAGAACAGGGAGGAGCTAATAGTTAAATAAAGAGAAGCCCTAGCTGGAATTTCAGATCTTCTTGGAGCCAGGTTATGGAGACTGAGGAAAATAGGCCCAGGCTGGAGAGAATGATTTTTATTTTGAGAACCTAAATAAAGTGATTTTGATTCTGGGAACCAGCTGAAACTTTGGCTGAGTCCAAGAGCCAGCCAAGCTGCTGAGGATTTCCAAGGACCAGCCAGAGCTACAGAAGACTGAGGAAGCATGAGTGTGGTGCCAGTATTTTGTCTGTTTGTGGCTTTGTTAAGCCTTGACTTCCCAGGAACAGAGACTGTGAGGGACTTAAGGTGGACTGGACACTGTGAGTTTCAGTGTGGTACAGGAACTGCATGGAGAACTGAACAAGAAGCTGGGAGCTGTCTGCCATTGAATCCAGGTGACAGTTTGGTGAATCCAGTAGGAGCTAGGACCATGGAAGGGGATCCAGGGAATCTGAGAGCCTACCCCAGGTCAAGATAAAAAGATCTCACTGTGAATACTGAGTAGTGACTGATCCAGATGTGAGTTTTTGCGTTGGGACTCACTTTGGGAAGAGTTGTATGATTTGGCCAGATGAGACTCACCCTCCTCCCCTTTTGAAAACCCAGATGTTGGTGCTTCCCTCTCTGGTAACTAAGTAGGTATGGATGTAATGGCCTGAGAGCTGGAAGCCTTGTCTGTTGTATTGTGTTATTTTCTGTTGAGTAGTGATTGATGGAATTGTAATTTATTTGTGATTGTACTTTGTGACTGAATTAAGGACTCTGTGATTGACTAAATGAATGTACTACCCAGTGGTGGAGGACTTTGATTTTTGTGTTTTGTGTCCCTTAAGGAGGCAAGCTTCCTTAATGATTCAATGATTAAGGAGGCAAACCTCCTTAAGGATGACTGAATGATTGAGTTACTAAATGACTGATTGACTAGATGATTGTACTTTGTTCAAAACTATATGACCACTGTGGTGAAAACTATGTGGCCATTTTAGTGATAAGTTGGTGTGAATACTGTATTTTAATTTTCTGTGATAAGTTGTAATATTGTGAATGCTGTACTTTGATTGTCTGCGAATACTTTGCTCTGATTTATTATTGAATAAGTAGAGTGTTCACTATACTATATAATCAGAATCTTGAAAGCTGTTCAAAGCAGTAGTCTTCTGGAAATCCACCCTTGCTTGGGTGTTATTTTAATTAGCATTTCTCTGATCAATAGTGATTTAGAATATTTTTTCATACGGCTATAGATACATTTAATTTCTTCACCTGAAAACTACCTGTTCATCTCCTTTGACCATTTATCAATTGGGGAATTACTTTTATTTTTTATAAATTTGACTCAGTTCTCTAAATATTTGAGAAATGAGGCCTTTATCAGAGATACTTGTCGCAAATTTTCCCCTAGTTTTCTGTTTTCTTCATAATTTTTGTTGCATTTGTTATGTTTGTGCAAAACTTTTTAATTTTATATAATCAAAATTACCTATTTTACATTTTGTAATGCTCTCTATATCTTCTTTGGTCCCACATTCTCCCCTTATTCATAAATCTAACAGATAATCTCTCTTAAATTGCTTAAGAGGCTTACTTCTTTATATGTAAATTGTGCCCAAATTTTGACCTTATCTTAATATACAGTGTGAGATGTTGGTCTATACCTAGTTTCTGTCATACTGTTTTCTAGTTTTCCTAGTAGTTTTTGTCAAATACTGAATTTTTGTTCTAAAAGTTTGGATCTTTGGATTTATCATGTACTATATTACTATGGTCATTTATTACAATGTAATTTTTACCTAATCTATTCAACTGATCCATCACTTTGTTTCTTAAACAGTACCAGACTATTTGGATGATTACCATTTTATAATATGGTCTGAGATCTGGTATGGCTAGGCCACCTTCCTTCACATATTTTTTATTGATTCCCTCGATATCCCTGAGATTCTATGGGGGTTTTTTAGATGAATTTTGCTATTTTTTCTACCTCTATAAAATGATTTTTTGATAATTTGATATGACACTGAATAAATAGATAAATTTAGGTAGAACTGTTATTTTTCTTATATTGGTTCAGCCTTCTCATGAATAACTGATATTTTTTTCAATTTTTTATATTTGACTGTATTTGTGTGAAAAGTGTTTTATAGTTGGGTACATATAGTTCCTGGGTTTGTATTTTCAGGGAGACCCCAAGTATTTTATATTGTCTACAGTTATTTTAAATGAAATTTCTCATTCTACCTCTTGCTGCTGAACTTTGTGGGAAATATATAGAAATACTCATGATTTATGTGGGTTTATTTTGCATCTTGACACTTTGCTAAATTCGTTAATAATTTCAAGTAGTTTTTCAGTTGATTGTCTGGGATTGTTGAAGTATAACATCATATCATCTGCAAAGAGTGATAGTTCTGTTTTCTCAATTGCAAATTCTAACTCCTTTAATTTCTTTTTCTTCTCTTATTGCTATACCTAACATTTCTAGCAGAACATTACATCATAGAGGTGATAATGGGTATCCTTGCTTCATCTTGATTAGCTTCTAACTTCTCCTCATTACAGATAATACTTACTGATGGTTTTAGATAAATATTACTTATAATTTTAAGGTAAGTTCTATTTATTCTCATCCTCTCTAGTGTTTTTCTTTTTGTCAAAGGCTTTTTCTTCATCTATAATCATATGAATTCTTTTGGTTTTGTTATTAATATGGTCAATTATGCTGATAGTTTTCCTAATATTAAACCAGTCCTTATTTCCTGGTATAAATAACACTTGGTCATAGTATGTGATCATTGTGATATATTACTGTAATCTCTTTGCTAGTATTTTATTTAATTTAAATTGGTCTATAATTTTCTTTCTCAGTTTCAGGTCTTCCTGGTTTGGGTATCAGCAACATATTTGTATTGTAAAAGGAATTTGGCAGGTAGGACTCCTTCTTCACTTATTTTTCAAAATAGTTTATTTAGTATTGTGACTCATTGTTCTTTAAATGTTTGGTAGAATTTGCTTGTGAATCCTTCTGGTCCTGGGGTTTTTTTCTTAGGAAGTTCACTGATGATTTGTTCAATTTCTATTTCTAAGAATAGGTTACTTAAGTATTTTATTTGTTCTGTTAATCTGGGTAATTTATATTTTTGTAGATATTAATCCATTACATTTTTTGGCATATAACTGGGTAAAATAGCTCCTAACAATTGTCTTAATTTCTTATTCACTGGTGACAAATTCACTCCTTTCATTTTTGATACTAATAATTTGTTTTTCTTCTTTAATTATTTGTTTGTTTCTTTTTTTTCTTTTTGTTTTTTGGAGGGGGAAAGGCAGGGCAATTGAGGTTAAGTGATTTGCGCAAGGTCACACAGTTAGTAACTCTGTCAAGTGTCTTAGGCGGGATATGAACTCAGGTCCTTCTGTCTCCAGGGCCAGTGTCCTATGTACTGCATCACTTAGCCACCACTTTCTTTCATTTTTTGAAATCAATGAAACCAAATGAAAATTGTTTTTTTTTCCATAAAACTGGGTTCCTATTTTATTTATTAGATCAATGGTTTTCTTACTTTTAATTTTATTAATCTCTCCTTTGATTTTCAGATTTCCAATCTGATATTCAATTGGAGATTTTTAATTTGTTCTTTTTCTAGTTTTTTTAGTTGCATGTCCAATTCATTGATATGCTTTTTCTCTATTTTATTTATGCAAGCAATTAGAAATATAAAACTTCAACTAATTACTGCTTTAGCTGCAGCCCAAAAATCCTGGTATGTGGTGTCATTGTTGTCATTTTCTTTAATGAAATTATCATTGCTTCTATGATTTGTTCTTTGATCTATTTGTTTTTTTAGGATTAGATTATTAAATTTCCAATTAATTTAATATCTCTTTCCACTGTCCATTATGGAATACAATTTTTATTGATTTATGATCTGAAAAGTATGTGTTTACTATTTGTGCTTTTCTGCCTTTTGTTATAAAGTTTTTGTGTCCTAATACATGGTCAATTTTTGTGTACATGCTATATTTTGCTGAGAAAAGAAAATATATATATATATCCTTTTCTATTCCCATCCAATTTTCTCCAGAGATTTAGCATATCTATTTTTTCCAGAATTTTATTCACCTCCTTAACTTCTTTCATGTTTATTTTTTTTTTTTGTTAGATGTATATAGTTCTGAGAGGGAGAAGCTGATGTTCCCCAACAGTATAGTTTTATTATCTATTTTCTCCTATAACTTATTCAACTTCTTTAAAATGTAGATGCTATACCATTTGATGCATATATGTTTAATACTGATATGACTTCATTGTCTATGCTATCTCTCAGCAAGATATAGTTTCCTTCTTTATCTCTTTTAATCAGATCTATTTTTGCTTTTTCTTTGTTTGAGGTCATGATTGCTACACCTGCTTTCTTTGCTTCAGCTGAAACATAATAGATTCTGCTTCAGCCCCTTATCTTTACATTGTACGTATCTCTCTGCTTCAAATGTGTTTCTTGTAAACAATGTATTGTGAGATTCTGTTTTTTAATCCATTCTGCTATTCACTTCTGTTTTATATGTATATTCATTGCATTCACATTTATAACTATTTCCCTCCATGCTATTTTGTGCTTGTTTATCCCCCTCTCTGTCTTTCTTACCTTCCACCCTTTCCCTCCTCAAAGTGTTTTACATCTGATCACCACCTTCCCCAACATACCCTCGCTTTTATCTCCCCTCCCTCTTCTATTATCCCCATCCCTTTTTACTTCCTTACAGAGAAGATACAGATTTCTATATCCAACTGAGTGAGTATATTACTCTCTCTTTGAGTCAATTTTGATGAGAGTAAGGTTTAAGCTTTGCCTGCTGCCACCACCACATCTTCCCCTCCATTATAATACCCAATTTCATGCCTCTTTTATGCGGGATAATTTACCCCCATTCAATCATTCCCCGCCCTTTTCCTGTGCAATTTTATTTTTTATCTCTTATTTTATTTTGGTGGGTATCACTCCATAAAAGTCACCTTATATCCACACCCTCTATCTACATATACTCCTAATTGCTCCATTAGTAATAAAGTTAAGAGTTACAAATATTTTCTTGCCATGAAGGAGTATAAACAACTTGACCTTATTGAATTTCTTGTTTTCTGTTTCTTTTTTACTTTTTTATGTTTCCCTTTTTATCTTGTATTTGGATGCAAAACTTTATTCAGCTCTGGTCTTGTAATTAGAAATGTTTGAACGTTCTATATTTCAAAATATCCATTTTTTTCCTCTGGAAGATTATACTCAATTTTGTGGGGCAGGTGATTTGTGGTTGTAATCCTAACTCCTTTGCCTTCCAATATATTGTATTCGAAGCCCTCCAGTTCATTAACATGGAAGCTGCAAATCCTGTCTGATTGTGACTATAGCTCCACAATATTTGAATTATTTCTTTTTGGCTACTTGTAACACTTTTGCCTTGATCTATGAGCTTTGTAATTTGGCTATGATGTTCCTGGGAATTTTCATTTGGGGATCTTTTTCAGATGTGATCAGTGGATTCTTTCAATTTCTGTTTTCTTTGATAATTTCTTGAAAAATGTTTTACAGGCTTTTTTTTTAACTTTTATATAATGGCTTACATGTAGTCCAATAATTTTATCTTATCTCTCTTGGAATTATTTTCCAGTTTATTGTTTTCCAAATAAGAAATTTCACATTTTTTACTATTTTTTTTACTTGAAAAAATTTTTGTTTCATTACATCTTAATACCTCAGAGTCATTAGCACTTGTTTAATTCTAATTTTTAAGGAATTATTTTCTCAGTGAGCTTTTACACTTCCTTTTCAATTTAAGCAAATCTCTCTGTAAATTTTTGTTCCTCTTTACCCATGCTTTTGATCCTTTTTTATTATTCTCTTGCATTACTCTTATTTCTTTTCTCAATTCTTATTCTTTTCTAATTTGATTTTTAAACCCTTTTTTACAACTCAATTAGCTTTTTTTTTGCAAATATTTATTTTTATTTTTTAATTAACTTTTGTGTATTTTTAGTTTACATCATTCATTTCCACAAGACTTTGAGTTACAAATTTTCTCCTGATCTTTCCCCTACTTTTTTAAACATTTGATTTTAAAACTTTAAATTCTATATTCTTTTCCTTCCTCCCTCGTCACCCACCCCCACTTGAAAGACAAGCAATTCAATACAGGCTGTATATGTGTAGTTACACAAAAACATTTCCACAATGGACATATTGTGAAAGACTGACTATATTTCACTCCCTCCTATCCCATCCCCCATTTGTTCTAATCTCTACTTTGTTGCTGCCCCTTTACAAAAGTGTGTGCTTCTAACAACCCAACCTGCCCTCCCCTCCATCATCTCCCCTCTCATCCCCTTCCCCCCTACTCTCCTGTAGGGCAAGATACCCAATTTAGAGTGTATGTCTTTCCCTCCCTAATCCAAATTCAATGAAAGTAAGGTTGACCCATTCCCTTTTGCCTTCCTGTTCTTCCCCTCCATTGTAACAGTTATCCCTTGCCTCTTCTATATGAGAACATTAACCCCATTCTGTCTCTCTCTGTCTCCTCTCATTATATTCCTCTCCCAACTCTCAATTTCACCTTTTAAATATCATCCTTTAAATATCACAATTGTTTCTGTGCCCTCTATGTATACCTGTGCACATATATATACACACCCACATATGTATTCATATGCATATATACCCTCCTATATAGACATATGTGTATGTATACATGTATATACATTCATATTCCCTTCAACTATCCTCATACTGAGAAAAGTTTCATACGTTATAATTACCATTTTTCCACGTAGGCATGTAAATAATTCAACTTTGATAAGTTCCTTATGATTTCTTTTCCCTGTTTACCTTCTCATGCTTCTTATATTTGAATGTCAAACTTTTTATTCAGCTCTGTTTTTTTCATCAAGAAAGCTTGAAAGTCCTCCACCTCATTGAATGACCATATTGTCCCCTGAAACACTATACTCAGTTTTGCTGGGTAGATGATTCTTGGTTTTAATCTAGCTCCTTTGACCTCCTAAATATGATATTCTAGGCCCTTCAATCCCTTAATGTAGAAGCTGCTAGATCCTGGGTTATCCTGATTGTATTTCCACAATATTCAAATCGTTTCCTCTTGGCAGCTTGTAATATTTTCTCCTTGATCTGGGAACTCCAGAACCTGGCTATAACATTCCTAGGAGTTTTCTTTTTGGGATCTTTTTC
>CM053581.1:137399114-137437053 GCA_028627135.1 Pseudochirops cupreus
TCTTTTGCCATTTGAGTTAGTCTATTTTTTAAGGTGTTATTTTCTTCAGTCATATTGTTGACTCTCTTTCATGGTTTTCTTTCATCATTCTCATTTCTCTTCTCAATTTTTCCTCCACTTCTCTTGTTTGGTTTTCAAAATCCTTCTTAAGCTCCTCTATGGCCTGTAACCAGTTTAGATTTTCTTGGAAGCTTTTGGTTCAGGAGTTCTGGTTCTGTTGTCTTCCTCCTATTCCATGCTTTGATCCTTTTTGTCCCCAAAAAAGGAATCTAAAGTTGGATGGCTATGCTTGCTTTGCTTCCTTTGCCTGCTCTTGTTGCCAGTCAATTAAGTTGACTTTTGAGGTCTTTGCCACAGTAGAACTCTGCTTCCAGAGGGGAGATCTTTGTCCCAAATCACTGGGGTTTTCACAGCTGCCGGAGCTATTAGCGGTCATCATCTCAACAGCCCCCACCAGCTTTGGCTCACTGCTCACGCACCTCAGAACCACCACCCAAGACCACGATCTCGATCCAGGTAGGTTAAGGCAAGATCACATAGCCTCTGAATGGTCACTTGGCACTCCTGTAATCTGCAGCCCGGGAGCTCTGAAGCAGCCAGATGGAGGCAGCTTCAGGGCCGCCACTTCTGCCACTTGTGGCTCTGGGGGCAGAGGGCCAGACCTGCTCCTCCATCCTCCCCAAATTCAGCCAGATTCCATTGACCTTTCACTTTTTCTTTGGAATTTATGGGTTGATAATTCTGGAAACTGCCACAGCTGCTGGTGATCTACTCTTCAGAATGCTCCAGCCAGGATAAAACCATGGGACTGGACTTGGCTCCCAGTGTGCTGTGCTGAACCCTTCCTGTCCACCTGCCAGGCTGCCTTAAGCAAAAGCTTTGTTTCTCTGTCACTTTGTGAGTTCTGGAGCCCTAAAATTTGTTTGGAGTCATATTTTATAAGTATTTGAGGTGGTTATGGGGGGAGCCATGGAGGTTCCCTGCTTCTATGCCGCCATCTTGACTCCACCCCTCAACTAGTTGATATTTTAAACCCTTTTTAAGCTCTTCCAGGAATTCTTTTTGGCCTGTGACCAAATTACATTTTTCTTCAAGGCTTCACATATACTGTTTTGACAGGATTGTGCTCTTATAAGTTTATGCCTTGATGTTCCCTATCACCATAATAACTTTCTATAGGGAAGTTCTTTCCAAAAAAAAAATTTGCTCAACTTTTTCTGCCTTTTTTTGTGTCTCTTGGTGTTTTTATGTGAAAATTGGTCACTGTCCTGCAGTATCCCAGCCTTTTAGCGGGCTCTATTTAACTGCTGGCTTTCATTAGACTTCAGGGCTTAATTGCTTGTTTTCTCTGGAGGGTTCTGGCTTGTACTGGGGTGGTGGTGCCTCCCTGTTGACCTGTCTTTGGTGTGAGGTGTAGTTGCTGGTCTTTTCTGGCAGTAAAGCCTTGCTGCTGGGCTGCTGTGGCCCTGGAGGAGAGATCTTGTTGCTGGTCTGCCCCCAGTGGTAGAGCCAGGCTTCTGGGTTATAAGGGAAACAGTGCCTCTCTGCTAGTAGGCCCTGGAGCAGTAATTTTGTTGCTTATCTGCCTGAGGGGTGGGGCCCTACTACTGGGTTGCTATGGAAATAAGGTCTTATTGGTAGTCCCCAGGGGCAGGGTCTTGCAGTTCACCAACACTGGGGTGGGGCTTCACTGCTGGTCAGCTATGGGGTCAAGGCCTCCCTGATGGCTTGTGTTGGGGGTGGGGTTGCTGGAGTGAGACCTTGCTGTGCAGTTCAGGCTGCTCACTTGATTAGGGGGCTGCTGGTTTGCAGGAAGGTGGTGCCTTGCTGGTGGGTTGCCCCAGCTTGGAGTGTTTCAGCAGGCCACCTACTGTAAGTCTGGCTCCTGGGGCTCTTTGACCTGGCTTGCCTCCCACCTGAGTGAAAGAGACTGGGCTAGAAAGCTGCTTACCTGATTGTAGACCAATTCTGAGGCCATTTTCTAGTTGTTTAGAGGGGATTTGGGGAGGGCTTCAGCGCATCCCTTCCTTACTCTGCCATCCTGGCACCAGAAGTTCTATTTTTTTTTTAATTTTTTAAAGCAAACAAAACCCTGGGTTGCCTTATGTAATTAGCTGCCAAGTCCAGTTGACTACACATTATAATTTAATTCTTGCCTCCAGTCTCTCACCCTCCTCAATCCAACCTTCATATTGTTACTTGAGTAATCTTTCTAATGTATGGCTCTTTCATGTCCTTCTCTATATCTTTCATAGTTATCCATCACCTACCTAAGAAAGTAGATGAACTCAACTCATTCAGCCAAAAGCCTCCAAAAATGTAATACATGTCCCACTACTCCCCTGTGGATACACCATATTCCATTATTAGTTTTCATCCTGCATCTTACTCTCTTTTCATGAATAATATGGACTATTCCCTTCACCCAGCCTATCTCCAGCTCCCGAACTTCCTCCCATCCTTCAAGGTCAAGTTTAGTTATTGGCTTCTTTGTGGAACCTTCTCTGAACTCTTCCAGGTATAAATCTCTCCATTTTTTTTTCCAGAACACTCTGAATGAAGAGATTTTATACTTGCCATACTCTCCTGTCTATTACACAGTTATTTCCATGACTTTATGGTCCCAGTAAATTGTCTGTTCTTTGAGAAGAGGCTTTGTTATCTGTCTGGATTTCTAACACCTAAAAAAACTTTCTTACACATTTTCAGACAGTTAAATAAAAGTTTGTTTATTGAATTGAGCAGATATGGTATATTGTATTCAATTCTTAGTGGTACATTTTAAGAACACTGACAAATTGGAATATGCCTCTAGGATGAAGAGGGCTCTGGAAATTATTTGATATGAACAGTTTAGGAAACTGTTTAGTCTGGAAAACAGAAGACTAAGAGGAGATTGTGTAGCTCTCTTAAAACATTTACATTGTTGCCTTGGAGACAACATAGAGAGCAGAACTGGGATCAATAGTGGGTGGAAATTGCAAGAAGGCAAAATTTGACACAACATTAAAAAGAACTTTCTAACAATTAAAGCTGTCCAACAATGGAAGAGACTGTGATTAGTGACGCTCCTTCCAACTCAGATACTCTGCATCTAGATTCTTAGCCAATTGGGCATCATTTCACACCAGAGCTTAAGGAAACAGGACAGAAACATGGAAATGTGTTAAGTAAACTTCTTTTAAAACTTTATGGTAATAACTCTGACTCATTTTCCATTCATATTCCTGGCTCGTTTTCTAACATCTTATGAAAACTATGAACCAATGTTGTTTGGTAGAGCCTAAAATAAAACTGTTCCATGAATATTCATTGTTTAGCTATTCAATGCTTCATTAATTCATTAAACAAATATTTAATAAGCGGTTACACATGCTAGGCACCATGAGACGTACAAAAATGAATGCCCCCTGACATTCAGGAGTGTACCATCAAGTAGCAGAGTTTACAATCTTATGGAATAAATCAGTGAGTTCCTAAGCATAGATAGTAGCAGTTTCTGGCTGTTTACCACAAGATTCAAAATCTTCAGGCTCATAGTTTTCACTGGAACATTTGTATGCTGTTCACTAGGTCTTCCCTTATTTAAAATTTTCTAAAGGTAATTAATTATGAAAAAACATGTCTAACCTAAAGAAATCTATTTCTAATATCTTGGGTCATATTTCCAAAGGACATCCCAACTTTATTTACCCATTGCATCCTACAGTCAGATATGACCAATAATAATAATATCCAGAGTCATAATCATAATATGGTTTATTTATTGTTGCTACACTTCACTTGCACATCTTTCCACTGAAATCATGGCTAGGGGTTCATAGAAGGTGCTGAGAGGAAGGGAGGGCCTGGAACCCTGCTCAAGTATTCACTTTAGCACTATGCTTTGAGCTTCTATTTCTCTTAACTAAACACACTCCAAAGAACATAAGCATTATATTTCTAGATTTAGGAGAAATGCCTGAGATATTCACATATACTCCTGATAAATTTATAGAATAAACAATTTGTTGTTCCCTGATATAAAGATCAAACTTTGCTTTTCTTCTCTAGTCCATACGATCTCTATCTCAGTCATGTCAGAGGCTCAGCACTCTTTAACTGAAAAGGTGACAGTATTCAAAGCACAAATACACATGCATACACATAGCTATTATCTACATATATAGATAAATATAGAAATATATAATGTGTCCTTTTTTTACTTTAAGAGAAAACCAACAGAGAAGAGAAAACATTGTAATATTGATTTTAAAATAACAGCCATGAACTGTATTTTGGTTTGGATCTACAGAATGTAAGGGCACTGAGAAATTTAATTCAGTGGTCTTTCTTGTTATAAGGCAGGGTTTTTTTTCATTTTAAATGAATTGTTTGAGTTTGTCCATGACATGTTGATGTTTCCTCAGATAACATCTCAAAAAGGACAGCATCTTTTGGCAAAGCTACAGAATGATTTCTTTTGTTGTTACTATCCACACACATTTATATTTATCTGTATATAATTGTAAACATTTGAAAATAATTATATGGTTAAGTCACCCCAATTAGTTAAGGAGTTGGGTGAGAACAGCAGAAGAGATTTAAAGCAACAGCTGAGTGTTGAAGATTTGAATCTGATTATACCTGATGTCAGCATTCCACTGAGCCAAAACTAATTCCAGAGGCCTCCACCCACTCCACGAGGCTGTCACAACCTAAAGCTAGAGAACTAAAAAAGTAAGAAAGGGATAATAAAGCGGCATCTTAAAGAAAGAGCACACATTATTAATACTCTCTTATACTTTGCACCTATGTAGGAAGTAAAGGATATGCCTCTACCCTTTTATGGTGGATAGCAAAAAGAATATGGTTATTTTTTTTTCAGAAATAGAATGTTGTTATGGATGGATCATATTGGTTTGCCCAGTATGGTATTTCTGCATTGCTGAGAAAAGACTGGACTCAGAATTCTCAGAGCATGTCAGGAGTTCCCAGATCTCAACAATCACAAATTTGTGTCCCATTCCCAGGCCAAATTTTAACCAAGTCAATTAATCAATGAACATTTATTATCACATGCTTAACACATGTCAGGCACTGTGTGTAAGTACTACTGATACAAAGACAAAAGTGAAATGATCCATGCCAACGTCCTCAAGGAAACTGCATTTTATTGGGGGAGACAACATATACATATACCATTATACATAAGATATATACAAAATGAATATAGGTAGTGGTGGGAAGTAGTCATTGGCACCTTCAGGGATCTGGAAAGGCTTTATATAGAAGTTGGCCAACAGGTAACTTCTTTTTCCTTGTAGTAATAACAGCTAATAAAGTCATCTATCAAAAAAAAAAGTGCAGAAGTTGCAATCTGTAATAATGAAGACCTTACCTGTACCTATGTAATCATAGCTCTTTTGAAATACTAAAAAATACATCCCAGGCAATGGGCTTAACCTTTCCCTATGTTTCATCTTTCCCCAAATATGATCGTAAAAGTCTTTTTTGTTATACTTAGCATTTTTCAAATGATTCAATGGTTTTCCTGATGTGATTCTCACAAAACCTCACTACTTTTCTGCATTTGTCTTAGTGTCCCTGCATCTGTATTTTGGATTTTCTAAAAATATGAACACATGAGAGTTCTTTATGTACTGACATGGGTATTTTTATATATTTCCTTATTTTCTTCTTTATTGAGGTCACTTACAATTGCATCATTAGGTTTTTTTTCCTCTCCAAGTTCTACATTTAACTCTCTGGACTTTCTCTACCATACCACAGAAACATCATCACCCTGGAAATTTACCCTATCCCTGGACGTGAATTCACTGGAAGTATCTCCACTTCTGCAGCTTCTCCCTCTGATTTGCTGATTCCTTTCAAAACCTCCCTTTTAAGGAGGACACTTAGGTCATTTTTCATTCCTCTCCGGGGGGCATTCTTGACTCTCCTGACTTTCTCTACCACACCTTCATCTGTTCCAATTTCCTCTTCTTTTTAGCTTCCTTTTGTGTGTTGTCAAATCTTGCTATACTCTTGTCTTATACTCTTGTTAGAGTATAAGCTTCTTAGAGGCTAGAGCTGTCTTTCTTTTTCCTTGTAATTTATTCCGAGGGATTAGCAGACGGTCTGTCATAAAGTAAATGCTTAATAAATGCTTATTGACTTGTTCTTGAAAGTCTCCCTTCTTTCACGAAGCAAATCCCTTCTAGGGAAGGATTTAAGTTTAAGATTTGGCATTATCCTTCCCCCACTATGAAAAAAAAATTTCATAGGGAATACTATTAAAGGGCCCTAAGTCATACATCTGATTTTTTTAGAAGTCTAATTTCTTGAGTGAAAAATCCTATTTGCCTCAACTCCCATAAAATAGCTCAGAGGAAGCCTCTAATCACATTTCTTGAAAAGTGGTCTTAAGTCAAGAATGGTGGTACAAGTACATAATTCCAGTTACCTGGGAAGCTGAGGCTGGTAGATATTTTGAGTTTGGGGATTTTGACCTTAAGTGGGCCATGCTGATTGAGTGTCACACTAATTTGGTATTAGTATGGTGAGTTTCTTGGATGTGAAGCTGGGGTTGGGAAAACTAGGTGGCCCAGGGAGAGCTGAAGTAGGCCAAGGTTGGAAAGGGAGAAGATCAAAGCTCTTAACCAGCTTGATTAAGAAGAGGAGACGAAAGGAGAAAGAGGGAAGGAGAGAAATAAGAAAAAAAAAGCAAGAGAAAGAAGTACTAATAAGAGAAAGAATAGAAAGAAGGAAGGAAAGAAGGAAGGAAGGAAAGAAGGAAGGAAGGAAGGAAAGAAGCAAGGAAGGAAAGGATGGCCTTAAAAATTATTATCTTACTAAGACAAACACCTAGGGCAAATATTTTCTTAGAATTTCAAGTACAATATTCAATTTTCAAAATGCAAAGAATAGAGACTGAACAATGAAATTTAAATTTTGTTTTCATTACTGGTTGTACAGTATTAAGATTTGGTTCTTTAAAACTTTAAATTATTCTCAGAAAACATTAAGAACTCAATGAACTGCACCTATCTCTCATTCCCCCTGACCTTTCCAGTATCTAAATATACACATACAAAACACACACATATACGTGCACATATACACACACTCTTAATTGATAAAGTTTGGATTCTTAATAATAAAGCATTCCCTAATTCTTAATTTTTCCTCATGACCCTGTTAAACTGAACAGTGGAGAAAGGGTAAGCAGGGTTTCAGAAGATTAGCACTATTCTTACAAATTCTTTTTATTGGTCTACAGGGACACAGTAAGCACTTGAAATAAGTCTAGTTCATCTTGGTTTTTTCTCTCTGAAAGAGCAAGTAAGCATCCCTGAGTTCTAATCCTAGTTCTTCTACTAAGGGATTGTATGGCTTTAGCAAATCACTTACCCTTTCTCTGTTTCAGTCTTATAGTTAAGTGGGGATGCTTGTACAGTAATTCGTATTCAATAAGCATTCTGTCATTTATCCTGCCTGACAACACTCCACTTAGTCAACAGAAAGAAAATGTAATACTGATAAATAGCCTTATTAAATTATTTAAAAATGAAAATTTTGAGAATTTTTATATTTCCCAAAGTCTGATCTTAAAAACCTAGATAATTTTCAGGAAGTGTACAAAGCAGGAGCAGCTTCTTATATGGAGAGACAAGGAAACAATTAGACAAAAACAAAGAGAAAAGAAAGCAAAGATGCGTAACTGGAGAGTGTAGTCTGCAAAGAGAGTATCTACAAGTAGTAATTATTCTAATGGCAAGAATAGTGGACATGGGGATTAAGTAAAACCCTAGCTGTGTAGAATCCTCATGGAATGAAAACTTCTAGACAACTTTGCGGGTAGCTGAAGTTTCACTCCTGAAGTTTTTGAGAGGGAAATAGGGACAGAGTAGCAGTAAGAGAATGGCTTAGCTATGAAAACTCAAAAAGGCTCTCATACTTAGAGAAAAAAAGGGATCATTTTTATTTAAATAAAAGTATGAAACCACTTCATTTGTCTAGGATAAAATTTAAAAAAAAACAGAGGGAAAATGAGGAATAAAAACCAGATGCTCTGTCTCTCAGTTCAGCATGCTACCTATTATATTTTTTGACTTTCATAATCAGAGGTCAATCTCATTTTAAGGAAGAGATTATTATTTTAGGATTTTTATGAAAAGGATTAGAGAAATGAAACATTTTTGTGAAATGGAATAATAATCTTACAACATTATTCTTAAGTCATGTCAATCCTAAGTATGAATGAATTAATGTAATCCTTGACTTGAAGTGATTACCTACAAGTAGAGAAGGACAGTGATACCATGTACATGTATTTATGAACTAAGAAAAATGCTCCTTCTAAAATTGAAGTAAATAAAACTGTAATTGAAAATAAATTCACTGTTGTTTCATAAATGTTTTCTAAAAAATACAAAACTATATCCCTGTACATTTGTTTACATTTGTGTTTGAAATCATTTGATTGTACAAATGGGTTTCAGAAAGAAAGAATTCCACAATAGCACTTTTTAAAGGATTATTTGAAATGAAACAGATCTAGAACTTTTATATTCAGGTGAAGTCTACATAAGGTGAGTGAGGCAGGCAGAGGCACAGATGGCCCATTCATTCCAACCATCAACATAATCAATACCAATTGCTCTGGCAGAGCTGGTAACATACAATGCATGTCAATCATTAAAATGACCACAATGAAGAAATTGCTCATGTCTCACTTCAGGCCACCAACCATTTATAAACATGACCTAGAAAAGCATGAGAACCCCCCTAACCTATTTTCAAAGTATGCTCTTCTGTTTTCTATAACAAAATTCTTCAGTATTTCCACAACTATGGGCAGCAAAGGAGTCTATTAACATAACCTAACTAGCTGCCTACTTCAAATAGAAGAGTAGAAAACCATTTGTATAACATTCATGCACTGATCCGGAAGCAACTTATATTTATTAAAGTAATATGAATGTCTAAATAGGGGTTTAAGAGACATTATGACACAATCAATCAAGGAAGCATTTATTAAATTCCTACTGTGTGCTTAGCACTGCAAAAATAGAAAAAAAAGAGTCATCAACCTCTGGAAGTTTACACTTTACAAACATATACTGGTAAAGAAAATGGTTGGGGGAAATAATTAAAGCATCTTTTCCATTCATTGTTCCTTCTTGATGTCAGTTTTTTACCTTTTGCTTATTCTTTCTCTTTGCCTTAATTTCCCCATCACACCCTCTCTACCCTATTTACAATTCAGTTATTTCCTGGATTCATGCCTGTTGTGTTTTATCTCTTGCCATATCTATTCTGGAGTATCCTCACTGTTTCTCTCCCCAAGTCATAATTTCCCAAAATCGTTCATCTTTTCTCTCTTTCCGCTCACTGTTTTCCTTCTTAAATTTTGTGGGGTTGCTAGGAGACACCATGGGACCTGCTCCAAGTGCATTGAGAGTCATGAGTTTTTATGGAAACTATTTAGACCCTTCCTTGACAATAGATTACACATATATACATATATGTATATGTATATATATATACATATATATACAAAGAGAAGATTATTTGTATTGTGCCCCTCTTATTCTGTTGTCTATGTTTCCATTTGATGTCCCAGAGCTTGTCTCTAACTTTCTCCTCTCAGGAAAAAAAAAAAGAATCAACTCCAAAGATTAATGATTTAAAGTGAAAGGATGCTTTTATAGCCCCAGGCAATTAGTATAGGTGAATTTAGGAATTATGTGATATGGGGATCTCTAATTTCATAAGTGGATGTGTAAACTGTTTCCTCTGTCACATTAATAAATATATTTCCCCTTAGAATGCTGACTTTGATCTAATTGACTGGATACATAAGGGAGGCAATAGTCAAAGCCATGAGAAATATAGGGTGAATAGTGATTTGTCCCAGGGTACTGACAAGCAGGAGAGAGGCAGGAAGGAAGGGTACAGTTATTCTCCAAAAGAGTGTGCCTCCTTCTGATAGTGACTACTGTTCCTATGTCTCCCTACTATATGGCATACCTGCATCTTCCAAGTTCCTGTTTTCCCCATTCCCTCTCCAAGCCCAACTGTAACCATGGTTGCACTATCCTCTGTGCAATCCCCTTCTTCCCTCAACTGTTTTAGCCCCAGGTGAAAAAGTTTCTAATTACGGTTCTAGTATCAGTTACTGTCAACTTCATGATTGACACCTTTAAAACATTTGTAATATGTCATTTTGAAGGGCAATGCCTAGATGGGTCAGAATGGTTGATGGAATTTGCTGTTTATTTTTTTAACATAAACACTTTGTAAGAGTGGGGAGTTGCTAAGCTTGTCATTAAATACTGGCAATATGCATGAGCTCTCTATAAAGCAAAAGCAAAGGTGGTAAATTAAAGGTGGGGTGCTGGAAGTGGCTTGATTTCTTCATGGTAATGAAAATGCAATTGACATTTAAAGGGGTGTGTGTGTGTGTGTGTGTGTGTGTGTGTGTGTGCGCGCGCGCACATGTGTGTGTGATTGCTCTATTGCAATTTCCTAATAATGGCTATATATAAACATACAATTTCCAGCAACTTGTTATAGACTAGCTATATAATTCTCATTACCAACTCCTTGTCAAGACCAGGGTAAGGGGTTAAAATTAATTAACCATGATTCTGTTTTGAGAACAACAAAAGAAAAAAAAACAGCAGAAATCATATTATATGGATAATTGCTCCTCTTAAAAGTCTAAAAGAAACAATTTCCAAAATGATTTAAATAATTGTAACAATACACTTTAGAATATGGCAGAAAAAACAGAATGCTTGATGTAGAAACATCACAAATTTACATGTAAAAACAGGTATCATGAGCATTTTACAAAACAAGGTATTAATTTCAATTAAAAAGAAAACCGGTACCACTTAACAGTATCTATCCCCAAATCTCATTTTTCCCATTTAATTACTATGTCTAGCCATTAAATCTTCAAAGACCATTTAAGAAGAGTCCAAGAAAATGAGAAGTCAGCTATCTTCCTAAGTAGTTCCTACAAATTCGCATAGACACAACACATACATATAATACTTTTATCTTAATAAATGATACCAATGAGGAGAATTAGTCTTATTTTGCCTTGATCTGGTCTAGAATGAAACTCAGATGTGTTGTACTGAAAATAGAGCACCTGGGCTTAAATTCAAATTTTCTTACACACTACTTGGGTGACCTTGGGCAAATCACTGAATACCTCTTGGTCTCAATTTCCTCATTCGTAATTAAAGGGGTTATTGTTGGACTAGATGGTTATTTTATTTTTACTACAAAATATATGATCCTATGAAAGGACAATACAAGAAAATAGTCAAAGCAGGGAAGATGCATTCATATCATTTGAGTAAAACTATTTAAATTAGGCTAATTTAGGACAAAGATAACATTGTATTAAAGGTTGCCCCAAGAATCAGGAAAAGTTGGATTCTGACGATGACACATACTAGCTATGAGACTATGGAAATCTCAGTGTCCTTAGTAACTCTCTAAGACTAGAAGTCATGACAAATTGATGATCTATACTGGTAGAAAGAATAAAGGAGGAACTCCCTACACCAATGGAATCACAGGCACAGACTAGCAAAAAAAAAAAGAAGTTCAGGGTTAATTCATTCCATTTTACCAGTTCAGTTTATTGGAAAACCAGGAAAAACCTATTACTATCTATTTACTATTTTATTAACAATTTTAAAAAATAACTTTTTTGAGGCAATTGAGGTTTAAGTGACTTGCTCAGGGTCACACATCTATAAGCGTATGAGGCCCAATTTGAACTTAGGTTCTCCTGACTCCAGGGTCAGTGTTCTACTCACTGTACAACCTAGCTGCCTCTTTATTAATATTTTTAACATTTATCTAGTGCTTATTTTATAAAACACTATAGAGTGATATATAAATGTGAACTACTATTACTTTGTTCAAACAAAGTTATCCTCTCCAAAATTACTAAAGATCTCTTAATTATTAAATCTAATTGACTTTTCTCAATTCTCATCCTTCTTAACCTCTCTCTAGCATTTAATATTGTTGATCACATTTTCCTTCTGGATACACTCTCCTCTCTGTTTCTGTGACACTGCTCTTTTTTTGCTGGTTCTCCTCAAATATGAATGAACACTTTATTTTAGTCTATTTTGTTGGTTCTACATGAATGTCACAGTCTCTAAGTAGGAACATATCCCCAGGCTCTGTCCTGGGTCCTCTTCTCTTTCCATTCTGTATGCTCTCAAGTGGTAACCTCATTAGCTCCAAAGGTTTCAATTACCATCTTTATGCAGATGATTCTCAGGTCTATGTACCCATCCCTAATCTCTCTCTGAAGCTATAGTCCTACATTACCTGAGTTTTGGACATCTTGAATTCAACATCTATTGCAAAAATCAACATTTCCAAAACAGGACTCATAATTTTGCCACCCAAACCCTCCCAAAATTTAATACTTTCCTGTTTTTATCAAATGTACCACCACCTAGGCCCCAAATATCCATGTTCTCCTCATTCACTCACCCTATCTATCCAAATCATTACCAAATCTTATCCTTTCTATTTTTGCAACATCTTTTTACCCTCACATCTACAACTCTAGCTCAAATATTCATCACCTCTCACCTGGACAAGCACAACAGCCCTCTAATTGGTTTCTCTGTCTCAAGTCTCTAAAGCATATCTTACCATCTCAACCCCCCAATCAATTAGCCCCATTGGCTCCTTATTATCTGCAGGATCAAATATAAATCCCTCTGCTTGGCATTTAAAGCTCTTCATAATCCAATTCCTTCCAAACTTTCCAAGCTTCTTGCACTCCATTCCCCTTTATGCACTTTAAAGTATAACTATACTGGTACAAATATATAAGGTACCCTATGTTCCTCGCATACAACATTCAATCTCTATTCTTGATCCTGTTACCTCTGCCTCTTAGTTTCTCTGACTTCCTTCGAGACTAAGTTCAAATTGCATCTTCTACAGGAGGCCTTTCCCTCTGCCCCTACCATCTCCTCTGAAATTACCTTCCATGTAATTTGTCTATAGCTTGCATGCATATAGTTATTTTACATGTTGTTTCCCTCTTTAGAATATGAGATGTTTGGAGAAGGGGCTTTTTTCATGTTTCTTTGTCTCCACAGCTCTAAAAAAAAACAGGATCTGGCACATAATAAGCATTTAATAAATACGTGATGCCTGATTAACCATATATTCAGGATTAATTGTGAGTTATAAAACAGTTGCTATTGTCAAGAAGGTGACAATCTTGTTGGAGAAGTAAGATGAACTCACAAGAATGAGAAAAATTATGAGCTAAACAGCAGGTATACTGTGATGGGAATTTGGAAAAAAGGAAAAGATTGACAGGGGCAGGAAAAGTCAGGAAAGATCTTAAGTCACTTGCTTAAGACTTACCACCCCTCGTAGAGTCTGGGCTTTGAAGGAGAACCAGAATTCAAGAGAAGAATAGGAAAGGGACAGAGAAGAGAATGATTTTCTAAAACCTAGAGTGGACTAAGTGCAAAAAGAAGGTAATGGTCCTGTCTTCCTCAACATGCTTTCCTTCCTTCCCTGATCTTCGAAATCAGAATAAGAAATGAAGATGTATAGGTATGTTCTCTGAGTGTGCCATGTCTCAATTTGAATCATGGCCATTATAACTGTATCAGGAATTTGGCTTTCAAATGTCCATATCTGGATAGATCTGTGATGTGATCAAATTGGTCTCTCCTAATGCTACTGATCAAAGCCCAGCCATATCCATTCATTCTCTGTGATCCTTGTCTACCTCTCTGCATAAATTGTCTACAAAGGATCCACCCAAATTACTGGGGAATTTCCTATAGACTGCTTGGCGTTGTGTCTATATCAAAGGAGCACACAGACTGTCATGTTATAGCTCACTCTTACCACATGAGCAACTTACCTCCTTTTCCAACTATACATCTCTCTAATACTATCATTTTATGTTATTTTTACTGTGTAATTCATCTTTGGTAATATTTTGAAGCTTATTCATATCCATAACCTTTCATTGCTCTTTTGGAGAATCTTAATTCTTCAGAGAATTTAGTATTATATAACTCATCTTGTTGTTTGTCCTTTGTTTTCAAAGAGGACCAGTGACATCATGGGGTGATATCTTGACTTATGGGTGAATTGTATATAAGATGGAGTCGCACAAAGTTGCAAAGTCTCACTCTCCCTTCCAGAGTCATCTAAGCCCAGTGGCAAGACAAAAGTCAAGACAATTTATGATGACCCACAATGCAGTTGATAACCTTGGCATCTTCACTGTCTAACCAAGTTCTAAGTGCCCCACAGCACCTACTGCAGCCACCTTCATGGCCATGAGAACAAATCATTCTCATCTTCCTATTCCACTAGAGGTAGTGCTTGGAAATAGACACCCCACTAACCCACCAACGGGTTTAAGGTCTGTCAATTACTTTCAATCTGATTTAGCCTATCTTCCAAGATGTTTTAATGGGGTATGGCTGTTGCAGAGGTTACAACTTCTTGGAAACACAGGTGAGAGTTGAGTACCAGGTAGACACCAAAGGTAGATAAGCAGCCCTGAAAAGAGCTCAGCAGTCCCTCAGACAATAAGTGCTAGTCCTTCTTTAACACCTCATTACACCATAATCATATAACTCATTATCAGATAGCAGCACTAGAGGAATAATGAAGATTAGCTTTTATTTCAGGGAACAGTTTGTGGTCATTAAAAATCCTATGAAACTTGCCAAAGGCAATTCAACCTACCCTCTCTCCTCTATTCCACCCTCATTCCCACTAATTGTCTAGCCATAATATTTTCCCAAGATATATGTAATCACGGGTCATCTCTACAGATTTTAGCCACCCACTGGTACCTGCAAGAGCACAGGTTTTACTAATAGGGCTGGGCACCAAGACAGGTTCAAAATCTTAAGAGGATATACTGTTGTAGGAGTCCAGTCTTACAGGAGTTGTTTCTATGAGCTATCTTTAAAAAGGGTAGTCTGTTCCCTTTCCCTGTTGCACTTTTCTTGCTCAGGAACTCTGAAAGGCATCTCTAAAGGCTGTCATATAACTATTAAAGGATATTCTGCCTGAAGAGCCAGACATATTTACATAGCAGTCAGGGAAGGGAGTTCAAACTTGCTTTTTGCCTGTCTTTTTTCCTTTTTCTGCCCACAAGTAAGAGACCAGAAATCAGAGAACCAGAGGACAGACTCTCCCAGCACAAGAGATGTTTAGGGTAGTGGAGCAGTAGCTGTAGCTCCTAGGGAGGAACATGGCAGAGACAGACTTGTGTCCACCCTTGTGGTTCATGATAGGCATGTCTGAACAACGACATCCCTGAGGCCCCAGCATCCTAGTTAGAGAAGATTCATGTGTTCATAAAAAGCCTTCTAGCAAGAAAAAGTGGATTTTCTGAGCAATCTGATTTTGGTGAGAGAAGAGAATCCCACAAGTGCTAAACAGCAACATTGCCATGGGACATAAAAGCCCAATATGGTAGAGTAAGAGAGGAACCTGTATTTATCATTCTCCCTTTATAAATGGTTGGGTTAGTTCTCAGCTTAACAATTAGTGAATTAGCATACTTTTATTAGAAACCTTTCCAGTAGAATCTGCCAGAACTTGCATCTTACTGACCAGGTCTTTGAGGGTCATCTCTACGCCATGATGGAACAACTAGTTAGAATATCAATGAAACAACTAAATGCAGAAGCACTCTGAGGACTGAACCAGATTAAGTCAAAGGCCAAAAGTTCCTACCTCTGCCACAAATCTTATTAATCTAATAAGAAGAGACCTGCCCTCTCCTCCATGATATTCTATTGACTTTACTTGCATTTACTAATCTGTATACATATTATGTCCAACCCAGGATAGGGAAAGCTCTTTGATGGCAGGGGCTGCCTTAATTTTTCTCTTCATGTCTCCAGTAGCTATCATAATTCGCAGCACATAGTAGGAACTTAATAAATCCTTTTCAATAAATGAAAAGTGAATTGGGATATATAAATTAATAAATGTAATATATAGTAAATGTGATCTGTATAAAAGAGGTAAGATAAGGAGCAATAAGAGTTCAGAGTGGGTCAAAACACTTTTCCATGAAGGAATTCACATCATTATCCTCATTATTCTGTGCTGTGAAAGCATAAAAACTCATTTATTCATGTGCAATTTGTCTCAAAGATGTGTAGATAAAATGTACCTACTTCCTATTATGGGGACAAATAATATTTAAAGTTCTACAAATATTCACTGGTTAGGAAGATTTGGAGTTTTTTCCCCCTTTTTTCCCTGAAGCTAATAGATAATTATATTCAGTAAATTCATTTCCACTATGTCCTGACACTCTTTACAGAAGTATGGGGATGTAGTGAATTTACAATCTAAAGGGAACATTAATACATACATATATATATGTATATATATATATATATATATATATACACACACACATATGTATATATACACATACATATGCATATATATGTATATATATACATATGTATGTATGTATGTATGTATGTATATATAAGCTTCATAACCATAAGGTTATAATAATTCAGTGAATGGATTATGCCTAATATTTTCCCTTTTTAAATACAGAGAGTGGAGCTAATCAGACTTGAAATGATGATGAAGGTGATGATGGTATAATAAATGTTACTCCTTTAGAGCTAATTGTTTCTCTTATAAATCATATTTTGGCTTGCATGCTTTCTGAGATCGACCATGTTTGACACCTTAGCTGCTTGCCAAGGATAATAGTAGTATGTGCCTACACATTTCTTGGAGGCTAAGTGTCTTATCTCTTCCTTCCACACCTTAAAGTTAATAATGTTTCTCTAATAGCTACCACAGGTTTTCAAAAGTGACTGTTAACAAACAAAGCATTTAGATATTATGAAATACACATTATTAATATCCATAAAAGTTATCACTTACACCCTGCTAGATTGCTTAATTATCGTGATTCAATTAGACACAAAACAAAATATGGAAAGTACAGCTCACTTGTTCTTTGCTCAGAAACCACATCCCATAATTAAATTGAAATATGGAAGATATCTTTATAAAAACAATGGGGATGGATGGGGGAGGTTAATTTACTTTACCCTCCTGCCTATCACTTTCAAGTTACAGCTGAATCATAACCATTAAAGAAAATTGTAGGCTTTAATAATATTAAATCACCTAAGTCCAAGGGATGCTGGCAGAGAATGACAGATGACTCTAGAATATAAAGGAAGGGATAATATTGTAAGCATAAAATCTCAGAATTGGACCATACCACAGAGGACATCTAGTCCAAACAAAACCAGGAAGAGATTCTACAGGAAAACACACCCAGACTTTGCTTTAACACAACCAGTATGAGGGAATCCACTATCTTTTAAGGCTTCCTAATTTTCATCTGGATAGCCCTAATTGTTTGTAACCTTTAAAAAAATTGTCACCATTTGCTTTTTATCACATTAATTTCTAATGTATAGGAGTTGCCAGATACAAGAATATCTCCAACAATAGCAACATTGTGAACACAGTATCTTTTCATAATCAACAATTCAAAGATGAGTAATCTAACTTTCAATGAACTTAACCCCAATGACTATAATTCTGTTTGCGTATCATTTTCCTCCAAATGAATTATTTTTCTAGTACTCACAAGCAACATAAATTTTTAAAAAAATGACTTCAATACAATTCAAAATAGATAAGAGAAAAGTGATGATTTTTGGTAGAGAAGAAGCAATTAAAAGAACAAAGAGAACAAAGATCTATGATATCCTTTAATTATGCTATTTATTTAGATTGAAGCCCTGTGATTCCAAAGAATCTCAATTTGTAATGGAAAGAATCAGGATCAGTGACTTAATTACTAAGAGCAAGCACTTATTTAGAGGTGATAGACCTCAACCTCCACTTTCTCATTTTCCTTCTCCTCTTCCTTCTTCTCTCTCTCCACTGCCCTTCATTTATCTCTCTTCTTCTCACCCTTTCTCTCTCTCCTTTTCCTTCTCTCTTTCTTATCTCAACTCCTTCCCCCTCTTTCTCTCTCCATCCCTTTCTACCTCTTCTTCCCTCTCTCTGCCTTTTTCTCTCCTTTCCCCCTTTCCTACTACACTTCAGCTCCCCCTGAATGCTTAGAATTCTGGAGAATTTTTAAAATCTACAGTATTATCTATTTCACATAACTAATAAAAACTCAAGGGGGGGAAGTGCATCTATTAAAGGAATTAGAAATGCATTTTTTAAGAAGGTAGGAATCAACTATTCTTAAAGGTACAAAATCAAATCTAAGCCATAAAAAGACAAGTAATAAATAATAATAATAATAAATAGCTAAGAAATGTGAATTCAAGAAGGACAAGTAGTAACTTTAAGAGAAAAGATGATGAACTCAGTTTGAGATGTATTGAGTTTAAAATAATTAGAAAACACTTAGGTTAAGATATTCCGTAGACAGAGATTTGGATCCAGAATGGTGAAGAGAAGTCTAAGCTAGAGATATAAATTTGGGAGTCATCTTTGTAGATGTAGTACTAACATTCTTCTTTCTTGACTTCAGAGATATTGTATTCTCCTGGTTCTTTTTTAATCTTCCAAACTATTCCTTTTTTAAAAAAACATTATTTTAAATTTGTGAAATAAAATAAGCCTTTCCAAAACATAGCACAATAACAAAGATGACTGCACATGAAATTTCAAATCTATTATGCACAACTTGCAATTCCTTTCAACTACACAACAAAATTATCATGTAAATTTCTTTTTTCCCTTTTTTCTTCTTTCCCACCATCGCATGTGTGTGTGTATGTGTATGCACACATCTATTTATGTCTAATAGTAGCCATCTCTAGGGTGGGGACCTACACACAAACACACATATATGTAAAATTATTCTATACATACTTCTATATATACAAACTACTCCTTTGACACCTTGTCCTCCTTCCAACCTCTTAAGATGTATATTCTCCAAGGTTATGCTCTTAACCTTCCTGTCTTTATTTGGCAATGTCACAGATCCTTCATTCATCCATTAAGTTGCTTACATATACATTTATTAAGCATCTATTATATGCAAAACAGGAGGCAGCTGGGTTGGTCAGTGGATAGAGTGCTGGGTCTGGAGTCAGAAAGACCTGAGTTCAAATACAGCCTCAGACATTTACCAACTGTATGACATGAGGCAAGTCATTTAAGTTTTGTTTATCTTAAGTCAGGAAATGGCAAACCATTACAGTATCCTTGCCAAGAAAACTCAATGGACCTAAAAGACAGTGTGGTCCACGGGGACACAAAGAACTGGACGTGACTGAGCAAGTAAATAACAATATGCAAAATATTGTGTTAGATACAGAAGGGAGTTGAACAAATAACATTAATGCAAGGTAGAATGTGACCAGGGCTTGAGAGAAATTCAAAGTACCTTACTGTGAGAACTGAGAGGGATAACTCCCAGAAACAGGAATTAGCTAAGGCTGCATTTGGACATGATCTCGAAGGAAGACCAGTGTTTCAATAAACCAGTCAGGTCAGAGGTAGCAGGAGAACAAGCAAAAAAGCTTGATCATTTTTAAAAGGATATAATATATATTATATATTATTATAATATATATATTATATATATTAGCATAAGTTAGCATAAGTAAAATATAAACTTCAGTGCAACAGCTAGATCTGTCAAAATTAGGGTCCAAACATGACTGAGATGAAAAAGTAATAGATATAACTAGATACTTGATGCTCTCATTGTATGAGGTGCAAAAGAAATAAAAAAATATGGTACCTGCCCTCAAAATTAAAGTCAGTGGCTCAATGTAGCAACAAAACAAGTGGAAAATGCTTTAAAACAACATCAACAAATGTTTAGTAATAAAAAATTTGCTCTTTAGGAATATACAATATTCAAAAATCATATATCTGTGTCATAGGATTTTAGCGCTAGAATAAAATAGAGATCATGTCATTACAATGTCATATGATATTGATGAGGAAAATGAAGCCAAATAGGGGAAGAACCTTGGTCAAAGACATGCAACTAAATAGCAACAGACCTTGGATTAGAACTCATGTCCTGATTCCTAGATTAGGGTTTCTATGCTTTCTCTTATGAAAAAAAAAATTCAAGGGTTTATTGCTTTTGTTCCAAAAGTTTCTTAACTTTTTAAGTTCATTTGAAAATTATTGATGCCTTTTGCCTCTATATCATATTCATTCCTGAGAATATCATTCCCCCTCCCATAGCAAACAAGTCTTTTCCTCTAACAGTAAAAAAGAAGAAGAAGAAAAAGAATTCAGCAAAACCAGTGTATCAACCAATTCTGACAGTATCTGTAACATCTCACTTCCATCATTCCTTACTCTGCAATGAAAGAGTTCACTAACTCAGCTTCTCTGGAGTCAAGTTATTTGAACAGTATTAAGTTCCCTTTTATTATTAATTCCATTTGCATTGCTATAGTTATTACAAATATTGTTTTGGGGGCTGATTTACTTTATTCTCTACCAGTTAACATATGTCTTCCCATGTTTTTCTGAATTCTCTATAGTTATTTCTAATGGATCTGAAAGATAAAATTAAATTTATGGACCATAATTTGTCTAGCCATTCTCAAATCAACAGGAACCTATTTCATTTTCCATTCTTTGCTACAATAAAGAGTGTTGCGATGAACATACATATGTGGAAGCAGTTGAGTCACTCAGCGGATAAACTGGGAGGCTTGGAGGCACACAAACTTGAGTTTGAATCAAGCCTCAGACACTTACTACCTGGGTAACCCTGGAAAAAGTCACTTAATATCTCTGAGTCTAAGTTCTTCCATCTATAAAGACGGAATAGTAGTATTACCTACCTCTGAGGGTTGTTAAGATTAAAATATTTTAAGTGTTTTGCAAATTTTAATGTGCTATATAAATCCTAGTTAGTATTGCTGATATGATCTCATCATTATTATTATTTACACATAGAAATATGCACACATTTGTATATGTGTATATATGTGTATGTGTACATATATACACACACATATATCCTTCCTTTTTGTCTTTGATCCCCTTAGATTATATGCCTAATAATGGTATATCTGGGTCAGTTATATGGGCATTTTCATCACTTTTTACAAATAATGCCTAATAATAGCTCTATCTTTTAAAAAGATTCTACCCAAGTTTCTTCAAATAGTGAACAATCCCATCATATTTAAAGAGGAGTCATTTATAATTTTGATTTGCACACAATTTTTCAGGAATGCATATTGTATATGTATGTATGTATGTATTGTGTTTATATGTGTATATTCTGGACAAGACCTATGATTTCATTGGTGCAAGGATTACTGATAAAAAGCATTCTCTAATAGAGGTCTTCTTGATACCAAGGCCAGGTCTCTTTTCAACATACCATATTGCACCCCTTTTGCAAAACAAACAAACAAAAAACCATGTCGAGCTATAAAAAAAATATGTAGACCCTAAGAGTACACCAAGAGGTAAATGGAATGAGATGGGGTCAGTTTGGAAGGACACTAAAAGATTGTCACATAGTGAGAAAAAAGTCTAGATATATTTCCTTTATGGTAGTCTCCTTGAGGGAGCTTGGTAACAGGTGGTGCTGATACTCTGACAGTATTTTCCTTGCTACAGGAGCTCAAAATAGGGGTAAAGGGATTATGACAGTGACTTCACCTGACCCAACAATGCCTCTGTCTTTTGTCAGCCATCATGTTGGTTTCAGAATAAGTCAGTATAACATTTCAATCACCATGCTGCTGATTTACTTTTTTACACCTGTCAAGGCTGAAGGCAAATGTGCTCCCAGAGCCATTCCACATGAAGGAAATATATGGAAATTAGAAATAGACTGCATCCTACAAGGAACTGTCAGTTTTGTGTAAGGCCTTGCAAGCTCCTTTTCTTTTCTATTTAATCTGAAAATAGAAAGGGAAGGGAAGGGTAAAGGTCAAGTTATAGTGTCCCCAGTGAAATTTCAGTTTGACAGCCTCCTAAGTCACCATACTGAAGTGTGCACTGCTCCTTGTTTTGACATAAGTGTTTCTAGTTTTCAATTGTGTTTATAGATTATATGATAAAAATGGGGCAATGAAACCACATTCACAGAAATGACAAATATGAAGATAACCTGACAGTATCTCACTTTCATTTTCAATATTATTTGATCTTGATAATAAGCTAGACTCCTTTGGGCATGTCTAAATTAGACACATATGGCATCAATTCCATATTATTAACTTAAGACAGCATCACTTTAAGATTAGTCCTTTAAAATTTGTGCAAATAAATTTACAGTAATACAAAATATTGAATCTAGGCAATAATTCACCGTGTGCAAACAAAGCCACTGGCATTTATAATATGATAAAAGAAAGAGTCCCCAAGAAGATCATGTATGAATTGGGCAAAGTGAGTTCTGGAAAACTAGCTCCCATTAGCACAGACTCATACATTCCTTCCATTCTGCCTTTCAGTTCCAGTAATCAAGGCAAAAATATACTTTGCCCATTCTCACAAAAATTCCTCTTTCTATATTTCCTGCAGAAAAAAATTCTTATTTTCTGCTGTGTCAAAAGAGAACAACAATAATATCTAACTTATATTTCAAAAATATGCCAGCTGCATTTTTTTCAAACAAAATAAAGTACTCACAACATAATATATTGAATTATAGTGGCTATCTATAATTTATTCTAAAAATAATGCATTTAAAAATTAGCGTTAGCATTTTTTACTTAATAGTATTTTTTCCAATTACATGAAAACATAGTTTTTAGTATTCATTTTTGTAAAATTTTGAGTTCCAAATTTTTCCCTTCCCTCCCTTTCATCTCCATCCATAAGACAGCATGGCTTTAGTAGTTTCAAAAATTTGTCTCCCATGAAGGTTTAATCCTTAGATGTGATAAAGGCATGAAGAATAGAACAACATTGGGCAAGCACAATTATAACATTTCAATATTGTGCCATTATCTTTCCTGCTATTTTGCTTATATGAAAGTCTTAATTTAATTCCAAGAAACATTCATTAATTGCCTATTATATGCAGGTACTGTGCCAGGCCCTGTAAAGCCAATCTGAGCAGTTCTCCTGAGAACTGCTGCTGTGAATAACTTTAAGGATCTAATCTCATAGTATAGTGAACTTCCTATTTACTCAGCAATAAACCAAAGTGAAACATTCAAGAAACTGAAGCACAACATTCACAACAATATAAGATATTACTAAGGTGGCCACATAGTCTTAAACAAAACATACCATTCAGTAAGTCACAATCCCCTCAATCAATAGAGTACCCAAGTCAACTCCAGACTGGAGTCCAAACATCCTTAAGGGGTAGTTAAAAGTACAAAGGCCATCCACCCCTAGGTCACAGTAAGTTACAATATCATCAGTTAGCACTGAGTACCCAAGTACAAGTCCTCTTTTATCTTAACTTCAGGCTAACTTCCAAACTCCACAGCTCCTCTTCCATGGGCTGGCTGCTCCCAGCTCTTGCCTGGATTCACCTGACTCTTACCTGGATTCACACATAGGCAACACTCTGCTCTGGTTCTATATCTCGTCCCAAGGGGACTATTCCACTTCAAGCCTTTCACAGTTTCTGTTTTTAGGAAAACAAAGCTTAATAAAGCTACAACAATATTTACATACATTGCTGACACTATCATCTCAATTCACTTTCTGTCTGAAAAATCAACCAACACAAATCAACAGAGTGTTTCTGTCTGACAAAGTCACACTAACACAAATCAACAGACAGAATGCTTCTGTCTGACAAAGTAACACCAACACAGAAAAAGACAGAACAACAGACTGCAAACAACACGAACATTCTCTCTCTTAGCTCTGCTTGGTCCCAGCTCGTGCTTGAGCTTTTATCTGCTACAGCCTTCCTGTTCCACTCTTTTGACAAGCTCCTCCCACCATGGACTCCATGTGATGATGTTAGGAGTATTAAGGGCAGGGAAGGTCTCCAAACTCCTTTAAGCCTATTAAGGGCAGGGAAGATCTCCAAACTCTCTTAAGCCTATTAAGGGCAACACAAACGTATACTGTTTCCAACAAAGACTTGACACAATCAAAGGTGAGGTTCAAAGGCACATGAGTAGCTGAAACAACAAGTAAAGTACTGCTTTGCTTGCCATTACAGGCCCTGAAGATACAAAGACAGAAACTAAATAGTCTCTGTCCTTTAAAAAAAAAACTATAGTTTACTAGATCAAATAAATCATCATTTAAAAATAATCTTCTCAACCCTATCTCCTCCCCAACCCCACCTCTACTAGCTACTGATACATATAAAGGGCAAAGTACTTGATTGTCATAGATGTCACTTCTTGCACCTATCTACTACTGCCATGAATGTCCATTTCTTTGGAAGGATTGGAAGAAGTTAAGGCTGATTAACTAATGAAAAGAAACAGTACATGAAAATTCTAATGTTCTCATGGGTAATGCTACCACCACTGGTAAGGCGTATGCTACTTCTTCCCATCACCAAACTTCTTGAGGTGATTCTGGAGATGGTAGTTTCCACAAAAATGCTCACTTGCAATTTCTTCAAAATAGGTATAGAATTATCTACTCTGTGTGTATGTGTGTGTGTGTGTGTGTGTGTGTGTGTGAGAGAGAGAGAGAGAGAGAGAGAGAGAGAGAGAGAGAGAGAAAATATCAAAGGAGGAAAGATGTGATAAAGCTCTAACTTCTTAACGCAGGGGAAGGGGAGGAGTTGAGCTTGGAAGCCACTGATATAGTGGCCAGAAATCACCATGACATAACCCTAGTGAGATCTACAAACCTATTTACCAACACTTAGCTGAAAAATAAGCATAAAATGTCACCAGCTCTAACTATCTTCTCAAAATGCTGGCAAAAATGAGTTTGAAACTGAACATGTTGAGAGAAACACTGGCATGAAGCGACACTCTAGTCAGATGCACATTTTGATTTAACACAGATGGGTACCAAATGATTTTGCCAATTCTGAATGTTCCCAATGAGGCTTTCACAAATAGCTCCATTTCCCTAGCAGTGTGCAACTTCAGCCAAAAGTGTTGTAAATATACAATAAATGTTTTGATTCAGATGTACCCAATCCATACCAAAGGTTTCTGAGTTATCTGAATTTAAGCCCATTGAAACTGAAATATTTTCTATTCTGTTAGATATCTACAAAGTTCTAATTACTTTTTAAATTACTCAATACTCAAAAGTTCTCATTTATTTCACTCACTGACATAGATGTGTGCTTACATATGAATATGAATATATGCATATGTATGTATGTGTGTACCACTTTATTACTTAGGAAATCACTTGAAGTTGAGTTATATTTAAAACTCCTTGCAAAAAGCAATACGTAATTATTTTATTTCATAAATGATGTCCACACTCTCTATAATGTCTTCTGCCCATTTACCATATATTTGAAACAATGCATTACAAAAAAGCTGAAGTATTTTTAGGCTACAGAGGAGTTGGTAAATACACAATCATAGCCTTCACATACCTAAAGAGTTATCCTGTGTCATGTCACCAATGGAATTGGTCAGGATTCAAAGTTAGGGCAAAGCAACCAGCGCTTGGCCCAGGGGATCAGAATATAGATGACACAAAGTATAGTTAATATAGTAACCAAGTTCCCTTTTGATTCAACCAAATGTATTTTTATTATCTTTCCTTCTGAATTACAAAGTTGACTCAAGGTTACTTTGTGCTGTTTGTCAGACATTCTGGTGCTCTCATGTAACTGAGTTGCTTCTTATGGTTGCATATTTGTTTTACTGACATGGGTTGGACTAGAGGATGTCTGACATCTGTGGCAACTCTAAGAGTCTATTATTAAATTTATACCTACTCCCCAAACAACTGATATTCTGAACTATTCCTATAATCTTCTGATGAATCATTTCAGATCTCTGAACTCATTGAGAGTCTCTGTTTGGCTTTACAAATGTCACTTACATGTGAGTAAATACTATTAATATTTTTAGAGGCTTAAGTGTGGGGTGGGGAGAAAAGGAACAGTTGTAACAAGATCTGTGCTTTGTGTAAGGAATTCCCAGGTAGGAAACTCCCTCCACTAATCCATATCATAACAACTCTGCAATTTATGGTCTAGAAAATTGCCCAGGGACATTAAAAGCCTACAGTGCTCAATAGCTGTCATCTAGCCAGTATGTGTCAGAGGAAGTACTTGAACTCAGGTCCTGCTGATTGCCAAAGCCAACACTCTGCCCATTATGCCAGACTGCTTCTGTTATCTCTATATGTTTTAATATTAGGGAAGAGATAGAAATTCAATATGAAGCAGTAACTATACAGAATGCATTCTATACATGCATACCTTAAAAAGCATGCATTTTATTAAAGTTATCATTTTTGATGTTGCTTTATTCTGAAAATTGTTTGCCATTTTCTAATAATAGTAACTTATATTTATATAGTACTTAGTATGCCAGGCACTGTGCTGAGCTCTTTATATTACTCACCTAACCTTCACGACAACCCTCAGAGTTGGGACTATCATTATCTCCATTTTACAGATATGGAAACTGAGGCAAAGAGTAAGTGGTTTGCCCAGGGTCACACACTTAGTAAGTATCTGAGGCTCGATTTTTAACTCAAGTCTTCCTGACTTCAGGCCAGCCCCTATTAGTTTTTAAGAACATGCCACTATTTCCACTCAAATTTTATAAAACATTTCCATTCTATTTCATAGAAATATGAAGTTTTTCTCTTATATAATTGAAGAGAATAATTTATGTCAAATAACAAATTATTCACAGATCTCATCAGGTAAAGAAGTTATGCCCTGAGGATGTGAAATACTTTCAGAGGAGAATTATCTTCCTTAAGGGGTTTATAAGGTTTTGAGGGAAATTATTCAGTAAAAATTTGAGAGAAAATACAATTCAATTGCTTTCACTTCTATTGATATTTACTCATCATATGATATGATGAACAATGTAGTGCTAGGTTGTTTAGCTCTTTAAAATAAAGACAGCTTACATGAAAAAATGTATTCTGATATTACTCAGACGTCTATTAAAATTAATTAAAATAGTTGGCTAGGTAAAATCCCATCAATGGTAGTAGAGAAACTAGAGGGAGTGAGGACAACAGAGCTAGAGGTATTTTGAAGCCTGTCTGATATTGAACCATTCTCATTGTGATGATGATATTACAGATTCCTAGGGACATGAAAATAATAGTTCACACTTTCCTAGAATACTAAGGTTTATACAGCACTTTCCTCACAATAACCCTGTGAGATAGGTAGCAAGGGAGCTATATTCCCCATTTAATTGATGAAACAAAAGCTCAGAAAAATTAAATGATCTGCCATTTACCATTTACATGACCTAGCAAAAAGGCATTCTACCTCTCATGCTCTCAGTTTCCCCCTTTCTAAAAGGAAGGTGTTAGACTAGATGAGTTCTAAGTTCTATAGCTTTGCATCAAAGTCACTAGGATCCTAAGAAGAGCATGTGGAGAAGAGATGATGAATTTCATTCCTCTTAGTGAAAGATCTATAACCACAGGATATAAAATTTGGGATCTATGGATAATTTTGCAGGCAAACTGAAAAAGTAAACATGAAATTTCTACAAAATTCTTAGCACACAATTTGATTCTAAAAGCTATGTTTATTCTTCTACTTCCCTACTTCACTTTTTTTTTCCTTCAGGGATTGTAGTTCACAATCTATACCACAGGTAAAGCCATGGGACATTTAATCCTTACTTTCCAGAAACCCTTGGGATTTTCTTGACAATATCTGATTAAAGACCATTGAGTGATAAACTGAATATATTTCAATATTACATCAAGTTTAAGGACTTAAAATTTTTCCATTCTCCTAACAATGTAAAAGGGATAACTGTGTCAAACTCAAAATGCAGTCTGCATCTTATGCTTTAATGACCTAATGTGAATCTATTGGCAAAATTGTGAAACTCAGTCCACAATCAATAATTTAAAGTTGTAGGAAGTCCATATACTAAATTCAGGCAAATGCAGGGGCAGTGCATCATGAAAAATCTACTGTGACATGCTTTTTGAGCAACAGGTGTTCCAGGTCACAACATCTGAAATGTTCTGATAGAAAAAAAGGAAAAGCATGAAAAAGGGATTTGGTTTAGCCCAGGAAAAAACCAAATTGATGAAAAACAACTGGCTCTTTCAGTCTAAAAAGTACCTTAATAAAATGGAATCTCACTATTTAAGTTGTGTTAATAAGCAATAGTTGTTAACTTGACACAGATCTTTTCACAGAGTATCAAAAATTGTCTTAACAAGATTGTCTTTGGTACAAATCTAGAATAAACAGAAATGCCCAGTACAGTGATGGCCTTTCCAAATTCTTAAAAACTGTAAGTTTATTGTACTTTGTATTGGTAGACATTCAATCATTTTTTTTTTCCTAAATGAATGAGCAAAGTGAAGTGTGAAGAACATATTATTTGCTAAGGAAGAATTCCTGGTGATCACTTTGTTCCCAAGGGAGAGCTAACACCATTCCACATAGTGAAGACAATGCCATGAAAGATAGTTTTAATTTGATGACTGATTCACATTATTACAAAGGACAAGAGAAGGAAGCATGCAAGTGAAACATGTAAATTATATATACATATACACACACATACGTGTGTGTGTGTGTGTGTGTGTGTGTGTGTGTGTGTGTGTGTGTGAAGTAGTATGGGGGAGAGGAGATGGAGAAGAATTACTTTTTATGGAGAATATTTGCTCCTGATAGAAAAAAGATAAGTTACATAGTCTTATATATCAAGAGTTTATTAAAATCTATCTAAAAGGAATGTATTCTGCAAAATCTATTGGATCTTTTAAGGTGTTCTTATTCCTTTTGCCAATTACAATTTAGAGACCCAACATATAAAAGACTCAATATAGATCCAACATACAATTTAGAGACCCAACATAACTTTTCACAGAGGCTTGACCCACGATTTTGTCCATGGAAAAATAAAGAAAGTTTTAGGAAAGAAAAATAACTTCTAGATTACACACATGGTATGACTAAGGTGTCAATGCCAACTATGTTTTGCCTCCGTATTTCACAACTCTTACTTCCCTGAATGTGATATTAGTAAGAGGTAAATGAAGCACAGCCTGTCAACTTGAACAAAATTATTTGCTCTTAGGTTTAATAATTAATTACAATTCTACTACACACAGCAATAAATGAAAAGACTAAACACATATTTAATGGAACAAATTAAAGATAAATCATTCCTATTTCTGGCTTCCTAATCAAACCTGAGAGGTTAAGGGTACAGGCCTACATTTAAACCAATGTAGAAAAGACAAATGATGTAAATCTCTATAAACTTAACAACCACACAAGACATTTAAACCTTGCATTTGAAAAATTACCTCTAATTAAGTTTCAGATATATCCTTCATCTAAAAGAAATCTATTTTTAAAATCATAAAAACCAGGCTTCCTCCATCAGAGCTGAATTGAACAATATGCAGAGTTCATTTTCAGCACACATAGAAATAATGAAGGCATTATTTCATTAGAAAATGAAGTAAAAAATGCTATTGTTTGATTTGAAGGCACTGTTGCCTCTACTGATGTGGAAAGCAGCAGAGCCTAGTAGATAGAAAACCAACATCAGAGTGAGGAAAATCTGAGGTAAACTTGACCTCTGATAAAAAGACAAAACTCTTAATCACTCATCCCAGTCAACTTTCTAAAGAAATAAATTGAGGAGAAGGTGCCAATCTGCATTACTTTTTCCAAAGTTACTAATGGTCTCTCCATTGCAAAATCTAATGCTTTTTCTGAATCCTGAGCTTTCTTACCCTCTCTGCAGCATTTGATATTGTTGACCATATTCTCCTTTTGGATATACTTTCTTCCCTGGGATTTCAGGGCACTGCTCTCTTTTGATTCTCTTCCTACTTAGCAGCTAGATGGCACAGTAGTTAGAGTGCTAGGCTGGGAGTCAGAAAAATCTGAGTTCAAATCTGGCCTCAGATACTTCCTAGGTATATAACCCTGGGCAGGGTTACTAAAGACAACTCACTTTAACATCTGTTTGCTTGAGTTTCTTCTTCTGTAAAATAGGGACAATAAGAGCACCTCCCTCCCTCAGAGTTGTTGTGATGATCAAATGAGGTAACTGTAAAGCATTGAGCAGAATGTCTGCTGCATAGTAAGAACTACATAAATGTAAGTTACAATGATTATTGTTGTTATTCAGTCGTATCAAACTCTCTGTGATCCAATTTGGGGCTCTTTTGGAAAAGATACTGGAGTGGTTTGCCATTTCCTTCTTCAGTTCATTTTACAGATGAGGAAACTGAGGCAAACTGTTAAGTGATTTGCCAAGGATCACAATGGTATTAAGTATCTGAGGCCAGATTTGAACTCAAGAAGATGAATTTTCCTGGCCCCATTTCCAGTACTCTATCCACTGCAGCTAGCTGCTTCCCCACAGGAAATACTGGGGTCAGGAGGAGGGGGAGGATAACTCAGTACTTTCTTCTATAAAATAAGATAAAGAACTTTAAGCATTCCTGATGAAAGGACTAGATATGAATAGAAAATTTTACTTTCAATTACAAAACTCAAACATAAAAAGGTAAACAGAAAGGAGAAATCACAAAAGATTCAGTAAGGTTTAACTGTTTACATTTTTGCATGGGAAGATGATACTTGTAACTCCTAAGAACCTTATCATTATTAGATACAAAGAGTACATGGAGATACACAGATATAGCGTGTACACAGAGAGAGGGTGCAGGTATGAATTGACTGTGATTGAATGATATAAAAAAATTAAAGGATGAGAAAAAGAGATGCACTGGGAGAATGAGGAAGGGAGATGTAAATGGAGGTAAATAATCTTACATAAAAGAAAAACAAAAGAGCTTTTACAGTGAAGGGAATGATGGGAGAGTGGCAGACAATTGGCTTAAAGAAGGAATGACATTTAAACTCAGTTGGGTATAGAAATCTATTTTATCCTAAAGGATAGTAGGAAGGAAGAGGGAGAAAAGAGTGCAGAGGCTGATAGAAGGAAGGGAGAATTGGGAAAGGTGGTAATCAGAAACAAAACACTTTTGAGTAGGGACAGTGGAAGAGAAAGAGGGAGGGAGGGAAGGAGAAAACAGGATGGAAGAAAATACACAGTTTGTTCCCAGTGATCACTCACTGGTTACAACCCTTCTATATGACCAAACTATTGTACAATGTGAAAGTATTTGCAGATCCTATACATGATTGCACGCCACCATGGGGGGGGGGGGGAAGGGAGGGGAGAAAATCTGAAACTCAAGTGATTGTGGAACTGAATCTTGTAAATTAAAAGTAAATGAGTAAATAAAAAAATTTTTAAAAATAAATAAATAAATAAATAAAAAAGAAAAAAGAAAATACACAGTTTGTAATCATGATGGCTGCTTTTTATCAAAAAAATAATAAATTAGATAAAATATTAGTTAATTTGATTTTAAAAAGAAAAATCAAATTAGCAGTATCAAAAAGGAAAAGGGTGAATTCATCACCAATTAACATAAAATTAAAGAGATTATTAGCAACTAATATTTAGGTACTATATTAGGAGTTATATTTAGGCAAAATGCATAAATATATACAACAATCTTAACAATTTAAGTGAAATGCATACATATTTACAAAAACACAAATTGCTCAGATTAACAGAAGAGGAAATAAAATGCTTAAATAATCTTGTTTTAGAAAAACAAATCGAATAATATATCAATGTACTCCCTAAGAATAATTACCCGGACTAGATGGCTTTACCAATGAATTCTGCCAAATATTTTAATTCCAATACTATATAAATTATTTGGAAAAACAGGCAAATAAGGAGTTCTAATAAATTTCCTTTATGACATAAATATGAAGCTGATACCCAAGCATGAAGAGCAAAAGCAGAGAAAGAAAAGCATACACCAATTTCCCTAATGAATATTGATGCAGAAATTTCAAATAAAATACTAATAAGGAGATTATAGCAATATATCACAAAGAGCACACACCAGGTGGGATTTATATCAGGAATTCAGTGTTGGCTACAATATTAGAAAAAGAGAACTACTTAAATAACTGACCATATCAATATTAAAAACAAAAATCATGTGATTATCTCATCAGATGCAGTAAAAGTTTTTGACAAAATACAACACTCATTACTATTAAAACACTAGAAAGAATAGGAATGGAGCTTTCCTTAAAATGATAAGTAGTATCTATCTAAAGCCACAAGCAAGCATTATCTATAATGGGGAAAAGTTTGAAGTCTTTCCTATAAGATCAAGGGTGAAGTATGGATGTCCATGATCACCATTATTCAGTATTACACTGGAAATGCTAGCTATAGTTATAAGAAAAGAAAAGAAAAATAGGCAACAAGGAAATAAAACAATCACACTTTGCAGACAATATGATGGTACCATTACAGAATCCTAGAAAATCAACTAAAAAACTAGTTGCAATGATTAACAACTTTAGCAAAATTATATTTTAAAATATTTACATGAATTATCAGCATATCTATATATTATCAGCCAAGACCATACTGAAGAGATATTGAAAGAGATATTGAACCCATTAAAATAACTGCAGACAACAGAGATTTCTTGGAAATCTAACTACCAAGACAAACCCAGTAACTATATGAGCACAATTACAAAACACTTTTCACACAAATACAGATTTACACAATTGAAAAATAATAATTGTTCATGGTAGGCTGAGTCACTATGGCAAAAATGATAATTCTAGCTAAACGAATTTATTTGTTGACTTTCATATCAATCAAACTACCAAAAATTTTAGACAGTCAGGAAAAGTAATAGCAAATTCATCTGGAAGAAAAAAAGATCAAGAATATCAAGTGAGTTAATGAAAAAAGGCTATAAGGCTCATTATTACCTTTTCCGTGGGATAATGGATTTTTTTTTACTGTAGTACCTCTCAAAGATTATCTATCAAGTCACAAGAAGGTAGCGTTCTGCATTAATAATGGGAATACCCACAGCATTCATACTAGTCATTTTCAAAGTTTTAAAGTAAATGACATAATTAAAACTACATTAGAAAGAATAATCTGGCAGAATAGTAAATGGTGAATTAGAGAGAGCATAGACTAGAGGTAGGAAGACCACACAGAAGGAAATTATAATAGTCTAAGTAAGAAGGGAGGCATCATGGTATGGCAAAAAAAAGTGCTCCATTTGGAGGCAAAGGACATGAATTTAAATATTGATGCTGCCACTCATTATCTAGGTGACCTTGGACATGTCACTTAGTCTCTCTGAACCTCACTTCCTCATCTATAAAAGGAGAAGGTTGGATAAAATGTTCTTGAAGATTCCTCCAAACTCTATGTCCATGATCCAATAATTCTAAAAACAGAGCATTAACTGAAATCGATAGTAGCAGGAATGGGGAATTCTGAGGCAAAATCAAAAGGACTTGGAAACTGATACAATTTTTAATTTAGTTCCATGTCCTCTAATTCTGTCTGTTGGTTAAGAAATATGCAGCTGAATTCATTATCTATGACCTTTAAATATTTGAAATTAGTTCTATAGTGACTCCTTAGTCTTTTTTTTTCTAGAAAAATACAAAACAACTAGAATAATTTCGCTCAGAAAATGAAAACAGCAACTGTAGAAACACTAATGGGGCAGAGAAACATATGTGGATAAGTTCCTCGTTTCAACTGAGCTACATGTGACAATATATAAGGCAATTCTCAATTATGTTATATATTACTAATAAAATGTCCAAATCTTCATTCTGTCATGGACATTTTAGTTCAAATTACAAAAAAAAAAATTCCTGCAATTCACAGTTCTACAATACGTGGCATGAGTTATTGTCTCTGGAGTCCACTATCTGAAGAAAAGATGTTAGGATGTTTTCCTATAATCTGAGCATAATCACTGATGTATAATTATGTGTGGTTTTCACTTTTTGCTATACCAACCTGTTCTTTGATGCTTATGTAATCAGAGGTTAGTTACAAGCATATTTGGGAATAACTAGCTGAAGTAGAGATATCCAGTAGGTTTATGACGTTTTGAAGTCAAGCTCATACTCTCAAAAGGAATGGACATATTTCAGACATGAAAGACCTCTATGAACACAGTAGAATTCTAGTAATACTAACAGCATTTGACAACTTAATTTGAAACATACAGGTAAAGCAATCATATATCCCAGATTTTCTGGGATAGTCCCAACTTCAATAAAAGAAAGTGTACTTTTAACAAGGTTTTACAAAAGAAATATCATTTGTTAAGTCATGTGTCTTCATTTTTTCATCTGGCAAATATGGTCAGTAGGAAATAGGACTTTGATTTCTCATACCTCCTTAGGAAAAAAACAAATCTGCATCAACATAACATCACAGAGAATCTGGAAACAGAAATGGAGGAAAACACCATGGTAAAATCATTATCTATACCAAAATTACTAGATCATTTAACAAAGGAAGATTACTATATTTTTGTCATTCTGTATCATCTGGAAAAACTGAGTAGTAGAAAGAAATGTCAAAAAATAATCCCAAAACTAGGATACTTAGGCACATTCATTCTACAGAATGTATATTCAGGTTGGCAGAGGGACAAAAAAAAATAAATGTCAGCATCATTTTGGTGGTTCTCGCTACACTTTTATTCTTCTTTAGGTCTTCGTTGTAAGGTATGTGATTACATTTATCATTGAACTCTAAGGTTTTTATCCTGACAACTACCTGTTTATCCTCATATTCTTGGAAAGCAATTTCTTGACTGGAAGTTTAATGGGAGAGAGAGGGACAGATAGGGAAGATAATGTATTTAACTCTTCAGAATGGATCCACTCTTTTTGGTTACACCTCATGAGATATATTCACAAAGCATTAGCAACAATTATTAAGCACCTATTACGTGCCAACAAGAGAAAGCAGAGGCAATGAAGATAGATATTTTTTCCCAGAAGTTGGACTGTAAAAAGGAAGAGAGATAATGATTGATACCTTGGCAGAAAGACAGGGGATGGTAGGAACAACATGAACATTTTTAAGGACAGAAGAGACTAAAGTGCATTTGTAGGTAAAAATGGAAGGGACAAGAGGATAAAGAAAAGTTACAGATTATAAAGAGGAGATGATTGCAGAGGCAAATTTTTGGAGCTAGGTGTATGTCTTTGGGTGGTACAGGTCATAGGAAATGAAGAAACTGATCAACTGGGAGGTCAGGAATTTGGGGAAAAGATTAGCAACTATATTAAAACCCTCTAATATAAGAGCTGAGGTGGGGATATGGTAAATAAGAGGATAAAAGAAGAGATGAGGTTTGGGATACAATGATAGTGGTTTGTTACAGTATAAAGGTCTGTTTCTTCATCTGAGAGTAAAGGAAATAATTGAGATTACTTTCCATTTACAGTTTATATATCTTGTAAACACATAGTTGCTCTCATATTATAATGTGAGTTCTTTGATGGCAGAGACCAAGTTTTAGTCTTCTTTTGCATCCTCAGTGTTCATCACAGTGCCCGGAATATAGTGATTGCATAATAAATACTCACAAATGAAGATTATGTTGACAATGATAATGGATGATATCAAGGGATTTTGAGATCTAGAGTAGTAGGGGAGATGGGGCTGAAGGAGTCTCTGCATTTTCTGTAAAGTATGAAACAAATGCTAAAGAATAGAGAGTAGTGTGATGTGGTAGAATTGCACAGAAGAGCTTTGAAACGCATCTAGAGTTCAAGGCATTCCTCTTTCTGAGACTCCCCATGTAGTAGGAATTTAGTGAGGATGCTTTTCCTTAGCTATAAGATATGTGAATGGCCCCCATTCATGACTTGGACAATGATGACAACAGGGAATGGGACAAACCAAGGCACCTTGAAAGGCAAGTACATATTGAAGGAGGGAGGTCAGAAGTAGATAGGTGGAAGCTCTGGGCAGAAGGGCTAGATAAATCTGGAGACATGGAGGAGTGAGCATGTGCACAAAGGTAGGCAACTGAAAGCATCAGCAGGCTGATGGATTCCCTCCCTTTCTATCTTTCTTAGTATTAGGGTGGGTTAAGAATGATGTACTGAAGGATGGGTGGTGGGATTTGCAATTCTGAGGGGAAAAGGGAAAGGAAATCTTGATCAAAAGGTGAAAAAGGCAGGATAAATACTGTAGTCACATGCATCTGACATCCACGTGTAAAAATATACATAATTCAGGCATCACTAGACATTAATGTTCTTTGATGAAAGCAGCTAGATAAATAAAAATACTGTTGATATTATTTCCCTTGGTTTCAACTAATTTTTTAATTTATGTTTACAAGACTCATCAAGAAAGTAGAAAACTATGACCTTCTTTAAATTCTTTTAGTGAGTAATAACAATAACTCATTTTGAGGACTCTAAGTATAGCAAAATGCCCTGCTCACAATTATCTTCTGAGGAAGGTACAAAAAATATTACTATTCCATTTTGCTGATGAATAAACTAAGGTCCTAAGAGATTAAATGACTTGTCCATGTAACATTAGTGGTTGAGGAAGGATAAGAACTTAGGATAAAAGCAACAGAAGTGATTATCAGAGGAGTCTTTTTCAGACAGTGGGAAATAAAACAAACAGTATTCTACTGGGTTTGATCTTAGGTCTTATATTGTATGAGGTCTTCATAAAAGCCTTCATAATGGACAAGGGAATTTATTATGTGTGGGAGATATAGAGTGTCAAAGAAATAAGCAGTATCTTGAAGAGTTGTCCTGGAATTGAAAGTCACCTTAGTAAACTGGAGAAGCAGTTAGGAACACTGTCTAATATTGTGAGAGGTAGAGGAAATTAATTTTATATATTTTAAAATAGTTTTTACAGTTCTGTTAAATAAATAGAAAGGATTTAATATTTAGCCTGAGGGAATCATAACCAGAAATCTAAAATTGTGCTGGGGATACTGGGCAAAAACAGGCAATAGAATGAATTCTTTTAGGGATTATAGATATGAAGGTAAAGGTAATAAATACTTCTCCTTGATAGGAATCAAACTACACTGATGAGCAGTTGGGTAAAATTATAACTAAGAGAAAAACTATTGTGCTATAGAAACACAAATAGTTTTTCTCTTAGTTATATTTGAATATTGAATATTTTCAATATTGAATAATTTATTATTTCATTAAGACTATTTGTTTGGACACTGTGTATTCATTTACACTATACAGATATCTAGTTATTTGGTATATAGGTAAATTTCAATCTTTAATTCATCAATCAATAAACATTTATTAAGCATCTACTATATGCCAGGCACTGTGCTAAATGCTGATACAAAAAGGGGTCCTGCTCTCAAGGAGCTTACAATCTAATGGGAGAGAGAATAGGCAGACAAATACACAAAAACAAGTTATATAAAGTAAATATAGTAAATAAATAGGTGAGAGAAGGCACCGGACTTAAGAAGAGTTGGGGAAGGCTACTCATAGAAAGTGGGATTTTAGCCAGGACTTAAAGGAAGCCAGGGAAGTCAGTAGTCAGAGTGGAAGACGGAGAGTATTCCAGGCATGAGGCAAAACCAGAGGAAAAGTCTGGAATCAAGAAATGGAGCGTACCATAAACAACAAAGTAATATCTGTATTAAACATATATGCACCAAGTTATATGGCATCCAAATTATTATTATTATTATTATTTTGCTTTTTGGAGGGGGAAGGCAGGGCAGTTGGGGTTAAGTGACTTGCCCAAGGTCACATGGCTAGTAAGTGTTAAGTGTCTGAGGCCGGATTTGAACTCAGATCCTCCTGACTCCAGAGCTGGTGCTGTATTCACTGTACCGTACACCTAGCCACCCAATCCAAATTCTTTTTTTTTTTAATTTTATTTTAGTTTGCATCATTCATTTC
>CM053581.1:137437553-137454242 GCA_028627135.1 Pseudochirops cupreus
TGAAGAGAAAAATTCCTTCAGAATTTGACTGGGGCAAATGGAAGCAAATAACTTTATGAGAAATCAAGATGCTATTAAACAGATCCAAACAAATGAAAAAATAGAAGGCGATGTGAAATATCTCACTGAAAAAACCACTGACCTGGAAAATAGATCCAGGAGAGACAATTTTAAAATTACTGGACTACCTGAAAGCCACGATCAAAAAGAGAACCTAGAAATCATCCTTCAGGAACTTCTCAAGGAAAATTACCCTGATATTTTAGAACCAGAGGGTAAAATAGAAATTGAAAGAATTCATCAATCACCTCTTGAAAAAGATCCCAAAAAGAAAACTCCTAGTAATATTATAGCCAGGTTTTGGAGTTCCCAGATCAAGGAGAAAATATTACAAGCTGCCAAGAAGAAGCAATTTGAATATTGTGGAAATACAATCAGGATAACATAGGATCTAGCAACTTCTACATTAAGGGATTGAAGGCCCTGGAATATGATATTCTGGAGATCAAGGGAGCTAGGATTAAAACCAAGAATCACTGACCCAGTAAAAGTGAGTGTAATGTTTCAGGGGAAAATATGGTCATTAAATGAGGTGGAGGACTTTTAAGCATTCTTGATGAAAAAGCAGAACTGAATAGAAAGTTTGATATTCAAATACAAGAAGCATGAGAAGGTAAACACGGAAAAGAAATCATAAGGAACTTATCAAAGTTGAACTGTTTACATGACTACATGGAAAAATGATAATTTTAACTTCTGAAACTTTTCTCAGTATGAGGAGAGCTGAAGAGAATATAAATGTGTGTATGTATATATATATATGTATATATGTATATATATGTATACATACACATATGTCTATATAGGAGGGTACATATGCATATGAATACATATGTGAATGTGTGTATATATCTGTACAGGTATACATAGGCAGAGGGCACAGGATCAATTGAATAGGAAGGGATGATATTTAAAAGGTGAAATTGAGAGGTGGAAATATAATGTGAGGAAACAGAGAGAGACAGAATAGGGTTAATCATCTCATACAGAAGAGGCAAGGGACAACTGTTACAATGGAGGGGAAGAGCAAGAAGGTAAAAGGGAATGGGTCAACCTTACTCTCATTGAATTTGGCTTAGGGAGGGAATGACATACACTCTAAATTGGGTATCTTGCCCTATAGGAGAGTAGAGGGGAAGGGTACGAGAGAGGGAATGATGGAGGGAAGGCAGGTTGGGGAGGAAGGGTTGTTAGAAGTACACACTTTTGTAAAGGGACAGGGACAAAGTAGAGAATAAAACAACTGGGGGCAGGATAGGATGGGAGGAAATATAGTCAGTCTTTCACAATATGCCCATTGTGGAGATGTTTTGCATAATTATACATATACGGCCTGTATTGAATTGCTTGTCTTCCCAGTGGTGGTGGGTGATGAGGGAGGAAGGGAAAGAATCTAGAGTTTAAAGTTTTAAAATCAAATGTTTAACATATACATATATATTTATTATCGTTATTATTATTATTATTATTATTTACATACAACTGGGAAATAAGGTATACAGGCACTGGGGCAGGAAGATCTATCTTGCTCTACCAGAAAGTCAGAGGGGTGATGGGGGAGGATATAGGAGCAAACAGATTGGGTGATGGGGTATACAGTAGGATTGCTGTTGTGGGTAGGGGAAAGATGGGAGGAAAATTTGTAACTCAAAATCTTGTGGAAATAAAGGATGTAACTAAAAATATTAAATAAATATTTTTTTAAAAAGAAAAAGATAAAAAAAAGAAAATGGGATGGAGGAAAACACATAATACTAATAACAGTGAATGTGAATGGGAAGAATTCACCCATAAAACTAAAGCAAATAGTAGAATAAATTATAAACCAGAATCCAACAATATCTTGCTTACAAAAAATACACTTAAAGCCAAGAAATACATATAGAATTAGACTAAGGGGCTGAAGCAGAATCTGTTGTTTCAACTGAAGTGAAAAAAAAAATTAGGTATGGCAATAATGATCTCAGTTAAAGCTAAAGTAGAAATAGATCTAAATAAAAGAGATAATCAGGGAAACTATATTTTGCTTAAAGGGATCAGAAAAAAATGAAGTAATATTGGTGCTAAACATATATGCACCAAGTGGCAGAGCACCCAGATTTATAAAGCAATAGCTAAATGAGTAATAGTAGGAAAAAGACAGTAAACCTATGTTAATAGTAAACCTCAACTTTGTCACCTAAGGACTAAGTAAGTCCTTCCATAAAATATATTTTTTTAAAAAGAAGTTAAGGAGAGGAATAGAATTTTAGAAAAGTTAGATATGATAGATAGCTGGAGGAAATTGAATAGAAATAGAAAGGAGTGTGCCTTTTTCTCAGCTGTACACGGCACCTTCATAAAAACCGACCATTTATTTGGGCATAAAATCCTTACAACTAAAGAAAAGCAGCAATATTTAATATACCCTTTTCAGATCATAATGAACTAAAAATAACGTTGAATAACAGGTCTTGGAAGCAAAGATTAAAAAATAATTGGAAACTAAATAATCTAATCCTAAAGAATGACTGGATCACAAAACAAATCATAATATCATAAGTCTAGCTAAATGGAATAAAAACACATTAGTTGAAATGAATTCTACAATTATCCCTATATCTCCAAAATTCTATTTTCAGTTAAGCTAAACTAATTTCTTAAAGATTTAGAAGATTAATTCTCTGAAGAGCTGATTGTGGCCATTGCTTCCAATCACTTTGGAAGTAGGCAAGCAGTACAAATCCTAGACAGGTAAGTAAATAGGTGAAGAAATGGATATATAAATTGATACTGCCTTATCCTCCTGAAATTCTTTTGCTTATTCTGTAATTTCACATATACATTTACTCTTGTGAGGTTCTGTTTTTGGGTTTTTTTTTTGTTTAAACTGATGGAAAGTAACTATACTTTTAATAAATAAAATAGACTAAGAAAGCATAGTCCCATTAAGCTCTTTCAGCTCTACAAATTTTGTGCATTAGAATTCTATATTTCAAGTCATATTTGCTTTCAGATCCCAGTCCTGAAAGTTAGCATATATCCTTTGATAAATTATGAATTCATAATAGCTGATTATTTTGAGAGTTGGAAAGGATGTCAGTAGTCATCTAGTTTAACTCATCCTGCTTCATATGATCATAGATCGTGGAAAGAGAAGTCACAGGCCTTTGAATCCACCTACCTCATTTCCACAGATTAGGATCACAGAGTTAGAGCTAGAAGGCACCTCAGAAGCCATCTTCTCTTTTTACAGATAAGGAAACTGATACCCAGGAACGTTGAGTGACTTTCCTAAGGTCTCACAAGTAGTAAGCATTAGAGAGGGATTTAAACTCAAGTCCAATGCTCATACAAATTCTGCTTGAAGTCTGCCAAAAAGGGGGAAACTGCCACCTCCTAATGCACTGCATTCTACCTTTAGGCAATTCAAATTATTAAGAAGAATTTCCTGACATTATATCTATATTTGTCTCCATAACTTTTATCCACTGTTCTTATTTCTGACTGCTGGGGCCAAAGAGAACATGATTTTGTCCTCCCCTACATAACAAACCTTAAAATACTTGAATAGCTTGAATAGCTACTGAATCCTCTCTTCTCCAGTCTAAATATTATTAGCTCCTTCAGTTGCTCATTATGTTACCTACTCTCCTGCCATAACCATCATCTTGCTCTCACTGAAACACTAGATTCCACTTCTGGGGTCTCTAGCTCTGAGAGAAGTATTTTAGTTATCTTTCCCTGGACCTGGCCACCAAGATGCTTCCCAGCTTTTTCCCTCATCATGTCCTCTCAAATCAACTCTCTACTTTCTAGCACACCTTTAGGTATCACCTCCCTCCTATTAGAAGTTAGGCTCTATAAGGACAATGGCTGTCTTCCTTACTTCTATTTTTATTCCCAGTAAGGCCTGGCATATAATAAGTTCTTAATATTGCTCTAATGTGCTTGCTCTTGCTCGCTCACCCTTGTTCTCCAACTCTCTCTCCATATTGTAGTTATTCTTCTAAAAATGTGATGCACATAATTCTTCATGTAAACACTGGCAAGGACAAAGGACTATTACCTCCCGAGTTCTGGAAGATATGATTCATTTAATCTAGTCCAAGATCACATTAGTTTCTTTGGTTGCCTCATCACACTGCTAGCTCTTATCAAGACTGAAGTTCATGAAAAGCCTTAGATCTTTTCCAGACAAATGCAATCTCTCTGTGCTTCAGTTTCCACATCTACATAATCATGATTCTGAACTAAGTGATACCCAGAGTCCCTTCAAGATCTAAATCTATTATACTATAATTTTATTAAACATTAAAATACAAACATCAATATGAAATTATAATTTCCATGCCATCAATTCTGACTTGGAAGTATTTTTACCAAAAATCTATAAAGTATGTCCTATCATAGAAATCTGAAGGGTTTTTTTTTATTTTAATGGCAAAGAATAATGTATGTTATTCTATATGTGTATGTATACATATACACATACATACATATATACATTGTGTGTGTGTGTGTGTGTGTGTGTGTGTGTGCTGAATAGGAACTAACATGATGAGTTAGGTAGCATTGTCACTGCATCATTGGAGCACTGGACTTGGACTCAGGGAATCCTGAAAGTTATTAGTTGTGTGATTCTGGGTGAGTCATTTGAGCCCTACATATACCAGTTTCCTCATCTGTAAAGTGGGGATGTTAATAGCATCTACCTCATAGGGTAGTTGTAAAGTTTAAATGATATAACAGTTTTAAGTGCTTGCAAATATTTAAAGAGCTGCTTACCTGATAACTATAATAATAATAGCAACATTACTGTTATTACATGACAAGCACAGATACTACTTCATGTTGAAGGGCAAGCAGTGTTTAGTGTTACTAACTTTCAGGAAGGAAGTATTAGAGGTTCATGGTCATTTGGACTACAAAGAAGTTCTATCCTATTTCATGGAAGTTTATCTGCTTTCAGGGAATTCTGTTGCAGTCACAGAGGGGGAAAAACTATTTTCAGCTACCAAACATTACTCCTGTAACTTGCCCACTTACTTAGAGTATGCCTCAGTAACGTTGAAATTTTTATGCTCTTTCTAAACTGTAATTAAGGACTCTGAAAAAAAATTTCTCATAAAATGCAACTATAGCCACAAAAGAACTTCACTACTATTTTAATCATCTCTCATTAGCATTTTGAGGCCAGACCCTTTGAGTATACAAGGTTAATTGAAACAAAATCGATAGGTTGAGACACATAACTAAAAGCAATATGTTTTTAGTATCTGCCCTCAAGAAAAATCTTTCTTTATCAGATTCACACATGGGATGTTGTTTTCCAACAATCGGGTCATTCCCATCCATTGCAATATATCATCACCATAAAATTATCCAGCACCTTTCATCCACAGCATTCAAACTATACTGGTGATGATAATGGTAACAACAATTATAAGTATTTATTCGTAACTTTTGGATTTAAAAAGAACATTATAATGAACAATTCGTCATTCTACTTCTGAAAGGCAAAGTGTCATTATATCCATTTTCCAGAGTAAAAAAAAAAATTGAAACTGTGAATGATTAATTTGTCTAAACTAAGAAAAAGAAGGCAACTGGGAATATTGACCCAGAACTATACTGACAAAGGAACCTCCTGTATACACCTTACATGGACCCTCTACTCTTGAGTGAATGCTGGAAAACTCAGCAAGAAAGAGATAATCCTTCATCTTCTGTCCCACAAAAGAATGAGGTGGTGGAGGCAGGGGAAAGTGAAGGTAGATGAAATGAATGCTCAGTATAGACAAAGGAAAAGTGATATTATAGTGAACCCCAAAGAGGCTGTCCTGACAGGTTCACAACAGCAAAAAAAAAAAAAAGTTACACAAAAGGGCACCAAAATTTAGAATATATCCACAAATAAGGGGAAAAAGCTATAATGAGAGTAACATAACAAATGAGATTTTTAGACATAAAGGAGATATATTTTAAACTTTGATAGTAGTCCGTAAACTACATTTTTGAATATTATTAATGAATTTTAACTTTGCAAATTGAAATAAGGGACAAAGGAGCACCACATTTTCTACTCTTAGACACTTATTTCTATAACAATGTGGAGAATCTGTTACCAATTTAAACTATCACTCAATTAACCATTATATATGTTTATTAACTCTTCATAACTTTTATTGAGTAATTCTGGTGGAGCCTCCAAGAATACCTGACACCAAGGAAATAGTTTCCATCTTGGTCAAGACTTGGTTCCATTGCATTCTTTTTTTTTTTTCTGGAAGGGGGAAGGCAAAGCAATAGGGGTTAAGTGACTTGCTCAAGGTCACACAGTCAGTGTCAAGTGTCTGGAGCTGAATTTGAACTCAAGTCCTCTTGACTCCAGGATCAGTGCTCTACTCACTGTGCCACCTAGCTGCCCACCATTACATTCTTTTTATTGCAATTGTGTATTTCCATGTATCAGAACAGTGCATCTAGGTTTCCAAACAAAAAATGGATTTTGACCATTGAAAGCAATTTAATAACTGCCTGAAAATTCATAGCTATTCATAAAAACATGCATACATATTAAGGATTTTCACTGCAAATAACCTAAAACAGAATAAAACAGTGATAGAAGACCAATTAATCTCCCTGGAACCTTTGTCCTTGCTTTTCTTTTTTTGCAGCACTAAGGAATATACCTCACTTCATGAAGAGAGCTGAGAACTTCCACGAACCAGGAAGGTTTTGACCTGCATTATTGCCTCTAGGTATTCTTCTCCTTTCTTTGATCATTTTCTTGATCTAGACATATTGTTCTCCCATACACACTATCTGTTTCTGGATGTTCATTTAGTTTTACTAACTTGTACCTAATTGAGTTTTTTTTTTTTAAATCATAGTTGTTAAATAATATCCTGAGTGAAAATATATAGGATTATAGTACTGATTAAAAGAAAATATTAATTTGGTTATGATCAAAATGGTAATTGTACAGTCATATAAATAAAAAACCAATCTTAAATTAGAATACTTTTAGAAAATGTAACCTTATAATTTTTTTACATCATTATTATACCTTTAGAACACAAAGATTTTGACAGATCAGAGAAAAGTGATGCCAGCTTGATTTAGAATCCACAGACATATTCTGGTTTGTCTTAATTTTTCTGACAAAGCAAAATGAACCAAGTAGTTTATAAGATTGAAAACTTTGTTCTGGTCCATGTCAAACAACTACTAGGTAATATGCATGAATGCGCTCCTTTCTAACTGGCTTTTTATGTTAATAACCACTTTTGATTTGCTTCATAACATAATGTAAGTCTGGTTGCAAGATTTTTTTTTCATCATCACACATTTTGCTGCAGAGAAAAGCTCTTTATTAGTGGTAGATAAGTACATAGTTTTAAAGATGCAATTTTTAAAAAAGGATTAATTTTGAATAAGCAAGAAAGGTGTGTGAACCTGGGCAGTAATCCAATCCTAGTGTAAGAAGTTGCCACTGTACATATTCTCAAAGTACATAAAGACCTTGAGGCTTTTGACATACTTCTCCTACCTGCATGTAATTACCACTTTACACAATGATATAAAGCTCATGTGCAGTATATATAAAAAGAGTCTATAGTATTGTAGAAAGAGAAATAAACTAACAGTCAAAAGATTTGTGTTCTAAATGCAGACTCAACTGCATTTTTGTGACTCATAAAAGTCACTCGACCTTTTTGCTTCATTTTTCCACGTGCAACTATTCTACATCATAAACATATAAAGCAATGTAGAGTGCATCAGATGAAGATGGAGTAAAAGAGTTTGATGAGTTGTATGATAGGTAGAAAGAGATCCAGGAGGGATTGGGCACATAAAAAACCAGAGAAAATAGAATATTCAGGGAAAAGGAGGTGATCAACAGTGTCATGTGCAACAGAAGATCAAGAAGGATGAACATTTAGGAAAGGTCATCCATATTTGGCAATGAAAAAGTTATTGGAAACTTAATAGACTCAGTTTAATAACTGAGTTGGAAGCCAGATTGTAGCAGATTTAGAGAGAGTAAAAGGAGATAATGTAGAGGCATAGAATAAAGATAACTTTCTCAAGGAACTTATCTGAACAGTCAAGGAGAGAGATAGGATTATAGATGGGGGGGAGGTCAAATGAAGTGAGGAATTATGTTTAAAAAATGGATGAGAGGTAGTCATATTTGTAGGGATTAGGAAAGGAGTCAGTAGATAGGAAGAATTGAAGTTTGAGAGAAAATGAGGATGATGGTGGGCACAATCTCCTTAGAAGATGAGATGGGATAGGATAGCATCAAAGATACACATAGAGAGGTTTGTCTTAAAAAGAAGGACCACCTCTTCTTCACATACAATAATGAAGTAGGAGATGCTGAGGGAAGAAGTCTGAGAGATAGGATTTGAGGAGAAAGGGAGAAAACTCTTGATAAACTTTAAAAAGCAGGAGTCATTTCCTCCTAAGGTTCTTACCAGTTTCCATTCTTTCCAAGTTATAAGAATGAGGTTAAAAATTGAACTTTCCCTTGGTAGCTACATGTATCATTAATGATACTTGCAGCTTCGGTGGAGGTATAAGATCAATAACACCAGCACACAGAAGGGTTGCTAGCACAGGTTCTTTGATCTGCTTTTCTAAAGGAAAGACAGCTTCAAAGGGGTCAACAATCTTACTTTAATTAAAGTAAATGCAGACAGATAAGTAGAAAGAAGTGAGCATCCAAGAAAAAAATCCAATAGAAAGGCCTCCACCTGTCTAAACGGAGTAATAGATACCTAATCACCAGACCAGGGAGCATCAACATCTGGGTTCACAAAGCTGGGGGGAGGGAGCTCCTTAAGAATGGCTACCAAGAGTCTCGTCTGGCCAAATCACGAAGAAACATTCTTCCCATGAGTGAGCTCCAAAGTAAAATGCAAACCTCCCAGTATATAGAGTTTTCAACTAATAGGCTCAGAGCCAGAAGGCACCATAACCCACATGACTCAGTGTCTAAATGAAGGAAAAAAGGGGATATATGTGGTCATATAGGCCTTTTAATGGACAGAGAAGATTTTTATATTCTATTAACTGTACACTACACCACTTTGAAGAAAGACATTATCATTAAGGCAAGGCAATATATTATTAGCTACTTAGCTTTTGATAGAGAGCTCCCAGAGATGTCCAGATAATTGAAGTTCCCCATTTCACTATATCATGTGTCTATGCCAGACTTTTGGTCTTTTCATGTATTTCTCCTTTCTATTCAGGAGGTCTATAATATGGTCCAAAGCAAAAATCATTCCATTGCTACTTATACTAGTCTTCACTCATATTCTAATTGTTATGTTCCTAGCCTTGAAATCTTAAGATTTTCTCAAATGAGTAAAAATTCCTAATATATAGTGATATGAACCCTTTCCTCTTTAATCTAGCTTATTCCTATTAAAAGAAAAGTTTTAACAATCAAAAGTCATATTTTAGCCATGAATTTCATGCCATAATGAACAATCAACAACAATGTGACATAGAAGACAAAAAGTTAACACAGTCTTAGGCTACATCAATTGAGTGTTCAGAATAGGTAGAGAGCAAACTATGCCATGGTCAAACCACATACACATTATTGTATCAATCTTTGGTTATAATATTTTAGGAAAAACAGGGACAAGCTGGTGCATACCTAAAGTATCAGTGGATATGATGGAAAGATACTGGAGAATACACCATATGAATATCATCAATTGAAAGAGCTATTAATGATTTACCAGGAGAAGGGAAGATGTAGGAGGGACATGACAGCTTTCTTCAAAAATTTTGAACAGCTGTCATGTATATGAAGAAGCAAACTTGTGAGCGGCTTTACCAGACAGAATTAGGAGCCAATGGATAAAAACCTGCAGAAAGGGAAATTGAGTCTTGAAGGTAGTAGATTTCCTAAGACTGATTATATTCTAGTACAGTATGGATGGCCATTTATCAAGGATGCTATAGAAGGAATTCTTAACCAGATATAATTTGGACAAGATTTCCTCTGAAGTCTTATCCAAATCTAAAATTCTGTGATTCTATAAGGAATTAAATCATGCTTTCAATTACCTTTTAATTTTCCCTGACACAAAAGGATATTTTTTGATACCAAAATTATCTTAGTAATTCTATCTGGTTATGAATCATGAAATACAATAATCTTAAAAGATGAAAAAAATTGTCTAAAAAAGATCTGGGAATTTTAGTGGAAGGAAAGCTCAACATGTGAACTATAATAAGGCATCAAAAAAGCTAATGATACTTTGTACTAAATTAAGAGAAGTATAATTTTTAGGAATAAGTTTGTGACAGTCCTTCAGTACTCTGACTTGGTCAGAATACATCTGAAGTATTGTGTTCAATTCTATACAGTATATTTTAGGAAGGACATTTATAAGCTGGAGAGTACCCAGAGGAGGGACAACCAGGATGGATGATAAAAGCCCTCAAGTTCATGACATTTGATGTACAGTTGATAGAACTGAAGACAGTTAGCCTTCAAAAAAAGACTTAGAGGCTATATATATGAAGCTATCTTCACAGAATCAATTTCATTGGCTAAATAACAGACTAAGAGCAGTTGACATGTAGGAAAAGGATTGAACTTATTCCCTTTGGCCTCAAAAGGGAGAACTAGTTATAATGGATACAAGCTACAAATTTAGGTTTTATGTAAGTGAAATTCTCCAACCATTAGACTGACCAAAAAGTGAAATGAATTATCTCCACAGGTAATAGGTTACCTTCTATTTAAAGTTATTAAGTAGAAGCAGTGGTTGGATATATTATAGAGGAAATTATCTGGGTTGTATGGGTTTGTAATTTAAGGGAATCTGAAGCTCTTCCCTGCCCATTAATAGGCACATAGAGCCCTGGCACAGAGTTAATTAGGCTCTGGGCTACAGGGAGTTTCAAATTAAGTGTTGGAGCATGAGGATTTTCAAGCTCCTTAGCACTCAGCCAGTTAGATGCTGAGTCTTTGTTATATATTGTAGGGAGGTTGGTGTTTTGCTTTGGGGGCTCACTCATGAGAATGATCTTTTAATTTCCTAGTCAAGACTGAATACTCATATGTTCAGAGCTTCCAGACTTCTCAGATATCTGTGCTCCCTCAATCCAATGATGTAGGTAAAGTGTATAGCAATATTGCTTCACTCAGACACTTGGAGCACCGTCTGTTGATCTTTGTGCTAATCTCTCTGCTTGTATTTTCTCTGTATTTTCTCCAAGTTCAGAGTGCTGACCTTTCTTTCTGCTGAAAGAGTGAATGTAATTAAAAGTAGTATTGTTAATCCCTTTAAAGCTGTCTTTCCCTTATAAAGCAGATCAAAAGAATGTGTGCTAGAAAGTCATCATGGGTGTGATAGGGTGCTTGCTAACATAGGGATAAAAGATATGGTCACTAAATGTGAATTAATTTATCAAATAGATGTAAGGTTGAAAAAGGAGTTGGGGTGATCACAAGTTGGGGAGATCAAATGCTAAGAGATGGATAGCATAAATATTTCACTAGTATCTGAGAAATATTAAACCACATAGAGAAAAGCTTCCTCTTAATTGAATAGATTATGGAATTTATGGGAGGGGGATTTATGATAAAGATCACATAACAAAAAAAGGCATAAAGGACACCTAATCTATACTGCTAAAAGAATCTCCATGTGATCAGATTATAGTCCATCCTAGTACAAAGAAGTCTATGGCTATAGTTTGACATATTTTTTACCTTATTGTCTTGTATATATAGAAAAAGGAAGAGACTAATAAAAAGGCATTTGATGAATACATATATCTTAGTAACTGGAATATTGAATATTGAAAGTGCTCATTCAAAACTTTGTAAAAGATTAACTTTTCCAAATCAACACTTTAAGAAATGATTCATTCAGCACTGGCTCTGGAGTCAGGAGGACCTGAGTTTAAATCCAGCCTCAGACACTTGACACACTTACTAGCCATGTGACCTTGGGCAAGTCACTTAACCCCATGCCCTCCCAAAAAAAAAGAAATAATTCATTCACCAAACTTTGATTTGTCCTTAGAAAGATACATTTGAGTTTTTATTTTTTATAGTCAAGTTCTAGTGTATTACTTCTCAATATTAAACCAAATCATTCCAGTTTTCCTGTGCTTTTAGGTGTGTATGTGATATGCTTGGTTTTTTCATCTTCTGCACTTTCTTTTTTTTTTTTAATGAATGTAAACAAGAGGAATATTACCATCAGAGAATTATCATCGATCCATTTATATGTCAATACAATATGAGCAGCTAATATTCTTATCTCTACTATCACATCTATCATAGAGATGGACTGTACTAAATATTGTTTGCCAAAAGTTAAAATGGAATAATTTTATACATAAAATCACAGTTATCTATATTCACATTCAGTACCACTCAAAGAATGGAAATACCAACCTTCTAACCAGTGTTGTGAAAGCAAACATATTATTTTCCTTTGAAATTCTTCTTATAGAAAAAAAATGTAGAGGCTGATTTAGGTCTACTTCAAAAAGGACAAGCCTTTTTCTTGGCCTATAAATTTTTTTTTAAAGTCTAGAACACCAAGCTGTCAAGATTAATGTAATTTTTCATATTCTGATTTTATTTGAAATTTTATATTCTAGTAAAACTTAAATGAAATTAGGAACAAAAAGCACTTACAAGGACCTGGAAAATGGCACTTAATATAGTCTTGATTACTTCTGCATGTGCAAGAAATCAAAATTATTTTCATCAAGTCATCCATTCCATCAAAGAATTATTCCCTTGAAGAGCATTTATAAGGGCATCCAATCAAGTCAATAAAAAGAAATGGCTTACTAAATCAAGAGAATTAAAGTAATTCAAATACTCATTTGATGATTGCTATCTCATATTTCACCAATATCATTGTTAGATTGAAAGGATTTGCTTTGAGATTCAGAAGACTAGCAATCAGCTAATACACTGAAACTTCGCAGTATCTGGTTCTCATAGTATGACTCACTCCACCAATAAGGACTGTGACTCCTCTATACTTTCTTGTCTCCTGTAATTCTTGTCCATATTTGCACAAAATCATCAATATAGGATTTGTCAAAGATAGTAAAGATCTTCTTGTTCTTTGTTATGTCAGAGCCATCAATGTACCATTTGAGTTACTCAGTTACTGCTTTTAATTTTCTTATCAATTAGGAGTTTTAAAATATACATCCCTCTATCTCTACATATAAATTTAAATTTACATATAGATATATGTATATTTTACAACTGAATACACATACTATGGACATATTTATGCATATATATAAAACACACACATTTTCAGGAATAATGTATAAATTAAATTCTGCTTTTTCTGTATTACACAGTATACAGTGAAAGAATTCACTTCTGCCTTAAATGGATGAAATTTATTATTTAACGATAGAACAATTAAATTGTTCATTTTTAACATTTGAAGTTATATCATCAAATAGCTAGTTGGCAAAATCAATACTTCTAAGGGAAGACAGTAAAGGATATATGTAGTGTAAAGAAAATATTAGATGAACAAACTTATAGTATGTCTTAATACTACTGGAAAAGTCATATACTCTGAAAGATTAAGTACAAGTGCTTCTGAACCAATGTAGATTGTTTAGGATTTAAAAATAGAAATTTAACAAGTTATATTGTCTGTTTTGCTTACATGATTTGATCCAGATTTTTAAAATTGTAATGTTTTAACAAGGGTTAAACAGTGTACACATTTTTCCCCTCTAGAAAGTCTACTTTTTTATAATATATAAATGTAAATATAACATAAAATGTTGAACAGCACTGTCTGATGAAGACTATGGTGTCAAAGTTTACTTGTTTAATATAAATTTTATTGATGCCTTTTGTTTTTGTGTCATTTCTATCTCCCACTGTATTCCATCTCCTCCCAGAAAGTCATTTCTTATAAGGGAGAATTAAAAAAGAAAAAAGATAAAGAAAAAGGTGAGGTTGGGGGAAGTTCCATGAAGCCAACACAAAGAAATGTATGACGTTACAAGTAGTGTTCCACACTATGGTTCCCACTTTTACAAAGAAGCAGGGAAAGCACAGAAACTTCTGTTCAAGGTAGCTGAGTGAAGGAAATGCTATTGAAATCCAGAGAAAGAATTACGGAGTCTGAAGGCAAATCGAAGCATACTATTTTCTCTTTCTCATTTTTGTTTTGCTGTGTTTTGTTTCTTCTTTCTCATTGTTCATTGCACTGGTTGTAATTCTTCACAACATGACTAATGTGAAAATATGTTTAATGTGATATGTACAGCCTACATCAGATTGCATCCCATCCTGGGGAGTGGGGAAGGGAGAAAAATTTGTAACTCAAATCTTGTGGAACTGAATGTTGTAAACTAAAAATAAATATATATATTTTTAAAGATAATTGAGTGAATAGGAACAAAATAGCCCAACTCTAATACAGGTATTCTAGGAAAGGTAAAATAAACGAGTGCCAAATTGAATAGTGATCATGAAAGAAAGTGGGAAACTACATTAAATAGCTTCCTCCAGCCTAAATCAGCAAATAAAAAAATCCAGAAGCCTTAAAGAGGGGCCAGACACCCAGCCAGAGAAGTCAGGTTAATCCAGGTAAATTTTAAGGTACCTTTCAGTTTGGATAATCTCAGAGTGCTCCGAAAACCCCAGGGTAGTCCTGTATACCCCATTTCAGACCCAATGATAAAAAGACTAGAATTGTGTGTGTGTGTGTGTGTGTGTGTGCGTGTGTCTGTGTGCGTGTATATGCATTTACATGTGTATATACAAATATATATGTATGTGTGTGCATGTGTATTTGTGTCTATTGGCAGCAATCTCTAGGGCAAGGTAGCAGGAAGAAATAAATCTTTTCATTGTACTATATTATGGAAATGCTTGCTTTATTCCATAAATGAAAAATATTTTTAAAAGAATACATTCATCTGCATACGCTATGGGTTATAAAAGTTTGCAACAAGCTGATATGAGCTACCCATGAAAGCCCTGAAGAATCAATGTTCAGAACCTGGACAATACAGGTTAGCGGGTAACAACCAGCATAGCAGAAACCAGCAAGAGAGGGCTGGCAGTATAGACTCCAGAAAATAAAGATTAGGACCAAATAAGAGTCCATCAGTTCATCCAAGTTCACAAGAACAGTTGGATCCTGGCCCCGGGAAAAAGTCCAATCTCAGGAAGAAAAGCTGGAAATATGAATAAAAATACTGATAAAGACATTTTTATGGATCCAATTATTTTTAGATACTAAGTCTAGGAACAGAACAACTCCACAGTGAGTATAGACAGAACCTCAGATAAAGGTATGGCATGGTCACAAAGTCTATTATAATTTCTAAAACAAATGAAGGAAGAGATTAAAAGGATGTTATAAATTAAGTGTGATGTCTAAAGATGAGAATTGGAAGAATAAATAGCTTAATACAAGAAGTACAAAATCTTACCCAGATTATGGACTTTTTGAAAATTAAAATGGATGAGAGAGAAATTAGTAACTCCATGAAACAAGAAATGTGAGAACAAAAGTAAAAGACTGACAAATAAAAGAAGATACAAAGTGCCTCCTATCAAAAATAACTGAACTATAAAACATGTTAAGAAAAAATCATGTAAGAATTATTAGAATACCTGAAAACCACCACCTGAAATCCACCGTAAGTGGATATCATACTTTAAGAAATAGTAAAGAATAAAGCATAATTCAAATTTCAGTTAAAGAAATATCTTCTTCAAGAATCTTTTCTCAGTCACTCCATCTTCTAATGCCTTCCCCCCCAAGATTACAGGGCAGGGACTGTTTGACTTTTGTCTTTGGGTTCCCAGCACTTAGGTCTAGTACAAAGCAAGGACTTAAATGTTTTCTGACTAAATGGTTGGTCTTCATTTAAGTTGGTGTTTAATTGTAAATGGATACAAAGGCCTTTTTTTAGGAGTGGTAAACTGATTGTAGAATGAGGTTTATATTTTTCTTAAGTCATTTCTTGCTGTTTTAAGCAAAAACTTACAAAAACTTTACTCGTAAGCTTTTTTATTTTTTAAAACTTTTGTAGAATTATTGATGTGAGAAATGTGATTTTAGTTACTTTCAAAATTTTGTAATGCTTAAATAAACAACCAATTTAGTTTTATTATAATAATAGGGAATGATTTTAAATGAGCAATGTATGTCTGTCTGCTGATCGTTTGGAAGTATTTTTTTCTTTATAATTATATATAGTTCTGAAGTCTAAATATTATATCTTTAGGTGTGTAGAATGTTGAGTTTTTCTTCTTAGTACTCGTAAAATGTTGTTTTAATAAGTTGTGGGAAGTGTCCTTGAATAATTTCTAAAACACGGCAATCATATTATCTTCTAAATTTATATTTTCAAAAATCCCAATAATTCAGAAAGTTTTTCTCCCCTTGATATCCTTAATCCAATCTGTCATATTCAGATGAATGTGCACTAATACTCAGTATTCTTTCCATTTACTCCAATTCAACTGCACCATATACCATTCTGTTTTCTACTACATTAATCTGGATTTTTGTCATATCCATTGACATTTTCAAATTCTTCTTGCTCATCTCTATTTTATTTAGTTCTGTCATCATCTTCTCAACACTC